>JAHRHZ010000273.1:1044526-1071521 GCA_024137785.1 Ginglymostoma cirratum | reverse complement strand
CATCCCCCTACACTATCCCATCATCATCCATATGCTTATCCAAGGACTTTTAAATGCCCCTAATGTGGCTGAGTTAACTACATTGGCAGGCAGGGCATTCCACGCCCTTACCACTCTCTGAGTAAAGAACCTGCCTCTGACATCTGTCTTAAATCTATCACCCCTCAATTTGCAGCTATGCCCCCTCGTACTAGCTGACGTCATCATCCTAGGAAAAAGACTCTCACTGTCCACCCTATCTAATCCTCTGATCATTTTGTAGGTCTCTATTAAATCCCCTCTTAGCCTTCTTCTCTCCAATGAGAACAGACCCAAGTCCCTCAGTCTTTCCTCATAAGACCTTCGCTCCAGACCAGGCAACATCCTGGTAAATCTCCTCTGCACCTTTTCCAATGCTTCCACATCCTTCCTGTAATGGGGCAACCAGAACTGTACACAATATTCCAAGTGAGGCCGCACTAGCGTTTTGTACAGTTGCAGCATGACATTACGGCTCCGGAACTCAATCCCTCTGCCAATGAAACCTAACACACCGTATACCTTCTTAACAGCACTATCAACCTGGGTGGCAACTTTCAGGGATCTATGTACCCGGACACTAAGATCCCTCTGCACATCCACACTACCAAGAATCTTTCCATTGACCCAGTATTCTGCCTTCCTATTATTCTTCCCAAAGTGCATCACCTCACATTTATCTGCATTGAACTCCATTTGCCACCTTTCAGCCCAATTCTGCAGTTTATCCAAGTCTCCCTGCAACCTGCAACATTCTTCCACACTCTCCACCACTCCACGACTTTAGTGTCATCTGCAAACTTACTAACCCATCCACCTATGTCTGCATCCAAGTCATTTATAAAAATGACAAACAGCAGTGGTCCCAAAACAGATCCTTGTGGCACACCACTAGTAACCAGACTCCAGGCTGAATATTTTCCATCAACCACCACTCTTTGCCTTCTTTCAGAAAGCCAGTTTCTAATCCAAACTGCTAAATCTCCCTCAATCCCATGCCTCCGCATTTTCTCCAATAGCCTACCATGTGGAACCTTATCAAAGGCTTTACGGAAGTCCATGTACACCACGTCAACTGCCCTACCCTCATCCACATGCTTGGTCACCTTCTCAAAAAACTCAATGAGGTTTGTGAGACACGACCTGCCCTTGACGAATCCATGTTGACTATCTCCAATCAAATTGTTGCTTGCTGGATGATTATAAATCCTATCTCTTATAATCCTTTCCAAAACTTTTCCTACAACAGATGTAAGGCTCACTGGTCTATAATTACTTGGCTCATCTCTACTGCCCTTCTTGAACAAGGGCACAACATTTGCAATCCTCCAGTCCTCTGGTACTAAACCTGTAGACAATGACGACTCAAAGATCAAGGCCAAAGGCTCCGCCATCTCCTCCCTAGCTTCCCAGAGAATCCTTGGAAAAATCCCATCCGGCCCAGTGGATTTATCTACAGTGAAGCCGTGAAGACACTCACTTCTTCTTTAAAATGTCCAGGTACATGCAGAGGTTTCCAAAAATGCAAATCCTGGAGTGGTAACTGGAGTGGACAAAACATTTTAGGTGGTGCATATTCATCCTCAGGCACTCTTTGTCACCATTTTGTATGATGTATTTTGAAACAGGAGAACAGCAAGTGTGAGAAATCAAAAATATCCAACATGCAGAACTCAAGAATACCAATTAATATGCAGAACAAAAATGCAACAACATTTGATTAATATAACTGAAACCTGTAAAAAACTAAAACATTTTCCAGCAAATAAAATAATCATCTTCACATCTCTACGTAGCCTTGTTGTCTATTTTAAATGGAATAAGTGCTCACTGTGAAGAGGGCTTTTCTGTAGTTGAGTACAGAAGGTTCTTCAGGAAATCAGTTTTAAGACATTAGAAAAACAGTAATAGGAATTTAAGGAGATGGTCTATTAAAGTAAAGATATATTTCATTGTGAAATAAGACTCAATGAGATGGACATACCAATCATGGTTAACAAAGGAAGTTAATGATCATATCAAGTACTACGAAGACTAATGGTAGGTCAGAAGATTGGACTGACTTCAGAAATCAGCAAAGACTGATTTAACAAGTAACGTGGGGGAAATTAGCATATCAGAGAAAACTAGTGCAAAATAGTAAAACAAGTCGTAAGAGTTTTCCACAATTGTTTGAAAGAGAAAAGAGTAACTAAAACAGTGTTGATTCCTTAAAGGGTGAAAATGGGGAATTAATAATGGGAAACAAGGGAACGTGGAAGCAATTTTATCTGTCTTCACCACAGATGGCGCAAAAAACAACAAAAAAGGTGACTTGAAAATCAAGGGGTAAATAAAAGGGAGGAGTTTAAAATAATCGCAATCACTGGAGTGAAGGTGCTGGGAAAACTATTAAAACGAAAGGTTGAGAAGTCTGCTGAACCGAAGGGCTTTTAAAAAAGCGACTACAGAAATAATAGATGCATTGCTTATGATCTTCCAAAATTCTCTAGATTCTGTAAAGATCCCAGTAGATTGAAAAATCTAAATGTGACATAGTAATTCAAGAAAGGAAAGAAGTAGAAAGTGGAAAATGATAATCTAGTTAGCCTAATATATGTCATAGAGAAAGCAAATGATAGGACCCTTGGGAGTGTTGTCAAACAGAGAGACCTAGGGGTGCAAGTACATAGTTTCTTGAAAGCGGAATGGCAAGTAGACAGGGTGGTGAAGAAGGCATATTGTCTGCTTGTCTTTGTTGGTCAGAGCATTGAGATAAGAATTGGGAGGTCATGTTGCAGCTGTACAGGACATTAGTGAGGCCACTTTTGGAGAAATGGGTACAGTTCTGGTCGCCCTGCTATAGGAAGGATATTATTAAATTGGAAAGGGTACAGAAAAGATTTACAAGGATGTTACCTAGACTGGATGGTTTGATTATAAAGACAGGTGGATAGGCTGGGACTTTTTCCACTCGAGTGCAGGAGGCCGAAGGATGACCTTATGGAGCTTTATAAAATCATGAGGCACATAGAGAAGGTGAATTGCAAAGGTCTTTTCCCCAGGGTAGGGGAGTTCAAAACTAAGGGGGCATATTTTTGAGGTGAGAGGAGAAAGATTTAGAAGGGACCTGAATGGTAACTTTTTCACACGTAGTGTGGTTCATATGTGGAATGAGCTGCCAGAGGAAATGGTAGATGCAGGTACAGTTACAACAGTTAAAAGACATTTGGATAGGTACATGAATAAGAAAGGTTTAGAGAGATATAGGCCAAACGCAGGCAAAAAAGATTAGTTTCGTTCAGGAAAACTCATTGCCATGGACAAGTTGGACTGAAGGGTCTATTTCCATGCTGTATGATTTTATGACTGTATAGGGAAATGGGCATGAATATCTCAGTATTGAAGAATCTTATACATGATTATTACATTCTTCAGACTCCTAAGTGTCTGGACTAACATTAAGCTCTGAGTTTAGAAAGGGCAGAATGCTATGCTTTAAGTGCCTTACAGTAAGATCATAGAATCCTGGTGTAGACACAGACCATTCAGCCCACTGAGTCTGCAACGACCCTCTGAAGAGCATCCCACCCAGAACCATTTCCACACCCTATTCCCGTAACAACCTCAGCTAACCCACCTAGCCCGCACATACCTGGGCAGTATGGGGCAAGTTAAATAGCCAATCCACCTAACCTGCACATCTTTGGATTGTGGGAGGAAGCCCATACAGACACAGGGAGAATGTGCACACTCCACACAGGCAGTCAACCCAGACTAGAATCGAACCCAGATCCCTGGCCCTGTTAGGCAGCAGTGCTAACCACTGTGCTGCCCAAGAGGTGGAACATGAAATTTTCCTATCCTCAGTTCATATGCTTTGTTACAGTAGTGATATCATGACTGCGTCTCTTACATATTTACTGACATAATGACCCTGAGACATTACATAAAAAAGGGGTCATTTTATAAGGATAGGTTAAGCAGGTTTGGTCTCTGGAGTTTAGAAGACTGAGAGGTGATCTTATTGAAATATATAAGATCCTGAGGAGATCCTGACAGGGTGAATTCTGAGAGGATGCTTCCCCTTGTAGGAATGTCTAGAACTGGTTCTAAAATCATTTAACACTGAGATGAGGATAAACGTTTTTTTTCTCTCTCAGATAGCTTTTAGTCTCGATCATTCAAGGTACAGATAGCATGTCCAATGGTTGAAATGTGTGGGTAGAAAAGCAGGTTAAGTATTTGAATACCAGCAGTTGTAGGCTTTCAGTCAACATTGTATAGCTGTGCAGCTCATTGTGCTTGAGCATACTGTTCTCCTTTGATTCTGCTATGATTATGTTTATACTTTCAGTTCAGCTATACACTGTAACTTGACTTAATTATTATTTTTACTGGTGTGCTGACAATTTAACAAACTAAGTCTTGAAGCCATACAGACATATAAGGAACTCTACATTTGTAAAGACTAAGAGAAACATAGGAAAAAGATTAGACCATTTAAGCATTCAAGCCTGTTCCACCATTGTGTATCATGGATAATCCATACCTCAACTCAATTTTCTTGCTGTCTCTTCATGCTGTCTGCTTTACAACATTGTACAGCTGCTGGAATCAGAACCCAGCTACTAACCAAACCTACTCACTGACTTTTCTAGCTCAATCAGGTCCTCTAGTGCCCAAGGAGAGGCATAGATTATAAAGAAATGATTGTTGATGATATTGAATGATAAGCATTTGATATATCTGTGTGACATTCCTCTAACTTCAATCACGTTACATAATAACACTTGATGAGCTTAATCCCACCACTTTTGCATCACATTTCACTGATAACTGACTATTATTTCTTATGTTGCATCATGATAAATTAACTATAGAATAATCCTTATGAAATCCCTGGAAGATGCATGTCTGCCAGATACCACCCACCACCCACACCCCAACACCCACAAGACAAACAAAGTTGTGCACATTTCCTATATATTCGCGTGCATAGTTTTGCATCTATACCCATCAAAATAGATCTCCATATTCCAGTTACTTTATACGTACTTCACGTCCTGGAATTTTTTTATTTGTTCTCGAGATGTGAGAATTCCTGGCAAAAAAAACACATATTTTGGAGATACTGATATATATTGGTGATATTGGCATTTACTAGTGATAGATTGGAAAAGGGAAGGTACAATCAGACCTTGGCGTCCCTATATGCCAGTTGTTGAAGGTAAGCATACAGGTACAGTGAGCAGTGAAGAAGGCAAATGATATGTTTGTCTTAATAGTGAAACAATTCGAATACAGAAGCAGAGATGTCTTGCTACAGTTGTTCAAAACTTTGGTCAGACCATTCCCAGAGTATTGTGTGCAATTTTGCTCTCTTTACCTGAGGAAGGACGCTCTGGCTATGGAGGGAATGTGGTGAAGGGTTTATCAGACTGATTCCTGGGATGGCAGGACTGACATATGAAGAAGGACTGGATTGGTTCGGTCTATATTCACTGGAATTTGGAAGAATAAGGGAGATCTCATAGAAATCTATACAATTCTAACAGGAATATACAGGGTAAACACACTGGTCCCAACCTAAGATGAGTAGAAATTTCTTCACCCAGAACATGGTGAGCCTGTGGAATTTGCTACTACATAAAATGTTTGAGACCAGAACATTGAATGTTTCCAAGCAGGAGTTAGACACAGTTCTTTGTGCTGAAGGGATCAAAGGATATGTGGAGAAAGTAGGAACAGGGCACTGGGTTAGATAATCTTTTGAATGAATTGACCAGCAGAGCCATTCTTGCTCTTATTTTCTGTATTTCTATTCGAATTAAGTTTCCCATCTTTACCTGGTTTGGCTTATGTGACTATAGGCTGACAGCAATGTGGCTAATGTTTAACTGCCCTCTGCAATGGCCTAGCAAACCACTCAGTTCAAGGAAAATTACTAATAGGTAATAAATGTTAGCCTTGCCAGTGACACCCACATCCCATGACAGAATATAAAAATGTCATTTATATACCAATATTGCAAAGAACCATTTCAAGGTCTTCCTTTCTTCCTAAAGCAGGTAAAGCTCACATTGTCAAAGTGGGCCATGTATTATTTTACCATTGACTAGTTATCAGGAGAGATTGTCAAGAGACATTCTGAAACTGAGATAACAAGGTTATCCTGAGGAGCAGGAAAGCTGACATTTCAGGCCTAGACCCTTCCCTTCCTGCTCCTCTGGTGCTGCTTGGCCTGCTGTGTTCATCCAGCTTTACACCTTGTTATCTCAGATTCTCCAGCATCTGCAGTTCTTACTATCTCTGACATTCTGAAACTGACAGCATATACCAATTTTATATGCACTGAAAACCTTTTTAACAGGGATGCTAAAGTCAGATATGGAGGAAGATTCCCAATTTGTGTGTGCGTTTGTGTGTCTGCGTATGTGTGTGTGTGAAGGGGGAGTGAGTGCGTGTGTGTGTGTGTGTGGGAGAGAGAGAGAAAGTGTGTGTATGTATGTGGGTGTGTGTGAGGGGGAGAGAGAGAGATAAAGTGTATGTGTGTGCGGGAAAGAGAGTGTGTGCACGTGTGTCTGCGTGTGGGAGAGAGAGTGTGTGCATGTATGTCTGTGTGCAGGAGAGAGAGTGTGCGCATGTGCGTCTGTGTGCAGGAGTGAGAGTGTGTGCATGTGTGTCTGTGTGAGGGAGAGAGAGTGTGTGCATGTGTGTCTGTGTGCGGGAGAGAGAGTGTGTGCATGTGTGTCTGTGTGCAGGAGAGAGAGAGTGTGCATGTGTGTCTGTGTGCGGGAGACAGAGTGTGTGCATGTGTGTCTGTGTGCAGGAGAGAGTATGTGTGTGCGTACGCGTGTGTGTGGGAGATTGTGTGTGTGCGTGTGTGCGTGTGTTTGTGTGTTGGTGCGTGTTTGTGTGTGTGTGCGTGTGCGTGTGTGTGTTTGTGTGTGTGTGTGTGCGGGAGAGAGAGATTTCTGCCCCTGTTCTAAAAACAATGTGAGCCTCACATTGGCTGGCAGCCTACAATCTGAGCACTAGGACCCAGTGCACTGCGACCCACACAAAGGCTGGCTGCCATACATCAGCACTGAAGCCAGTGAGTGTGCACTAAGAAGGTAATGTGATGTATACAGAGGTTGACTACCTCCAATTAACTCGGAAAGTCAGTGAATCCTAAAAAAAAATCAAGCAAAGAGCCATAAGATGCATCCTGTGCAGATGCATGAGATGTGAGTTTCTTTGTGCACAAAGTGATTTGGCAGAAACGCGCATGTCATGGATATGCCTGAGCTCCAAAGTAGGGACACATTTGCATGGTAGCTAGGACAGAAATTCAATGAACTGCAGCCGGATTTTGCAATATCTAGTTTCTCAGTGAAGGAGAGAAGAATGAATAGCAGTGTATAAATAAGGAGAGTGAGACGCAATTGCATGGAAATAAGATGTCACTGCTAAGTCATGAGATTCTAATTTGGCTATTTACGACTTGAGTCGAAAATTAGGAAACTTTTTCTCAACATCAAGGCTTATTCATATTCACCATTTTTTTCAACTTTCTTGCCATTGCTCATGTCATACCAGGGAGAAGAAAATTCCACACCTCGAGCAATTGCTTTGATGGTTGTGTTCTGGCTATCAATCCTTCCTCTGCCTAGTCACAGCTCTGTCTGAAGCCAAGTAACTGATAGTTTCATCAAAGTCTCCATAAAAGTGAATGAAGAGTGGCCTTATTGTAAAATTATATATCATTTAATAGGTTAGTCAGAGGAAAAATGTTCACTTGTGGAGGACATGTAAATCTAGGAAACCTAAGTGTAAAAAAAATGGTCATTTGGCAGTACAAAACTGGTGCATTCCTGAATGAAGATGCATTTAGGTTAAAATTTTCATCCTGCACTTACCAGGACCATTTGCAAGAAATACTTTTCAAAAGACGAACAACTTTCTGCTACTATATGAAAAGAGCATGTTGATTGACCAGCAAGTCGACATTGATGGATAGAGACAAAAATAGGAATTGCTGGAAAAGCTCAGCAGGTCTGGCAGCATCTGTTGAGAGAAATCAGAGTTCATACTTCGGGTTGAGTGACCCTTCTTCAGAACCAGTTCAGGAAGGGTCATTTGACCCAAAATGTTAAATCAGGCTTCTCTCCACAGATGCTGCCAGACCTGCCGAGCTTTTCCAGCAATTTCTATTTTTGTCTCTGATTTACAGCATCTGCAGTTTTTTCGGCTTTTATTAGTGTACAGAGGTTTACCATGAGGAATGTTTTAATCAATTGATGACTGACAGTTGATCATCAAGCTTTGTTTAAACTTAAACCAGGCAGATAAGTCAGATTGGCATTACCCTGAAGAATAAACCAAAGAAAGCTCAGCTGTTTTGTTCAGTTGAAATGGGTGTAGTGTATGCATGCATCCTTACTGTCTACAAAGAACAGAGACCTGCATATACTATAAGTATGTGCATTATGTTCAGGAGGGCCACACTGCAAGCCTGTCTGACAATCTAAATGGCTTGTCGGGTTAATTACCAGCAGAATCATAATTGGTTAACAATCATTGTTCAATTGGAATCTGTGTCAGAATTTTGCAAACATGGACTGGTTAAGTATGGACAGTACCTTGCAAACAGTGGAAGACACATGCTGTTTGATACAATCCACCAGTCTTTGGGATGTTCAAGATAAATACCTGGCATCATGCTGGCACTGAAATTCAAGTATCACATTACTCATATGTGTGATGGGCAGACTTTTTTGGGTTTCATAGCAGCATTTTTTAGTGGCAGACACCACTCATGTTGTTACTATATAGTACTACACAGCTGGCTTTACTTTTTACTCAAGTATTCTGATACCTTACTCTTCCAGAGTAATCTAAGACAAACCTAGCATTTTTCAAGGATTGAAAGTGGGGGCTTTAAGCCCTTTCATGAATTTGCATGATATTCAGTGAATAATAACCTGATCAGGGTAGCCATTCATTTGCAGGATGATTTTGATGCATCCCATTTCAGCATCAAGTTTGCATAATGGCCAAATGGTTCAGGCCCTATTTACCAGCTTGCAAATAAGACCAATCAAATAGCATGTAGAAGTGCAGGAATCTCAATGCATATATTGACCTGAGAAGGTAAGCATGCATTGGACTGTAGTTTGTATTAGAGATCCCTCAGCAGATTTCTCAACTAGCATATCGAGGAAGGCAGCTCATTTGACTAAAAAACAAACACGGATGCTGGAGATCAGAAATAAAACCAGAAATTGCTTTAAAACCTCAGGTCTGACAGCATCTGTGGAGAGAAAGTAGAGTCAACGTCTTGGCCCCAGTGACCATTCATCTGTGCAAGCATTTATATTTTTAATCTATATATTTTTTCCAAACATTTAAAAGCCAGGAGTTTCAATGCCTTTACAGCTATACAGCTTCCTTTTATCACTCCTTTCAGCAATTCCAATGAACTTCACAGGTCCAATGGTTTATACTTGCTAATATACATTCATGCTCATTCGATGAGATGGGGAGACGACGGCCTAGTACTATTATGACTTGACTATTAATTCAGAAACGCAGTTAATGCTCTGTGGACCGGGTTTGAATCCCACCATGCAGATGGTAGACTTTGAATTCAACAAAAATCTGTATTTAAGAGTCTACTGATACCCACATAACCATTGTCAATTGTCAGAAAAAAACCACCTGGTTCACTAATATCGTTAAGGGAAGGAAATCTGCCATCCTTACCTGTTCTGGCCTACATGTGACTTCAGACCCATAGCAATGTGGTTGACTCTCAACTGCCCTCCGAAATAGCCTAGCAAGCCACACGATTCAAAGGCAACTTGGTACGGGTAATAAATGCTGGCCAGCCAGCAATGCCAATTTCCCACAAGTGAATAAATAAACCTTTAACAATCCCACAGGTCAGTTACCTTTCGTAAAGGCACATTACCTCTCAGAAAATCCACCTGATCTCGTGACAAAGTGTCCTAGGATCTAATCCCAAAGGACAGCTTACCTCTCTAAAGAACTCCAGGATCTAAAGTGTATATTGTTATGTTTTGGATGTCCCAGTAATGATAAGATCAATCTGAGCTGTCCTGATGAAGGGTCCTGATCCAAAACATTAACTTTCCTGTTCTTCTGATGCTGTCTGACCTGCTGCGCTCCTCCAGCTCCACATTTTACTGACGTTGACTTCCAACATCTGCAATCCTTGCTATCTCCTACATCACTTTAATATGTGCAGTTCCTTCCATGAGTATCAAATTTGCAAATAAAATCCAAGCCATATCCTTCACCTCCCCACCTTCTAATTCATACCAGCAAAATGGCATGTATAATGTTCTAGAGTAGGAATTCTACCTTCAGAATTACGCCACCATCTTTGTCATTGTAGAGAAGCTCTCCATCTTTACAAATATAACCTTTGCCAGACCTTACATCATCTTGCATTTTCCATTTATCCACTTATCACTTACCATTGAGTTCAAGTACATTAAACAAACATTAAAGGGGAGTCACTAAAATTAGGCGAATAATCTTATGATTATTTATGCTACTGTGTACTTCTGAACTCATGTGCAAATTTTATGAACATCTTTAGTGTCAGAATCCAGGCCAATGGACTTCATATTGCTACTTATAACAATGAATGCTATTTAGAAATAGCACACACTTGGTTACAGATATGTGGTGATATGCTTCTGTTCAGATTTGACCAATCTTGTATCCAAGAGTGCCAGTGGTACAATAAAAAGCTGATAAAATAATTTGGAACTCCCAAAGTTAGCTCCACTGCACCTGTCCCTTACAAAGACTATTTTGCAGAGCAGGAAAATTTTATTTGATTTGTATTGATAGCTGCCAAAATGTCATATAATTGTGTGGTTTTGAACTGTAGCTTTCATTGTTCTGTTAAATGGTTTCCTGTGCCATGCTATGACCTGAGGAATCTATGATATGATGATGTAGCAACAAGATTTACCAGCTGTGAGAGTCCAAATCTGAGGAACTCCCAGGCTGAGCACTTCACTGAACAACTGGTGGGAAAGCTGCATTTCTGTACAGCCTTTGAGGTAAGATCAATTCTGAGTTCCTTTTTATAGAATGAAAAGTCAGTCTAACATTTAAATTCTGCTGTTCTTTTGTATTGTATTTTGAACTTGCCAAACCTTCATGCTTTTTTGTAGAATAAACCAACTTAATTTCAGTAATGTTTCTTCAAATTAATCTGCATAAATATTGTTTTATTAAGACAGTATTTATAAAAGCTTTGTTTAAATGTAGCCTATAATCATGACTGACAGATTATACACTATTAATATATTTAATCAGTTAATGCTAAAAAAATTCTGCGTTGATTTTTTGAGACCACCAATAGAGCAGGCACTCATATCTCTTTACAGCACTACTCATGAAGATAAATAAGCCTTTAATGTTTCATTTAATTGCTTGAATCTTTCCACAGTACTGCCCTGACCTCCAGTTTGTGTTGATCCTGAATACCTTGCAATAAGCTTTCATGTGTGCAGTATCTTGATCTTAGCACAAATATTTCTGCCCAGAAAATTTAAGTGAGTTTTTTTAGTTCCAAATGTTGCACATTGCTTCTTCATGGCAGATTTGTCATTTTACACAGCTAAAAATCTTCAAAAGATTTGAAATTAGCAAAGTTATTATTTTCCCACAGAACTAAGAAGATTTCTGCACTATAAAAAAAATTCCAATGCAGATTTTTCGATTTTCAATATTGGGGCCAAAGTTTTTCAGAAAGATCATTCCTGCAAGTGTTGTTGTGACCCGAAGGAGATCTATTTGAATTGCTTAGATTCCTGTACATATTCAAATGGTAGTTTTTGCTAAAAATACAAAAAGAATCTATTGGAAATACACATTAGGTCTGTGAACATTAATAAACAAGAAAAGGAAAATTAATTTTCAGGTGCTGAACCTTTGTAGTGTGTGATACTGGTAGTAATGCTGAGATTGTGTTTATCAGTTTCATCTAGCACTGGTTTCACTGCAATTGGTGAGGTCTGTAAGACAGAGTTTTATTTCATTTTAGGTAAGCAGGAACCCGTATCATTGCTGTCAGCTACCTACCCTGCAGCCAGAAAATCTGCCACCTACTTTATAGTTCACATTCTCAGCCCTCTGGGAAAGAAAACTAATCTCTTTTTGCTGATTTTAAAAATGCACCCTCCCAGTTCTGGGGATTGTAGTCTCCTTCCCTGACCTGTGGGGCACACTTGTATGAACTGGAGAATGGTATATCTTAACCGTCTAAATATATCAACCTTCAATAATAACCAGGTTCAGACAAAACTATGAAACATTAATCATAGAGGTAGAGAGCCTCTGCTTCTAACTAGCCACACAGCCAACCTCTGATGTCATTGCCCTTTTAAGAGGCAAGAAAAGATTTTGTCGCTTACTTGACTGATTGTAAATTTACAGCTGAGAGGTGGAACAACTGTCAAAATTATAGCAAATACGTGGCAGAGAACCTGTGAAAAGATGAGGCCTCCAATTAAGTAATTTAACCCTCTGTTGTCTACCTATTTCAACCAGCTGTCACCACACTTTTCAGGCATGGTTATTGAGACATTGAACATCAAAATGTTTGTTATTTCACTCATTGGCTTTATTGTTGTTTATGCTTTATCATTTTCATCTATAACACATCTGCGAAAGGTCTTGGGACTTTTTGTTGCATTGATGGTCTTATATAAAAATAAAATGGTATTATTAAACTGGTTACTGACGTGCCTTAATAAGTAGCCAAACTGTGCTTTTGGCTATATCACTGTAACAGAACTTTGCACTTAGGTAATAAAGTTTGGTATTGGAGGGGTTAATGCATGGAATAATCTTCACAAAGAGTCTTTTATACGTTGTATCTGATGACATGGGTGTATACGTCCGGACATTTCCTTTTGGAAACTGAATAGAAGTCAGCTCCTACAAAGGAGAACCATTCTGTTTTAAAAGTTAGAAGAATTTGGAAAGAATTACACGCATCCGTAAGCAGAGGAAACCATGAGTCAGAAGGTGGCAGCGATCATGAATCTAAACTGAAACAGGAATAAAGGAAGGGGTTGATGATTTCACAGATCCAGAGATCAATTCAAGTAACTAGATCAGAGGTGCGAATGTTACACTCTAGTGAAATGCATTCGGTGCTGTGACAAAAATGACTGCACTGACAGAATTATGTGGCATGTCAAACATTTGACTCAAAGCTGCAACCTTTGAACAGTGAAAGAGTATCAGGTCTAACCATTCAATTGTACATTCTGAACCACTGAAGTCATTGCTGCTGATGTAAAGGAAGATTGTGCTTAAACTAAAGTCTATCCATGGCAAGTTATTTTTAAACAAAAGTAGTATTTAAAACAAACCAAGAAGAACTCAGTTCAAAAAACTGCACAGGTCTCCCTGTGTCATTTTGATTGTGTGAAGGCCGAAGAAGGTTTACTGGACTAATAGCTGGAATAGGCAGTTGTCTTATAAGGGCAGTTTGGACTTGTGTCTGCTGGAGATGCGACTTAATAGGAAAATGTAAGATCCCGAAATGTCTTGACCGGGTGGATGTGGAAAGGATGTTTCCTTTTATGAGATAATCTTGAATTAGGGGTCTTTGAATAAGGGGTAATTTCATTTAAGACAGAGATGATGAGAAGTTTTTTTTCTTTGGAACTACCTTCCTCAAAAGCTGGGAGAAGCAGACTCTGAATATTTTTAATGCAGAAGTTGTCAGATTCTTGGTAAGCAAGTGGGTGAAAGGTTTTGGGGGAGTTGGTAGGAATATAAGTTTGAGGTTACAAGCAAACTAGCCACAATTTTATTGAATGGAGGAGTGGCCTACTCCTGCTCCTAATCTATATGTTCTTATGAATCAATACAAAGACAAAAGTACAATTTTTCTCTTTATTTAGGGTGTGTTCTACTTATATAAACTGTACGTGGCTATATATAATTCATTCATTGTTATAACATCCCTCGTAAGAATTTTTAAGATGATTGCAATTGCGAATGAAATCAGCATTCAAAGGGTTTAAGATATCATTGTGTGATAGAATAGGCAACACACATATTATACACTTGCGACTATTTTGAACCAAGAGTTCTCCTTCTTTGCCAAGGTTAAATTTTGTGATTTGTGTGACATTTTTGGATTATTCCTTAGGACACAGAGACTACAACACCACATATTGCAGAAGATCAACAAAATAAATTTGGCATAACATAAGGATGTCAGTGTCTAATTATCTATTTATAGAACTATGTCACAGCCAAATGACACCAGAACAGAAGAGACCTGTTTCTATTAATATTCACTGTTATAATAGTAGCCCCTAAACACCCAGGTAAACACCAACTGTCAAAATTTACACTGAATTCAGTTAAAATTAAAGATTTCACTCTGGCTTAATAGTTACTATTATTTTTAAGTGCAATAAAATGTATCCACTAACTCGTGTTCCCTGCTTGTTATCCAGACCTATTGCAAATGGCAGAGAGCAGAAAGTCTTAATTCTGGTTTGGCACTATTAAAAATATTGATTCTAGATCATCAGAGATGGAACAACAGATCGTCGTAAATTTAAATCTTCACAAGATGTACTGGTCTGACCACAGAAAGCATTCTGTTCCCTTCTAGTATCCATACTGACATGCAGACATTGGAAAAGGTACAGAAAAAAGCATACAACAATCCTGGTGTTTTACGAACCAGGAAAAATTGCCTGGGAGCATAGGAATGTACTGGACCGGAAAAACTCAGCACATTCTATCTGGTCTCAGAAAAAAAAACACATTGTAATCTCTCTCCTATCCTCTAAATCTCTTGTCAGAAACTCTATTAGCATGCCTTGTGAATTTTTCCAACATCATTTTTTTCCAGGTGTCCTTTCCATATATTCAGCTCTCTCCATGTGCAATAGTTTAATCTAGACCGTCTTTCTACTTGTTTTATTCTGGGCTTGATTCTGATCAGACAAAGTTTAGTCTAAAAAGAACATAACTGAAGAGACAACTATATTTCAGTCTATCAAATTTGTACTTCAAGTATACATGATACTGGTTAAGATCAGAAAACAACATATTGAAAAAATTTCTGATGAAGGGTCGAGGCCCGAAACGTCAAGCTTTCCTGCTCTTATGATGCTGCTTGGCCTGCTGTGTTCATCCAGTCCCACACCTTGTTATCTCTTATATTGAAAAGGAAGTTTGAAATTGATATGATAATGAATCTATGTATTGAAAAGAGAAATATATTTGGAATATGCTGCCAACTATTGGGCCAGGTGATGGCATAGTGGTAATGTTATTGGCCTAATAATCCAGAGCTTCAAGCTAATGCTCTTGGTGCATGGGTTCAAATCCTGCCATGGCAGGTGGTGAAATTTTAAATCAATAAAACACAACCTGGAATTAAAAAGTTGGTCTAATAGCAACTTTGTAACCACAATCAATTGTCACAAAGAACCCATCTTGGTTCACTAATGTCCTTTAGGGAAGGAAATCTGCCATCCTTACCTGGTCTGGCCTACATGTGACTCCCGAACCACAGGAATTTGCTTAAAGTTGAGCAATTAGATATAAGCATCAATGTGGGCATAGCCAATGATTCCCCACAACTTCATTAATGTTTTACAAAGAAAAAGATGAAAAATGTCATCTGGCATGTTTAAACATAGTCAAATGCATGGCTGAGAGAGTTCAAGTGATGATGTTAGATAGGCCAAGATTGAAAATGCTTAAATAAAAGGATTTTCATGGGCAAGTTATGGGGGTGGGGCTGCATAGTAGAAGCAGACATGGGTGGGCACAGAACTTTGAGCCACTGGCTGGCCGTTGCCAGTTTGCTGTCATCAACCTCCACTGCCACCCCAGACCATTTGTGAGGAGTCTAGGTCACGAATGGAAAGGGTTTGCACCCACAAGTTGGCAATTAGCTAGTTAAATTCATTGGATTTGGAGTTGGGGACTAAGTGTGGTGTGTCAAAATTTGCAGATGACACTAAGGTGAGTGGCAGAGCAAAGTATGCAGAAGACACTGAAAGTCTGCAGAGGGATATAGATAGTCTAAGTGAGTGGGCAAAGGTCTGGCAGATGGAGTACAATGTTGATAAGCGTGAGGTCATCCATTTTGGTAGGAATAACTGCAAAATAGACTATGTTTTAAATGGTGAAAAATTGCAGCATGCTGCTGTGCAGAGAGACTTGGGTGTCTTTTGCATGAATCGCTAAAAGTAGGATTGCAGGTGCAGCAGGTAATTAAAAAGGCAAATGGAATTTTGTCTACCATTGCTAGAGGGATGGAATTTAAAAACAGAGAGGCTATGCTGCAGCTGTATAGGGTTCTGGTGAGGTCACACCTGGAGTACCGTGTGCAGTTTTGGTCTCCTTACTTGAGAAGAGATATACTAGCACTGGAGGGGGTGCAGAGGAGATTCACTTGGTTGATTCCAGAGTTGAGAGGGTTGGATTATGAGGAGAGACTGAGTAGACTGGGATTATACTCATTGGAATTCAGAAAAATGAGGGGAGATCTTATAGAAACATATAAGATTATGAAGGAAATAGATAAGGTGGAGGCAGGGAGGTTGTTTCCACTAGCAGGTGAAACTAGGACTAGAGGGCATTGCCTCAAAATAAACGGAAGCAGATGTAGGACTGAGGTCAGGAGGAACTTTTTCACCCAAAGGGTTGTGAATCTGTGGAATTCCCTGCCCAGTGAAGCGGTTGAAGCTACCTCGCTGAATGTTTTTAAGGCAAGGCTAGATAAATTTTTGAACGGTAAAAGAATTAAGGGTTATGGTGAGTGAGCGGGTAAGTGGAGCTGATTCTCAAAAAGATCAGCCATGATCTTATTAAATGGCGGGGCAGGCTCGAGGGGCCAGATGGCCTACTCCTGCTCCTAGTTCTTATGTTCTTTTGTTCTTATGAAATCCAACTGACATCAGAACCTGAAAGGAATTTTCCAGTCGGTAGACCAGAGAGCTGGCATCCAGCAAGACTCTATCACCTCCCCAATGTCATGATGGAGGTCAGCTGACAGCTCTCCACACAGTACAGGGTGAGGACCCCCAGATGAAGGGCCCAATCCAGAACACAAAATTGTACCAGTCAAATTGACAGTGAGAAAAAG
The DNA here is from genome assembly GCA_024137785.1 of Ginglymostoma cirratum. Classification (NCBI taxonomy): domain Eukaryota; kingdom Metazoa; phylum Chordata; class Chondrichthyes; order Orectolobiformes; family Ginglymostomatidae; genus Ginglymostoma; species Ginglymostoma cirratum. Next base: position 1,054,360 of record JAHRHZ010000273.1, on the reverse strand, counting down.
AGTGCTGATATTTTTGGCTGTTTCTTTTGAGAATTAAATTCAGAAAGATGTGTGTTTTAATAAAGGGGAATTTGCCTTCATTGTGCTCTTCTTTGGGCGACACACTGGGGACCAACTTCATGCTATAGTTTCCCATGCCTAATATTCTCCGAAAATTCTTCCAGAAATTCCAGGTAGCCAACTTAGAAAGTGATGCATTTCAATCATTCTGGGAGACAGAAACCTGGTGTTCAAATTTAAGCAGAAAACAATGCAGGACATTACTACATGTCTTCAGGACCTATTCCAAACCTGTCATTGACTGAGAAAATGTGTCAAGTTGCACTTACCATGAATCCACAATTAGTGAGTGAGGCTAGGACCTGATGGTAGCACGATGGATAGACACCACAGTTTCATTGGAAACTGCGACTACAGGAAGAATAGGCCAATCAGCCCTTTGAATTTGTTTTGCCATTGTATTAGATTACAGAAAACTATATCCAACCTTTATTTTATTACCTTCACCCCACATCACACAGCACCCAAAAGCATTCCAACACCTAGAAAGGACATCCAAGTCTAATATTGGCTTGGGGCAGATAACAAGTTATTTCCATCTATTTATTTCTGGTTGCAATCTTGGTTGTGCTAACCTACTGCAACTGCTTTCTTTAGTCAAAATGGGTCAGCAGTGACACAGTAAACAGTCCTTGTGTTCCTATTTAAGCAGAAATTACTAACGGTATGACTGAGGAAAGTGATTGGGAGCGAACTGGAGGATACGATGTAACAGAATTACCAGGCACACTAGGAATCCCTGCTGATTCAGTCTGACAAATTCAGCTCCCACATAATGCTTTCTCCTAAAACCTTTTCAACATAGCTAACAAAAAAACATCAAAATAGGGAAACCATAAGTGATTCATAGAATTCATAGAAAATAGGTGCAAGAGTAAACCTTTCAAGCCTTTCAAGCCTGCACTACCATTCAATATGAACATGGCTGATCACGCAATTTCAGTATCCTACTCCTTCGTTCTCTCCATACCCCTGGATTCCTTTATCCACAAGAGTCACGTCCAGCTCCTTCTTGAATATATTTAACGAACTAGCCCCAAAAGGTTTCTGTGGTAGATAATTCCACAGATTGTTTTATAACTGTACGATTGGTCACCAGTAACTTCACCAATGACAGCTATGATGAGCTCCATTCTGGAGAACAATCTTGGTGTTGGAAGGAGAAGTGTGTGTCACTGCCACTCGATGGCGGATGAAGTTTCCTTGTGTAATTCTGTGGTTCTCAGATCATCATATTCACATGTAGAGGAGCCTGGTGAACCTTGTAGCAGGGGTTGGAAGAAAATCAATGCCACCACCATTACCTTTTAGGGTTGGACGTCTTGGTACCAAATTTAAATCACACCTAGCCATGCCCAGTATGCATCACTTGGATTCTTGTCACGCACGATTGCAATTAAACAACTTGACCTTCCACATCTCTCTGGTCAGCGTGCCACCATTCTTGGGTCAGGCTGCCTCCCTTCCAGACAGACATTTACTCTTAGTTAACATTCTTGATTCTCATGCAATATATTCCTGCCTTCCTTGTCAGTCATTCTCCATATCACAATATTAACGCAACTTAGAATACTGCCATACAGTCACAACCATTGCATGGCATAGATGAAAGCTCCCTAAGAGGGCAAAGTAGCATCTACTGCAAGTATAGCACCTCGTCTACTGCTCACCTCTTAAATGCAGTCCGAAATCAAAAGATACATATTGCTTATTCTGGGTATCTTAATTGAGAAGTGGAACTTAATGCTAGTGAGCAGGCCTTTTACTGAGTATATGGATGCAAGAGGTGTCAATATTTGCCATGAAGAAGTTCAGCACACCTTTAAAATTCTAAGAAGCAAAAACCTGCCATGAAACCTGATTTCTGGCCTCTCTTGCAATTAAATTCATCTGGCCCCTTCCCCTGCCATACTCCCTGCCTCCCAACCTGTTTCCTGTTCCCTGAAGCAGCGCAAAATTCCATCCAACTGAGCAAAATTCAAGGGAAGTTGCTATTCCCTTGTAGCTCGATTGCCAATCATGTGCCAAACAATGAACACAGCTTGCATGATCCACATGGTTTGCTTGCAGCTTGTTACAAAGTCAGAGTGTGTCATGTGACAAATAGGACACTTAATTAACACCAGCAATTTACAGCTTGGTGTATATCATTAAGCATCCTGTAAACATGGCACTGACAAACCCATGCAGTCTTGCAAAGAAGGATTCCAGATCACATTTGACTCTTTTAAAGAGGTACCAGATATTAAGCCCACAAGACCATGAGATTATAAGACATAGGAGGAGAAATTAGGCCATTCGGCCCATCAAGTCTGCTCCGCCATTCAATCATGGCTGATAAGTTCCTCAACCCCATTCTCCTGCTTTCTCCCTGTAACCCTTGATCCCCTAGATAATCATAAACCTATCCATCTCAGTCTTAAATGTGCTCAATGACCTAGCCTCCACAGCCTTCTGTGGCAGTGAATTCCATAGATTCACCACTTTCTAGCTGAAGAAGTTTCTCCTTATCTCCGTCCTAAAAGGTCTTCCCTTTATTCTAAGGCTGTGCCCTCGGGTCCTAGACTCTCCTACCAATGGAAGTATCTTCCCAACATCCATTTTGTCCAGGCCATTCAGTATTCTGAAAGTTTCAATTAGATCCCCAAGATTAAGTTAAAGGATATTTTATAAGGATATGTTCCAAGAGGAGAAGAATGAACAAAATAACAAATAATACATTCATCCGTAAAGATTATGTTATTTTAGAAGAATAGAAAAATAACCTCCATTTGCATATTGTAATTAATGTCAGAAATTATTTCAAATCCTTCTTCTCACTTAAGCATTGAGGTGTACAGTGTTAGCCAATGGTTTACAATCTACTGACATCTGTGCACTTAGCCTGTACTATTCAGTGGGCCACAGCTATAAGCAGATTATCTTCAAAAAAAAATAAGATTATTACCAAGGGAAGTGTTTCATTTGTTGCTTGGAAGGTATTAATGGAGATATGGTGCCTTGCAAACTGATCTTTCAAAATTGAAAATTCTGCCCACCATATGTGAGGCTTTGTTGTGCACAGGTCTGAGTATACTTTCAATTTTAAAAGAGAGATATTGAGAATCTCAGAAATCTACTTCAAAATAATTCTGCATAAAAGGATTTTAAATTTCAGTTTAAGCAGATATTGAAATGACCTTCTTTACCTAAATAGATAGAAACTGCATTTTGTAATGTACAAACAAATTAACTCTTCTCATAGGAATGTGCTAGTACACTTGTTGGGTATATATATAAACATTTCACCAGCATTCCATTGCTCAGTGAGCGGAGCTCTGTGTGTGCATTACAGTATACATATGGAATGCTTCACCTTCCCCCAGTTTAGATGTGGTACAGCTGATATGTACAGTCCTAGAACAGCTGACATGATAGCACTGTCTTGCCAGTCTGCGTATTCACACTGTAGTTTCAACACATAAAGTCATATAGTTATAGCGTTATTCAGCACAGAAACAGACCCTTTGGTCCAATTCGTCCATGCTGACCAGATATTCTAAACTAATTTAGTTCCATTTGCCAGCATGTGGCCCATATCCTTCTGAACCCTTCCTATTCATGAGTCCACTCAGATGCCTTTTAAATGTTTAACTGTAGCCATCTCCACCATTTCTTTTGGCAGCTCATTCAATACACCCACGATACTTTGAGAGAAAAAGTTTTCCTTTAGGTCACCTATGCTGACTAGTTTTGGACTCCCCTGGGAAAAAGACTTTGACTTTTCACCCTATCCATGCCCCTCATGATTTTATAAACCAGTGCAAGATCACCCCTCAGTGTCCAATGCTCCAGAGTAAAAATCCCAAGACTATTCATCCTCTCCCTATAGTTCAAATCCTCCTGTCCAAGCAATATCCTTGTAAATCTTTTCTGAATCCTTTTGAATTTCGCAACATCATTCCTATAGCAGGAAGAGCAGAAGTGAACGCAATATTCCAAAAGTGGCCTAACTAATGTCCTATACAGCCACAACATGACATACCAACTCCTATTCTCAATGCACTGACCAGTGAAAGCACGTATGGTAACCCCCACTTAAATAATGCAGTGTGGAGCTGGAGGAACGCAGCAGGCCAGGCCGCATCAGAGGAACAGGAAAATTGATGTTTCGGATCGGCACCCTTCTCCAGAAATGGTGGTGGTGGGGGTGGAGGGGGGTGGTGGTGGTGGAAGGGAGCTCAGAAATAAATAGAGAGAGGAGGGGTGGAGCTGGGGAAGGTAGGTGAGATTGAAAATGCCCTCAGCTACATCTGTTGTATTTCCTGCACCTCTGTCCTCACATTCCCTACCCCCAACAAAAATAAAGACAGAATCCCCCTTGTCCTTACATATCACCCCATCCAAAGTATCATTCTCCGCCACTTCCGCCACCTATAATCTGACCCCACTACCAAAGAGGTATTTCCTCCCCACCCCTATCTGCCTTTCGTAGGGACCACTCTCTCCACAACTCCCTCGTCGGCTCCACACTCCCCACTAACCCCACCACACCCGCACCTTTCCCTACAACTGTAGGAAGTGCTACAACTGCCTCTACACGTCCCCCCTCACCTCTCCCCTCACCTCCATTCAAGGCCCAAAACAAACTTTCCACAATGGACAGGGGTTCACCTGCACATCTGTCAATGTGATCTATTGCATCTGTTGCTCCTGATGCGGCCTCCTCTACATCAGTGAGACCAAGCGGAGGCTCGGAGACCGCTTTGTAGAGCAGCTGTGCTCTGTTCACAACAAATTACAACACCTTCCAGTTGCCTCCATTTCAACTCCCCCTCCCACTCCCACTCCCTGGGCGACATGTCCATCCTGGGCCTCCTCTATTGTCACAGTCACATCACCCGCAAACTGGAGGAGCAGTACCTCATATTTCGCCTCAGGAGCCTACAGCTCAATGGCCTAAACATGAATGTTACCAGTTTCAAAATCTCCCCATCTCAGACCTCATCCTATGTCCAACCCTCCCTCTCATCCCTGCTTCCTTAACCTGACACAACCTGTCCATCTCCTCTCCCACCTATCTGCCACTTCCATCCCACTGACCAATCCCCACCACTCCCTGCCTGCACCCACCTATCACCATCCCATCTACATTCCCTAGCCCCACCCCTCCTCTCTATTTCTGAGCTCCCTTTCCCCTCCCCATTTCCGAAGAAGGGTCCTGACCTGAAACATCAACTTTCCTGCTCCTCTGATGCTGCCTGGCCTGCTGTGTTCCTCCAGCTCCACACTGTGTTATCTCTGACTCCAGCATCTGCAGTTCTTACTAGCTCTTAAATGATTCCTGCGATATAGTATAAGGTTTTCCCATTATTTTGACTTTTGAAAACATGAAATACAATTGGTGCAGTAAATTGGTCCGTCAGCATTATGCAGCATAAGCCAGTTAACACAGCCATGAATGTAAGACATTATTAGAAACCAAAGAAAAAAGCTTCCAAGACTGTTGACACTCACATTACAGTGTTTGAATACAAATCCTGATTTGAGTACATCAGATTTTAGCAGATTTTGTTTCAGCAAGGGACTCCTGGTTTGAAACATTTCAATGCAAATGTTCTTGCAAGAGCAATCTGCTTGAAGTAACGGTTCAGGTCGACTCAGCTGTTAATACTGTTAATTGAACTGGATCTCTCTCTGAAGAACTGACCCTATCCATACAGGAATACCTGGTACTTTCCTACAGATCCATGGTAACGATGCGTAGCCTTCCCATTTCGTTCATTCGATTAAGGACTGACAAGGGGGTAGGTTGATTGATGATCCTGAGAATGATCTTCCTTCCTGCCACACGAATGCTCTGTCACGCAGTGAATAGATAAGACAAATTAGGAAGAATCCATGTTTGATCCCACCTGCTTCGCTGGTATGTCTTAATATGTCAAAAAAGCTGTTTAAATTTAAAAAGGGAAAGCGGGGGATTGAAACCAATGTGACAGTAATCTCAGATGTGCAAGACATTTGGTGGGCGCAACTGAATAGTGGAGCACCACATCTATAGTCTTTAAAAAAGGCCCAGCACATGTTCCCCCATGTGTGACCATTAAGATGTGCTGTAGTAAAAGCTGAAGCAGCAGTTGTAAGTGCACTTTCATGGGTCAGTCTCACCATGCTGCTATGGCAATGCAGATATATTCAACTCATCTTGACCACCCAAATGACCTGCTAAGCATTTTTCTGCTGTGTCTTTGGAGGCCACAATCTGGGCATTAATGACACATGCTACCTCTTGCTATTCCCTTCTGAGGGTATTTCTCTAAGTCTTCTTAGCCCAGGCCTTTCTCCTTGCCTTCACTTGTGTCACCAGTGTGCCCAAGGCAGCTTCATTGAGGTTGGTGCCTTTTCTCAGTCATCCTGCCATGGTGGATCAGTGGCGCTGCTGCCTCACAGCACCAGGGACCCGGGTTCAATTCCTTCCTTGGGTGGCTATCTGTATGGAATTTGTACGTTCTCCCCATGTCCTTATGGGTTTCTGTCAAGTGCTGAGGTTTCCTCCCACAGTCAAAAGATGTGAAGATTAGGTGGAGTGGCCAGACTGAATAGTGTCCAGGAATATGCAGGCTAGGCGGATTAGTCATGGTAAATGCAGCATTAAAGTGATAGGGTGGATCTGGGGGGGAAACTGTTCAGAAGGTCAGTTTTAACTCGATGGGCCAAATGCCCTCTATCTGCACTCTAGGGATTCTAAGATTCTAAACCTCCTTTGACCTCCAGTATACCCAAGTGATTATCCAGCATCCTGCATTCCATTGGTACAGCCCTGCTTTTGTAAAACAATGCCTTTAAAAAGCAAAGACTGCCTAGAATATGTAGATTATTCACAATATTACCCAGGCAACTATGAGGCACCGAGTCTGCCAAAAGTTCTACAAAGAGAGGTGCAATACATTTTCTCAGGGTCACATTGCATTGACGAAAATGAGGCAGGTGCACCAGTTTTATATGTTGCCCACCCATTACAGAAGGGGTGAAGTAGGGCATTCCCATATCCAAAACTAGGACAGACCAAATTCTACACCCCGTGGCTCATTCATAAAACATGACAAATCATTGGAAACACTTAGCAGAGCTAGAGAAATAACATCACGCAAAGGACTGTGAAAAGATGCTGCGAGATTTTAGCAGTTTGTTTTAGATTTGCCAATCATGTCTTTAAATCTTTAGGGATGAAGAGAATTTAAGTGTAATTCATAGCTCATAAATTAAAATTGAATAGCATTTTATTAAATTAATCAGGAAAGGGATTGAAAACCCTGACCTTCATTCCCACGCATTATTCAGATGGAAGTGCTAGTCTGCTGTTGTTAATGTTCAACTTAAACTGAGGCCCCCTCAGAGTACTGACCTTGATCTTGACATCTGATACATTTTAATGCAATCGTGTTCTCTACCAAAGTACAATTTGCTTCCATAGCAAATTGGATTCAGTTCAGGTCTAACAGAGTTCTCTTATTCATTTATTACCTTATCCATTGCTTCTTTCCCAGGAGAAAGAAGTCACAGAAATAATTCCACCACTTACTATTCCACGTGTAGTTCTCTAGTGCAATGGACCTCTTGTACATTTCACTGGAAAGGGGCAAAGAATAATCCAGTAAACAATAGGCTACAAATCTAACCGTATAATGTGTGATCTTTTGACTTCGTAGTCCATGGGGAATTTGAGCCTACTTTAATGGACTGCTAAGGGCAACACTGAGTTGCCAAGGCAATCAAGTCATCAAGCAATAATCAGTATAACAATTACCTCTTTAAGGTCAACCGCTGGGCCAGAAGTCTGTGTTCATGTCCCACCTCCCCTGCAGGAGAGTCATAATATATCTGAACAAACTAATTTGAAATAATAGATGAATATAAGGCCGGACCTGATGGCTTCTATCATTCAAAATAAATGGCTGGAGAGTTTGCAGATGCATTAGCTTTGATGTTCCAAAACTGCCTAGATCCAGAAAAGTCCCTGCAGTTTGGATAATCACCAATGTAACACTACCATTCGAGAAAGAAGGAGACAAAAAGCCAGGAAGCATATAGTTTTGTTAGCTAAAGTCAGTCATCGGGAGAATGCTAGAATCCTTTACTGAGTAAGTAGTAACAGAACATTTTAAAAAATCATAATATAATCAGGTAGAGTCAACATGGATTTATAAGACCAGTTCAAACTTTAATACTAAGGAGTATTCATCTTACCGTCGAATGCAGCTGCAAACTCGATTGAATATAACAAACGTTTACATAGAAACTACTCCACCATTCAATAAGATCGTGGTGGATTTGGACCTTAAATCCACATTCCTGCCTAGCCGTGATAATCTTTCACGTTCTTGCTTAACAAAAATCTATCCACATCTGCTTTAAAAATGTTAAAAGTCTCTGCCTTCACCACCAATCAAGGAAGAGAATTCCAAAGATTCACTTAATCACAGAATTGTTATTAAATTACTTTAGTCTTGAGCTGCAATGTTTTAACTGACTCTGAACAAAACTCTAGAGAATTTTTTTTTTTTGCTTGATCACTTTTTATAAATGAGTGACCCTGATCTTTAAACGGTCAGAAACATTAGAGACATTTAAGAGACATTTAAGCGACTCTTGGATAGGCAGATGGATGATAGTAAAATGTAGGGTATGCAGGGTAGTTTGATCTTCGTAGGATAATAGGTCGGCTCAACATTGTGTGCCAAAGGGCCTGTACTGTGCTGTACTGTTCTATGTTCTAGGTGACTCCTGTTATTTCTCATGTATATACTTTTGGTATATGTATATGTGTATTCTTTTGGCAAAAATGCTATGATACACCCACCTCTCAGAAACTAAATCTCATTTTAATTTCTTTCTCCACCTTAAAATTTTATGCAGTAGATTTTAATAAGTAATTGGTTCAAATCTCAGCACCCAACTAGTTTGGTTTTGACATGCTCCAGTGAACCCTTTAGTGTGATCAATTCTGACAATCACCTCTCCTAGCAACAAAAAAAATGCTGCTGCTTCTACTGACTTGCTGACAAGCTGATACATGGGTCAAAATACTGACTATCAGCTGAAAAGAATCTGACAGGTGGTCTGCATGGAATTAGTTCTAGATATAAATATAAAGGCTTTCCAGAGTTGCGTATTCATATGCCAAAATGCAATGATAGTCAATGTATTCTCATGGTTTGTCTCTCAGAATGTTGGAGCCACCTCAAACAATTAGCTTTTTCTTTTCATTAATCAGCTCTGCTGGCCTTAGTAAAATCTGAATAAATCTAATCTATAAATTACAAATCTATGATGGAAGAGCAAGGGAGATGGTATAGTGGTAATATCACTGGGCCAGAGATCCCAATTAATGGCCTGGGGATGTGGTTTTGAACCCCACTAGGGCAGAGGTTGAAATTTGAATCTTATTTTTAAAAATCTGTAATTTTAAAAAAGAATAGCTAGCCATTGACACTATGTTCATTGTCCTAAATACCTACGTTGTTCGCTAATGCCCTTTTCAGAAGGAAACTTGCTGTCTGGCCTACGTGTGACTCCAGACTCACAGTGATATGGTTGCCTCTGAGTTGTGCTCTGTGATGCCAGGACAGCCAATCAATTCAAGGTGACTAAGGACATGCCGCAAGTGTTGGCTTTGAGAGTGACACCCATATCCCATAGTTGACAAACAAAACAGAAAGTAGGACAGAGATAGCAGGAACTGCAGATGCTGGAGAATCTGAGATAACAAGGTGTAGAGCTGGATGAACACAGCAG
>JAHRHZ010000273.1:994055-1044126 GCA_024137785.1 Ginglymostoma cirratum | reverse complement strand
CCTTCACAGATGCTGCCAGACATGCTGAGCTTTTCCAGCAACTTTGTTTTTGTTCCTGATTTATAGCATCCGCAGTTCCTTCGGTGTTTTTTTTCTGTTCAGAGATGTTATTATACACTCTGGAATGAGAGGCACTTGAATGTACACCTCCTGGTACAGAGGTAGGGACACTACCGCTGCACAACAAGACCTCTTCCACAGCATTATATGACAGTAGAGGTGGATCGAGACTCCTAATTGCGAAACAATTGAGCAGGTACAGAGGCTGATAGTTCTAACAGCAAGTAGTCCTAGTTGGCAACCATTCCTATTCAATCCCCCCTGGGTTCTAGGAAAAGGGTCAGGATAAATGGGAAGGAGGAAGGCTGGCCATATGACATCTTTTAGTGCTCCTTTCCCCTCCCTTAAACACACCCAGCAGAGGGCAGTAAAATCTAGTCCAGAATCTTGTAACAAACTATAAATGACCAATACCTTGTTTCCATCATGAGTTTGTTTAAATGGAAAAATATACACATTTTTAGTGTGATGCAGAAGAAGTCAGACTAAGGGATGAAGTGACCCAATTAACTGACTGCCTGCTGATTTATAATCCTGTTTACATTCAGCCTATTTCTTAAAGTGGTGGAATTATTTTGAAGCTGGCAGCAATCAAAACCATCTCAATATCGGCCTGTGCCATCAAATTTAATCTGCAGCTATTTCAGAAACAATAGCACAATTAAGGCGTACAATTTTACTCCAAGGTGAAATAAATTGCGCATTGTATTAACCTAAGGCTTAGAAATGAAGCCAAAGTGAACTAGTGCAAAGCCAATCTGGAATTCCGAAACTTCACTGCCTCTCTCCTGGTCTTTAAAATCTTCTTAAAATCTGCATCAAGATTTGTAAAAGCGTCGCTTAATGAGGCTCACGTCTCATTTTGTCTGGTAACTCTCCTGCGAAATTCCTCAGTATATTTCATTACATTAATGTGTTAGAATAGGGATTGCTTACGGGGGTGATATTAGAGAAGGTAATTTTATCATGACCTGAGAGTATAGTTCACAATATAACCTCGTTTATAATGTTGAATAAATTATAATTAATTGGAAAGAGAAAGAAAGGATAACAGAAGATGTGATCCCTCATCAAAACTCAACATTCCAGTTTTTTTCAGATCTCGTCAGGCCAAATGTGAAGTTCCTATTGTCAAATTCCCAGCATTTGTACATGTTTAGGTGTCACTTTTATTCCTAAGATTGGAGCGAACAAGACGACAAAAAAAAACTGGCAGATAAAAAAGACTGACAGTACCGAGTGACAGGGTTTTAATGATAGGGGTGGAAATCATGTAGTTGTGTTATCAATCTATCAGCTGGCGCTTGTTTATAAAATATATAGAGACAGTTTGAAGGGAAAAGCTGATTGACGCGATGCCAAAGCATAGGAAGCTAATTTAGGAGAAAAGTAATTTGCTAATTGCCTTTGACTGCCAGTGCTTGTCGTACAGAAGACAGCTGTCGAGCCAAAGGATAGCAAAGGAAGTTTGAGCATTCTGCATAAAACACTGGAATGGAGTTGGGCACTGATTCATGTAGTCAGGAATGGTATGGAGCTGGCTGATGTGGAGGGGAGTGAATTTGTACATGACGCTACAAATCATTCACCGGTGGTGGTGAAATCCAGCAACCAGTCTGTGCCCTCGGCGGAGCTCTCGATTAGCCCAGAGGTCTTATTATATTCACGATGTGAAGTCATACAGAAATTTTCCACGTACAAAGAATTTTCTTCACCTCTTTAGGAACATTGCTTTGTGGACTCATCTGCACAAGTAAGAGCGCAGCTGGGTAAGAATGAAAGTGTTTCCTTAAATAAGAATATGCAGGCAGCTCCTCTTTTAGGGCTGCATTATTAGAAGTTTATTTTTGAGGAAGTTTAGCTATAAAAACATGTTTCCATAGCTTTATTCCATTTATGGCTGCGTCTACTTTGTCTTGAAATGAATCAAAGAAGAAGCGTAGACAGTGTTATTTTCATCTTGTAGTAATCTTTTAATTATGCATAATCTTGTCGCAAACTCAGCATTAAGTGCTTGTAATACAGTTCTGTAGGGTTTGAACCAGATGTCCAAGTTTAACATTTGTAATGCGATGACACTTTCACGAGTGAAGGACGATATTTTGATAATGTTGGAATTTGAATATAAAGCTCTTCGGGAAGTTTGTCTTAAACAAGCATTTTATAAAAAACTTTGTGCATTCCTATATTCTAACTGTATCCCCCGAAAAAAAATACATTCATAATGTACCTTATTGCCTCTTCAACGTATCCTTAACTCAAAAGCAAACTACTTTCAAAGTGCACTCACTGACGCAGCATAGATCCCACAGACAGCAAATGACATGAGCAACCAACTAACCTGTGATAGCACTGACTCTGGGAAAAATTTTGAAGAGAATGTTACTTTCTGCTATTCATCAAAGAGCGTTAATAAATTTGCTTAGCCCTGCCTGAATCACCAGGAGAGTATAATAAATCCTTGATTTGGAGGGGTTCATTTGTTCAGGAAACCTAAGGCCCTGGGAAGCACAACACTCGCTGGTAAATTTAATTAGGGCTAAATGTATTATGAGGAGGATGATTCCAATGTCGCACTTTACCAGAACACCCAGATGACACATTATCCATTATAATTAAAAATAGAAGCAAACAGGTTTGGGATGTTTGTCCTGATTCTAATAGCCAACACTTCCACCTGCTAGCCCCCATTAACCATAGCCAATGCACCCACCCCTCAATGTCTCCTGCCCCTCTTGGGGTCATTAATATTGAGGTCACTGTCTCTTCCAAAAGGACTGAGAAACTTTTCTGACAATTTGTATATCCTTCAGTAGTGTGTTGAAATGCTAGCTGGATGCTGAAATTAAATTGTGGAGTGAGGTTTGAACCTCATGTCTCCAAAGTAACTTTACTTACAATGCTGAATTCCATATTGTTAGGTGTGAGGGGGAAAATAATAAAATTCGTAAAAATTTGAACAGTTAATGAGTGTATTTGAAACATTGTGGTGCATTCATCTGATGCTAAATTCTCAAATCCAGATAGGAACCATTTACACATTATGAACTGAAGTACATTATCCTCCATTCTGGTGTGGGCAAAACAAAACTGTAGCTAAGGCCCATGTTTTGAAGTATTTGGCCCTCAGCATATTAAAATTTGAGGCTTAATAGCTGTGTTTTATGCAGTGTGTTTTAATGGCTGCATCAGACTAAAGTAAAAACCAGTTTTAGCAGAGGTAGAAGTCACGTGGCTACATGGCTACGGTAAGTACAGCTAGGATTCTATGTACAAATGTTAACTAGTTTGGGATGCCTTTTGTAAAACTGATTTGCTTTTAACATAGCCAGTGCTGTCTAACCAGTTACACTCAGGAAAGCCAGGCATAGTCTAACAGGTTGATATCGATGGAACATTGTAAACTGAAACCAGAAAAGGAAATGCTTTAAATATATAGACCTGAACATGGAGCCAGGAAATGCAGGAGAAAAAATAAAATGAGACTATGGGGATATGTGCCTACGTTGAAAGGTTCTTACAAAGGGGACACAGTGAGCAAAATGATCTCTCTAATATATATCTTAAACTTGTATTTTTGATCATCATACAACCATGATTATTTACACTGGTTGGTACATCTTGCAAAATTGAAAGGAGCATAGTTATTACATTACATATTGCTACCCAGATTAGCACATCCCCATGGTGAGGAGTTAGTTGTTTATTCATGACGACTTGATGTAAAATTTTATTTTTCATTGTTGTACAGACTGGGTACAATATACATTTCAAGTTCTTAACACTTCCTGAATACTCAGCTGTGCAGAAGCTTACCAGTAGCCTATTAGCAGTGTTCCACCTGCTATTGGTGTTAGTTAAATGATATGCACACTAAGGTTGCATACAATTTTCACGCAAAGCTACTATTTGTAGTGTAGCTTGTTTAATGTGCGACAAATAATCAGTTGGATGCTGTAAGCCTTTGAAGGAAAGTAAATCTTAAAATGGGAATGACAAAAGTATACAGAAACCATTCTTCTTATTAGAAGTATAAACCTTCCTAGCTGAAAAATAATCTATTGGTTTCTGTATTAATTCACTAATTACTTAGATCTTGGCAATAAAGAAAGAAATATCTAAGAAACTCAACAGGCTGACTGTTTACAGCCTCCTGCCAAAGTCAAGTACAAAGGCTGGTGTGGCCCAAAAAGAGGCACAGGCCATCATGTCAGTTTTGACATTTCTCCAGCCAGCAATGCGAACAAAGATGGAAAAGCTGAGACAGCAATCCCACTCATTTCTTCAATGAAGCCAATTAAAGAATTTGAAAGGGTTATGAAGAGCTTATTGGTTGGATGGTTGCAAATTTGAAAAAGTGCACAGGTTTCAGAGTGACCGTTACATATCAGATGAAAAGACAGATAAAGACTGGGAAGCCAATTACAGATGCACCCAGGCATTGGATTAGACCTTTTAGAGGATTAGTGGGGCAAAAGCAAGCTTTATTTTGTATGGTTGTTCCCTTGGTGATAGGGAGAGTGAAGAATACTGTACAGTATTATCACATCCTTATATAGGTTAGATGCAGGAAGTAAGCTACCATGCTCACTAGCCCAGAAAGGAGCATCTGCCCAGTTTTTGGTTCAGTGATGATGAGGGGCAAGACTCATCACAGTAAAAGGTGGAACCCCATGAAACAGGAGGGACATGATTGAGGAAAGATGGCAGGAAGCCAGAGACCAAACCCTCAAGATGGATCTACTGCCAAAGATTGAGCTCCCTGGAGATGCCCAAGATCCAGGAGAATATGGCTCTGCAAGGGGATAACCACTGATTTGCTGCCAAAGACCTTGTACCTCACAGCACTAGTCAAAATGCCCTGCTAGTGACAGTCAAAGTCTGAGAAATGACTTTATGCAATGAACCCCTCTGCATCTTATTGGCACTTCACTAACAGCTGAATACTACTGCATCTCCCTGGCCAAAGCCAGCCTGTATATACATTTCACAGGGAAAGAAGGCATTGAGTTTCACTGCCATTGCTGGATTACTCTAGTTTCAAGGCATCAATGTTTGTGCCAATGTAGCCCTCACAGCATTGAGCGACGAGCCAGTCAGATTCATCAGCAGGAACGGCTGTCTGAGTTCAGCTGGTCTGCAATTACTGTCAGAGTTTCCTCCATTTCTGTGCTTGTTTTCCTGACAACTGCAATGACTCCTTTAGCCTCCACCAATCCACTGTCTGGTGCCCAGTTAGGCCTTGATTTTCTTCACCGACAACACTGAACTGTTGTTGGGATGCTGCTCGGGTTTCTCCCTGCTCCTACTGACAAATTTTTGGGCTGGCCTTTTCCTTTCCCTAGCCACATGTTCAATTCAAGTTTAATGAGTGAATATTAACAGACTTTATTGAACAAAACTATTGGGAAATGATGATACGGGAGAATGTCTCTGGAACTCTACAAATTCAGGTTCCAGCTCCATACACCCTGACAAAGTACTGTGGAGCTGGAGATCTGAAATAAAAACAAAGTCTGGCTGCATCTATGGAGAGAGAAACAGAGTTAACATTTGAAGTCCAATATGACTCTTCTTTGCAACTGAGAAGCTGTCCTGGTCCAAGTTTCATCTTATTCAGTGCCTTAACAGGAATTTTTTTTTCCTCTTCCTTTCATGTATTACAGAACACAAGCTCTGACGACTTGCAAGTACTGACATTTCTCTGCATAATTCCTGTCTCCCCTCTGAATATATCCCTTCTTCTAATCCTATTTATCGTTGTGTATACTCTCTCCTCGTTGTCCAGTAATTAACTCCTCGTGGATCCACATACTCAGCCTCGGCCCCAGCCGCAAACTTTTTATTTCTCATTGACTTGTCCAGTCTGAACTTCATGGTACATGGGGGAATCACATAGAAGTGGCATCCACGCTTCTGTAATTCCTGGTTTGTCAATGGCCCTGTTCCCTGCAGATAAGGGGAGTGAGGTCTATTCATTATCCCGTTGACCTCTGCTCTCAAATGTTGAATGATCTGTGAACAGGATTCAAGTTTGATCACTTTACACCCCCTTTTCAAATAATTTTGGGCAGTGTAATTTTTTAATTGCTATGGCAAAGTTATTTATTCACATGCTCTGCAGTTTTTCCTCAAAGATATAGTTGACCGTTTAATTCACAGGGCACAGTTCTGTGTTTTAAAATTGGAAATTCTCATCAAGTGTTGCACTTCACATGGTTTACTGGATCAGTTCCCAAAACTGTCAAATGCAACATAACCTTCTGAAATGCAAAGTTTCACAATCTGTTCAATGTACACCAATGGATACTATACAATGCAGACTAAGGTGCTCTTGGAAAAGAAACTCAGCAGTTTAAACCTATTCTGCACATTTTGGAGTGGATAAAATGGCATTTTTTAAGATTTTCACCATAGAGGAAAATTAAAATTGTAATGAATCACCGAAGGTTTTCTCTCAATTCCAGCATATGCATCTGCCAAGTTTGTGCTTCGCATCCCTGCCTTGAAAACAATCAAAGTCAGGAAACTCCTGGACTGTAAATGAAAGTAAGTTTCAAGGTCTCAGCCTCAAAATGAATTAAAATGCTTAAATCTATTTCTGCATGTATTTTTATTCCTTTTTCCTACTCCCACTTGACCTTTCTGATCATTGTTAAGAAAAATTCCTATGAGAGTTACCACAGTATGAATGTTCTGTCAAGAGGAATAGTCAAAGCAGAAGTCATTGCATTTTTAAACAGCAAGTAAGCAATTCAGGCAAAGGGCTTTGAGGTGTTTGGGCAGGGACAATAAGATCATTTTGCATTTCAAAGAGTTTACACAAATAGCGCAGGTTAATTGCCATATTTTTAAGCTATGTTTTTAGCCCTATTTACTGTTTCAAAAAAAAAAAGAACAAAATGTAGATCATGGATACTGGACAGTAATTTCCAATACTGATTTGACTTGATTAAATTGCATTTTGTTACGTAAATATTTGTGTCTGAGATATATATCCGAAGGCCAGTATTGCTTGCCTCAGTAAAATCATCATTTCACCTAATCCCCTACCCTTCATTTAAAAAAGAAAGGAAGGTCACCTCCTAATGAAGGGCTGGTTTAACCTGCCCAAATCATATTCAGTTTTTTTTTAAAAACTTTTCCTGTGGCCTTCAAAGTTCACAGGACATAATCATCGTCATGTTCTGAGCCCTAGAGTACAGCGATGGGGATAAGAGTGAATTAGGAGATAATTCTTGAATCTTTCTGCATTTAATCAACCCCAATGATATGGAAGCTCTGATGTAAAAAACAGAAAATACTGGACATGCTCGACAGATGTGAGACAACAGCAAATAAGAGAGTTTAAATTTACTTTCCCAAAGAGGGTGTTTAAAATCAAGAGTGTGGTGGCCTTGTAATATCCCCAACTTAACTCCCACTATCTGACCTGTATGAAGTTCTGTAGGAGGCACTGGAGATATATCCAGCCCAACTTGTGCCTATTGAGGTCTAATCCTAAAATGAAATGAATTACTGCGGATTCTGAAGCTCTAAAGTAAAAACAAAGTGCTGGAGAAACTCAGCAGGTCTGGCAGCATCTGTGGAGAGAACAAGTTTCAAATCCAGTGACCCTTCGTCAGATGATGCCCACCGTTCTTCTTTTCAGCCTGAGTGGGGATGGGGGTCGTGGCTGTAAAATCCTGGGATGATATCTTTCAGAAGATCACAAGTTGAAACTCTCTCTCTGGTAGATTGCACCAAAAAGTGCTCTTATTGTAACATTTGCATGGTTTAGTAAGTTTACAGATGACACCAAAATTGGTGATCTAGTGGACGGTAAAGAACATTGTCTAAGTTTACAAAGAGATCTTGATCGATTGGGTCAATGGGCTGAAGATTGGCAGGTGGAGCTCAATTTGGATAAATGAGGTATTGCATTTTGATGAAACAAACAAGGGGTAGGACATGTACAATTAAAAGTAGGGCCTTGGTTAGTGTTGTAGAAAAGAGACCTAGAGGTTCAGGTACATAGTTCCCTGAAGTTTGCATCAAATAGATAGGATGGTTAAGGCGGTGTTTAACCTGCTTGCCTTTATTGCTCACACCTTTTGAGTATAGGATGTTATGTTGAGGTTGTACATGATGTTGGCAAGGCCTCTTCTAGATTACCATGTCCAGTGCTGGTCACCCTGTTATCGGAATGCAGGTAGAGTTACAACATTTAAAAGACATTTAGATAAGTACATGAATAAGAAATATTTGGAGGTATATAGGCCAAGCACAGGTACGTGGGACTAGTTTTGTTTGAGATTATGGTCAGAATACACTGTTTGGACCAAAGGGTCTGTTTCCATGCTGTATGACTCGATGACTAACTCATTTAAAATCTAAATTGCATAAGAATCCATCAGCCTGATTTTCTTCAGCCACCCATTGCTTTATGGTTGGACCACAGCCGAAGTTGTGTCTGGTTTTCTTCACCACGTTTGGAGGGCAGACGTAATTGGTCTAGAGAGAGAGGAGACTTACAAGAATGTTGACAGAGCGTGAATATTGTAGCTATGAAGAAGGATTGGACAGGCTGGGATTGTTTTCCTTAGAACAGAAGAAGTGGTGGTGTAATTTAATTGAGGTGTACAACATTACAAGAGACTTAAAAAGAGAAATGGAGAGGCTAATTACAGATCTAAGGTGATTTGTAGAAAGATTAAATGGGGACTGAGGGGGGGGGAAAAAAAAAGTTCAGTCAGAGGGTGGCAGGTGTCTGGAATTTGCTGCCTGAGTTTGCGATTGAGATGGAGACCCTCATTCATTTAAAAGATTATGGACAGAGTGCTTGAAAGTAGGATTAGAATAGGTGGCTAGTTTATTCAGATCACAAACACAATGGACCAAATGGCCTCTTCCTGTGCTGCAAATTTTTCTGTGCCTGTATGGAGTCCATGCAGGATATTTTGGTGCAACTATTAGCTCATGTGAACTTCAAAAAAAAAGTTTATAGACGATGGCAAATTCATACCAATGATTTCATAGCACAAGTACAAATTTTAGATGCTGTATATTGTTCATTTTAGGAAAGCTGATCTTTCCTATACAGAAGCAAGTATAGCTGCAAAATTTTGATTGCAATTGATCAGTGTGAATCTGAAAATAGCGAAGAAACCTATTCCAGCAAACAAGGAATAAATCTCTCGAAATTTGTTAATTATTTTTGTAGAATTATGCTTCTGGCATGTTGTCACCGTCAGGTGGGCATACCTAATCATTGAGAAAATAATTTTAAAATACCTGTATTTATAAAGTGCCTTACGATTTCAAGGTGTTAAAAACATTTTGCATCCAAAAGATTATTTTTGAATTGTAGTTTGTTGTGTTGTAATGATGATTGAATAGTGATGAATTATACATATTTTGCCTGCAGTTATGATTACAACCTAAACAGGAAGTATTTATTAATTTTGAGAGAGCAATTCAAAATGTAATTAAATGTGACAGATTGCAAAATTACATTTCATTTAAAATGGTCCCATGCTGCATTTAATTCTGATGCTATCTCAAAGTAGTTTAAAAGCATTCATTTTGTTTTCATTAATGCAATAACTTGGCCCATTAAGATTTACCAAACTGGTCCAGAATTATTTTCCTCTGGAGGAAATTAAGAATGAGAGAAGACACAAGATCTCTAAACATAGGAACAATTGCTTTATGTTCAAAATGAAATTGAGAGAATCAAGCAGGATAGATGACGTCACTAATCTGTTTGCATTATTGTCAAACCATTGAAACTACACTAAACACCTCTTTTCAATATTAGAAAAGGAAATTATGAAATGAAATTTTCTTAGTGGGATAAAATGCACCATTGCCAAAAAATTATGTTAAGCTTTAGTATTTCGCTAGATATGTATGAAAATTGGCTGAATGGATAACTATAATTACATTAAAAATGGTTTTACTTTAAGAATGTGAAGGCTGTATTATTGGCTTCTATTTTATCCCTTACCCACTTTCCACAGCCCCGCAAGAACAGTCAGTGTGGTTGAGGGAAGGGTTAAAATAGTGTAATGCCACAACCTCATCCTAACTCATTACACTCCTGATCACCATGATACTTCAGGGTCCAGGCAATGCACTTATTGAATGTAGGCAGTATTTAAGACTCAGAACAGTCTGATGGTAACCGCACCACCACCTCACTCATAAGTGGCAGTCCTCTGCTCTTTGTTGCAAGGCAAGAAAATTACAGCGGCAGGAGCCAACTGGCCAGAAATGGCCCAGATTAAGTTCATTGGTCAAGAGGAGTCTAAGTGTCCCTGCAGGCCTCAAAGAAACCTTTGACCTCCCAATCCATTCCCATCAGCTGATGCTTAGACCTACCCCTTTGTTAATTCTGATTGCATTTTGAATTGAATTTTCTTTAGCTTATTGTCAAATATACTCACGTGAGTCTCGTGAAAAGTTTACAAGTCACCATGTATGATACCATCTTAGATACAAAGGTACCCAGGTACAGATTCTGGAATACAAATTCTTAGGTTTTAAAAAAAAAGTTAGAAAAATAAAAGAAATAAAAGTCCAGCAATGCAGACCTTCAAAAATACAAAATAATAGTAATAAGTTGGAAAAATAAAGAAACAAAATTCAGAACGACAGTCCTTCCATGATATTACAATAAAGAACAAAGTTTGTAAAAGAGAATTTAAGATGACACCTTATGACCAAGATAACAAGCATGGGGCTGGATGAATGCAGCAGGTCAGGCAGCATCATAGGAGCAGGAAAACTTGATGTTTCAGGCCTAAACCCTTCATCAGACATGGGGGAGGGGAAGAGGGTTCTGAAATAAATAGGGAGAGAGGGGGAGGCGGATAGAGGATGGATAGAGGAGAGGATAGTCCTCCCTGGACTGACCTATCTCCTCCCTACCCCCCTACCTACACTCCCCTTTTACTGGCTCCATCCCCGCCTCTTCGACTTGTCTGCCTCCTCTCCACTTATCCTCTCCTCTATCCATCTTCTATCCTCCTCCCCCTCTCTCCCTATTTATTTCAGAACCTTCTTCCCCTCCCCCATTTCTGATGAAGGGTTTAGGCCTGAAATGTCAAGTTTTCCTGCTCCTATGATGCTGCCTGACCTGCTGTGTTCATCCAGCCCCATGCTTGTTATCTTGGATTCTCCAGCATCTGCAGTACCTTTTATCTCTGATACAACCTTATGACCAATCCCTGGGCAATTTAATCAATTCATTATAATCCAGACAGGACATCCACAAATCACTTTACCTTTGGTAAAGAGGAAAGAACCGACTCCTCTTTTTCATTCAACCCCTCCCTTATTTCGGTTGGTCACAGCAAGGTAAATTAACCCAAGGCGCCCCTTCACTCATGGATATCTTTGCTAGTCAACACATTCTTAGGTTTTAACCGGAAGCAATTTAAATAGGTTTAAGAAAAGAAGGAGTTTTAGTTACTAAGATGCAAAGAAAATAATAAAATACTGAACACAGACTAAAAGTGAGAAGTGAGGGAACACACAACAGCTACACTTGAAAGGTATACAAGTCTTTGGTTTGTCCATGAGGTGAAACATTGCAGCTAGTAAGTTGACTCATTACGGTTATGCTGATTTTGGCAAATGAGCAGTTGATCTGAAGATTCTTGCTTCTACACGTTAGCTGAAGGGAGTTCTCCTGTTTCATTTTCAATGGCAATTAGTGAGAGACAGTCCTTTGCCTTTTATCTAATCGATGTTTGCCTTTTGTGACCTTCGCAGCACACACTGGTCACGTCAGAATAGAACACCAGACCAGCATGCAGAGGTCTGTTTGAGATTGTTTTTTTTTGATGAAACAGAAGTTGCTGGATAGGCTCAGTAGGTCTGGCAGTATCTGTGAAGAGAAATCAGTCAGGTCTGGTGACCCTTCCTCAGAACAGTTTTTTTTTAAAAACCCTTTGAAATATCTCCAGGCCAATATCCTGTCACCAAATCACCCTTTATTTACACTTGAAGAGTCCTTTGCTTTTGTGCTCCCTCATTCAGAGTCAGGTAATCTATATCTCTCATTCAGAATCAGGTACCAGATTGTCAGTATCTCTGACATTCTCCTTTTTTAATGTCAGGCAGGGTTCCCTGACTGGGGCTGTTAATCTGGTCCAATAAGGGAACTCCTATTCTCGGAGGACCAGCAAGTTTACCTTGTTATAATTACTGTGCCTTTCTATCATGTATTTTTGAAAGGAAAACAAAAACAAAAGTATGCTTCTCCCTGAGGACTGTATTCCTTTACTTCACAGCCTGCGCAGTCACTGGAGATATTTTCTGCTGAAATGACCATCAGCCTCCATTATCTCTATAATCCCATGGGATTACAGTTCAGTTGTTGCAAGCCTTCTTCCTTTTGAAATGTCGGAGTTCTTCTTCAACAGACTCCGGGTGCAACATTACACACCGTCTCAAAACTGACTATAATCTGCACAGGAATTTACCAGACAATCACTGAAGTACATTTTCAGAGTTTACATTCCCAGTCACTTTTGGCTTGTAGGTTCTTTTATAAAAAATTTTAAAATTCTGTCTTACCTACAGTTAAATATGTCAGTAAGACCTACTGTCATGACAGCTATTGAGACCATTCCCACATCAGTTTGATCAGATGTCTGTCTGTGTTTAAGTAAAACCCTGCTGTTAACTGGCAGAACTTAATCCTTAGCCGCTCCCAATTTTCCTGCTGGTTTCCTAACAATATTAAGACTGGTCATTTATTAATAAATGACATCAGAAACAAGCAAACAGTCACTTGATTTGTTTTTCTGAAACTGGAAATCTTTCATTACACTTGACCATTCACCTTGAATACCCTCTAAACTAGCTGTTGACAGTCTTGGCTACAGTTCTCTTCCCTATTGATAAGGGATCGGCAGCTCTGCAGGAACACATTTACTTTCAAAGATTTATTTTAAGAAGCTTCCAATTTCTGAATGCAATATTAATCAATACAATAATTAAATTAGGGGATGCAATGGCCTAGAGGTATTATCACTGGATTGTTAATCCAGAGACAAAGATAACGTTCTGGGGACCTGGGTTCGAATCCCATCACGACAGATGGTGGAATTTGAGTTCAATAAATATCTGGAATTAAAAATCTAATGACGACCACAAACAAACCCACCTAGTTCACTCACGTCCTTTAGGGAAGGAAACTACCATCTTTACCTAGTCTGGCCTACGTGTGACTCCAGAGCCACAGCAATGTGGTTGACCCTGAACTGCCCTCTGAGCAATAAATGCTGCCTAGCCAGTGACACCCTCGTCCCATTAATGAATTAAAAAAAAGAAAAAGACTCAGCAGTTAGATTTTGTTGATTCTGCTTCTTAAATGGCTAGATTACTTATCACTTCTTTGGACAAAATTACAGTCTAAGGAATTGGGGTTTAGAAGTGAGGAGGAGAAATTTCTGTGCCCAGAAAATGGTGAGCCTGTAGAATTCTCCGCCACAGAAAGCAGTTTTTAAGAAGGAGTTAGACATAGTTCTTAGGGCTAAAGGGATCAAAATGAAACAGGATTTTGTGGTCATAATTATTGATAGCAACTTCCAAAAATCCACCTTGAGCTGTATCACTGACGTTGGATCACCAACAATGTAGGATTGGGTAACATTGTACAACAAATTTCCACTTGCTAAAGATCTCCTGAGGAATAACCTGGAAAGCAGAAGTATAAGATGAGGGATAAGGTTGGAAAGAATTTATCAATTTGATTTCTGATGAGTTAACAGTTAACTATTCCAATGATTTAGTAACATATATGGCCCATTCATAAAAGGCCAAAAAGTTACTTCAATTTCATTTATCCTAACTATGCACATTGCACCTTGCCCAATTACATTAGAATTATCAATCTCATTTCTCAATAGAGAGAGGGGGAATAGCCAAACTGCCCCGATAAATACTAAAACACAAGCCCCAATCTGTTATGACAGGAGTAGTGGTTCCCCTATAATCATTACCCCTCAGAACACAGAAGCTCATCCTTCTCCTCATAACCTGTTACAAGTTCTTAAAAGAAAGGCAATCCCTGATCTCCACTTTACAAATAGCGAGAAACAATTTGTTTATTTGGCCCTAACAATGAACAAAGTAACATAATTACCAAACTGAACAATTTCCTATTTCCTAACTGAACTAAATTCTAATGGAATACTGTTCAAATAAACACAAGTCCCACTTTGTAAATCCAATTAATAAGAAAACTATGAATTATAACTTAATGTCTCCATTTTCACACAGATTGTCTTCTGGAATATTCAATCTTCTCCACTCTTTACAAACACCTTTCTTCCACCAATTCTGCTGAAGGGATGTTTTATCTCTATAACTTCTTAAAAGAGGACTTTGAGCTAAAATACCACAGTACCTTTGATTAGTTAGATGCACTTTCTGAGAGCTGAATGGTGCTAACCATGGCAGGTGACTCCCTTTGATTTTCCAAATACCCTTGTCTTGTATAGATGTAATGACATAATCAATTCTTATAGAATGATGGGTTTCAGGTTGTCAACACCATCAGATTTAAATTCAATTGGCTTTCTGTATCTAGTGGTTTGGTTCAAATTAATTGGCCAAATTCAAACCTGTTGTCAGGGTAAAAAGTGCTGCTTGGCTGTTTTAATACAAAATGTTTCCATTCAGGCACTCTCTGTGCACCTGCATTTATAAACTTCCAAGCACAGACAAAGCACAACCTCTTAAAGGGACCACAGCACTTTACCTCACAATCATTTTTAACCAAAAAATTCTAACTTCCTGCCTTCCAATTCGTGAATACTCTACCCAAATTCATAACATTAGCATTGAAGATATTCCTGGGGTTAAAAAGGCTTCATATTGGTAATTTTGTCCTGTTTTTAAGAACTTCAGGAATAGTGTGATGATTTTCAGTAGATAGAAATCTGTTGTTCATTTTAGCAGAAAACGTTTATTCTTTATTTAAATTTTCAGTTTCTCATTTCTTAACATATATGTCCAGGTGATCATTTCTTAACATTTTTCTCCAGATGCTTTAGTTTTTAAGTTGAATAGAAGTCTTTTGAACACAGAACTATGATCATTCCTTTATCTCCTCCTGCAGTTTGTTCAGTTGTATCATGCGGTCATCCAGCAATTACATAAAAATTGCACATTTGCATTGTTAGTCATTCAGAAAACAGGAAATTGTTCTTACGATGTTGTTATTAACATAAGGGACATTTCCAGCCTGGTTACCTGGGTATTTCTTGGAATAATCTAAAGATTATGTTACTCAAATTGTATTCTACCAAATTGGAAATAATTGACATTTTAAATAATGCTCTATTGTTTTATGCACATATCATTGAAATACCAAAAAGGCATAATTGTGTTGAACCTGGCATTTGGTTCAATCCTGTTTTGGCAATGAATTCGTTTGGACAAAGAGCCCCTTGAAAGAAGCCACTTGGCCCAATTTCAATTTCCCCAACCCTGAGCCAGGAGGCCAGCGTTCAAGTCTTATCTGCTGCAGACATGTCTGACAACATCCCTGAATCGGTTGATTAGAAAATATCTTAAAAGAATTCTTAGAGCTCATGTGATAGACTGGTAGATCTCCTGGCCCAGAGGTAGAGACACTGGGTACAAGTCCATCCATTCTAGGGGTATGTATCTCTGAACAAGTTCATTAGAAAATCTCTCATCGTACTCTCTGTGGGGGCTCTTATGGTGCAGTGGTAGTGTCTCACCTCTAATCCAAGAGGCCTGGGTCCATGTCCCAAAGCTGTGTAGTAACAAATGTGAACAAGTTGATTATAAAAAAATTATAGACACTTTTGTTTATTGGCAGGTGCTTATAAAAATCACTGTTGCTGCTCTTCAGAAAGAGAACATGATGTTGAAGCAGAACACCAATACTTTCTCTCCTATTCAAATACTATCAGTACTTTGAAGGACAATCACAGAATTCTGATGACCACAGTATTTAAAACCCACCTCAATGTAATTTTGTAAATTATCTTAAATTATCTAATTAAATTAAACTTTGTAAATGATCAATTAAGTCAATTATAAATGTCTGCAATGTAGACAGTTGAATTTAAATTATCCTGTTCAAGGGTGAAATGGCCACAGACTCTTAAGTAATCAATGATATGAAATTCAAAATAATTCCATGCACTGGAAATGCATAAACTCACTGCACAATGATGAACTTCACTACAGAAAAGACAAATGTAATTAGTTAATTTTACATTTAGATTTCACAATTGTCAAATTGGGAATGTAGTCCTGTCCTAACTTTGTTACTATTGATCTGATCAATACAGAGATCTGATTGGAGTTCAATCATATGATACAATAGCCATCAGAGACCTTGTAATGAAACATCTGCCAGCATAGTGTATAACAACAGCGTGAGCACCTACCATGAGTGAACCTGGAATAGTCACATTTATCGACTTCACTACCACATTGAACTAAAGCTACATTTGTCCCAGCTCTTCTAAGACAACTATTGGCTTATCAATATCATCAGGTGAAAGATTAACATATTCATATAAATAACAATCTCTTAGATCAAGTATGACATTTCTCATCCAACTATTTTAGCCAAGGCAAATTAATACCTGCATTAAAACAAGAGGTGAAGGAATATCATATAAATAGTCAATATTCAGCTGCCAAATATTACCAGTGATTTCTGGATCATGATTAAAATGAAATCCTCTAATGTGAAATCAGCAAATGGCTCCTCTCAAAGTGCAAGGTCTCCTCTCTACTTCAGAACACAATCGATGCATTTGGATATTGGAAGATTTATACCAGCATGCTATTTACACTATACACATAAGCTATGTACTCATCAGCACAATGGTGCTAAGATACTTTGGGATTAATTTCATCAGAAATCAGCTAAGAAGTCTCAATTTTGGCAAATTTCATGGAAGGTTTCTTTCTGTGAGCCCTAGCGACTTTTCTTACACTATTCTCCACAGCTTACCTCATTAGCCATGCAACAT
The DNA here is from genome assembly GCA_024137785.1 of Ginglymostoma cirratum. Classification (NCBI taxonomy): domain Eukaryota; kingdom Metazoa; phylum Chordata; class Chondrichthyes; order Orectolobiformes; family Ginglymostomatidae; genus Ginglymostoma; species Ginglymostoma cirratum. Next base: position 1,027,051 of record JAHRHZ010000273.1, on the reverse strand, counting down.
ACCATGACATTCACACTGTTGCCTGCTCAGAAACACCCACCATTGCTGCCCATAGGTGTCACCTTTATGGTTACCTGTGATTACTTCTGCTTCAGAGATGATTGTCTTCAATCTTTAATGACCAATGACATGGGCAAGGCTTCTAATGACCAGAATTTGTACCTCATACAGTTGGACACCACATGCATGGTGCTATAATTACAGAGTTCTTCAAGCTGATTATTCCATCTGCCTCTTGAACGGCTTCACATCTCTCACATGACAGCCTGTATACACAGGATAAAATGTACTTACCCCATGCAATTCTGGTACGGTGAAGTCATTTTCTATTTCCAGTGTGCATTTATGATTTGCATAAGCACAAAAGGCAACATAGTAGCACGCTCAGCCTGGGAATTTAAAGCTCACTCCCCTGAACCTCCATGTTCCTTTCTTCCTCACATTCCCTATTGAGCCCATTTGTATTGAGTTTCTAAATATTACCAAACACCTCTTTGAATAACCACTTAGTCTCCAAACTTCAGCCCTACAAGTGAGTCTGCCAACCTGCACTGTCGCGCTGTCAAAGTTGGGTGATTGTTACTTTTGATGACCCACCCCTTCTACAGTAACACAGGTACTCCAATGCACCCTTTGTCTGCCCATTTTAATCCCTTCATAATTATTGTTGCCTCTACATCCCAGCATGTCACCTCCAATTTCCACAATTGACATCCCAAGCTTACCTGCCACAGCATTGGGCCCTGATAACCCTCTCTGACTTTCACGGAACAAACTCCAGTACTGACTATTGCTCACCGGACCCCCAAACCATTTTAAACCAACAGACTTGACTTGTGTGACCGGACTCCTGACTGATCTCTGTGTGCAGCTCCTTTACTGATTTACTATGACTCTTCAGACTGGCTGTATTGGATCCAGAAGGGTGACTGTGGCCCGCTCCTTCGATTGCAGTGATACGGAGCTTCTGACCTTGACTCCAGCAGCTAGCCAATCACGTTCAAGCTCCCAGACTGTTATCAGATACTGCCCATTGTGCCAGGGCCTTCTGACTGAAGGCTGTCTCCCTTGACTTCACTGAGAACTACTACTCCCCTTAGACTTTGAGACATAGCCATTTGGCTGAAGCACATGCGGTGTGTTTGTCATATAAGCTGCTGGCTCAGGTTCAGATTTAACATAGACGTAGCATGGTGCCATACAGCAACATGTCCTCCCCCTTGACTGATCACTACTGACCACCATGACAAGCTGCCTGGGTTTTGTGTCTGCACTAAAAGGCAAGGCAAGACAAAAGTACTGTGAGCCTTTAATCTCAGAATGAAGGGCAAAAGCATAAAAAGGGGTTGCAGAAGTAATCACCCATGCAGGCACAAAGTGGGTGAGGGATTAGAGAGAAAAGAAAAGCTCTGAGGTGCACCCCGGACCAATCCATGAACTGGGTGCCTGTCCCTATGCTAAATATCCTGGCAGCACCATTACATTAAAGGTGCCAAAACACTGCTAAGTGCAATATTGAAGTGTAAAACTATGTTGTAAATGAGTGTACGATGTGCCATGATGATGCGGTGAGGCTGGAATATATCTGATGCCAGATTCCATGGAGGAATGGATGTGGGGGGGTGGTCACTGCACATGGAGCATGCCCTGAGATGTGAGGGACTGCTGTCTGCAGTGAAGGTCCGAAGGAGCATGTGGCGATATGTAATCACCAGATCAGAAATTTTCAATGCCTAGGTTCTATCCAGTGCATGGCAGAACAGGAAAATGCATACCCGTGAGGCAAGGTTAGGTACTAATGGCAAGAAAATAAGCCTTCCACCATTCATTTGCAAGGTTCACATCTTAAGATTCTAAACTGCCTGGATTGAAGATTCTGATTGTCTTTCTTGACATCGGAGTCTTATTTTGATGATATTGCCATACTTTCCCAACTGACTTGCCAAATCCCATGTTGCCAAAGGGTAGGGAAGATTCCATTTTTGTTTAAACTCTCTGCCCCACTCCTGCTCTGTCTATTCTATCATCATCACCTTCTACCTCTCCAATGTAGTTCAAAGCACTGAACTTTTGGTTGTATCATTCTAGCCTGAACAATATGTTCAACATCAGGCAATACCCACTTCTCCCATGACCTCAGACAACTAATGCTAATAATAGTTCTGCTGTCACTATTGACACTTGCTTCTAGGAGAAAATTGGGTTGGCCTCCAAGCATAATACAGCTGTAAAGTATGTAGTGCATAGCAGCTGAGTTTGTTTGCCACTTGCTATTGGAGCTGGGGAGTCTGGAAATTTGCTTGTAATGATACGATTGAATTAAAGTCATTCACGTATATGAGGGATGTTGGCCTAGTGGTATATTATAGTTGGACCTTTAATCTAGAGACCCTGGTAATGCTCTGGGGACATGGGTTCAAATGCTGCCATGGTAGATGGTGAAATCTAAATTCAATAAAACACTGCAATTAAGAGTTTAATAATGATCACAAATCCATTTTGATTGTTGGAAAAAACCCATCAAGTTCATTAATGTCCTTTAGGGAAGGAAACTGCCGTCCTTTCCTGGTCTAGCCTACATGTGACTCCAGACCCACAGCAATGTGGTTGACTCTTAACTGCCCTCTGGGCAATTAGGATGGCCAACCAATGCTGACCTAGCCAGCAATACCCTCATCCTGTGAATGAATAAAAAAAATTGTACAACATTCTGATATGTCAACTTGATTTCAACAGCAAATTAAATAATAAACAGTACAATTATGCTAGCTTTCTGTATAGTCAGCAGTCTGGCCTGGTGACTCATTTGGCCTTGAAGTGCTTTGTCCATTGCACTATACCATTCCCAGATCTTTCTTAAGCTTTGTCCTCTCTTCCGATCATTGGACTGGTCTTGTCCTTCACCCATCGACTGTTCTGCCACTGAGCTTCACTTCACTTTATTCCTCTTGTTTTGTTGATCTAATTGCCACTTGCCACCTTGTCCTAAGATCATATCTGCCCTTAGGCAAATGCATATTAATAGGCTTTATTAAGCATAATTATATACAGGTGATGGTAAAAGAGAACAGCTCTGGAACCCTACAGTCCCTCATTCCAGTTCCATATAACCTGATGTAACTATGATATAGACCCTTATGCATATACTCATTAGGTATTCTTAGAGTAAAAGAATAGTTGCATCATTACTCCATGGGCTACAGGGCTATCAGTCAATTAAATTGGCCAGCAGCTCTGTAAGGTGAGACTTCCACTCTAAATGGCTGTGGAGTTGCTACTATCAGCAGGAATGTACTCCTTGCCAAAATCTTTGGCTGGCAAGAAGTACAAAACCCTGCAAGCCGAAAAATCCTGATCATGGCCTACAATGTGAAACAGGCCATTCGGCCCATTGAACCACACCAAGCCTCTGAAGAGCACCCAATCAGACCCAGCACCCACCCTATCCCTGTAACCTGCATTTCCCATGGCTGATCCATCTAGCCTAGACATCCCTGGAGAGTATGGGCAATCCAGCTAACCTGCACAATTTTGGATTGTGGGAGGAAATCAGGGCACCTGGAGGAAACCCACACAGACACAGAGAGAACGTACAAACTCCACACAGTCGTCCAAGTGTGGAATCAAACCCAGGCCCTTGGCACTGTGAGGTAGCAGTGCTAACCATTGAGTCATGATGCCACCCCAAACGATAGGATATCAGTTTCAATGTCCTTTCTCCATTGAGTTCCCAAAATTGTGGACACTTTCCATGTGTAGCTCAATCAATGCTTTGTGCAGATCTATCATCACAATCTTGCCTGATTGAATTGTCTAATTGAGTATATTTGAAATCTCTATTTTTTATGTTTATTACAAATTATTGATTCGAACAAGGTGTTAGGCCTGGGGATAGGATGTGAGAGCTGTTGGCTCACTTGAGAGCTCACCAATTAAATGTTAATTTCATGCTAATTAACATTACTTGAATATTATTCCAGCACCACCATACAAATTGCTTAAGGGAACACTGACTGTATTCAACACGCAGAGGGATGATCAAATAAACCACACCATTACCAATAAAATTCCATAGCAGCTGCTGGCAATTAATAATGGCATGATATATAAATTAGTGCATAACCTAAAACTTCCATGAACAAAAATATGAAAAATGTGGTGCTGAAGATCGAGCCTAGATCTTATGCCCAGGATCTGAATTAGAGCGGAAAACATTAACCTTCAAACTCAAAGTCAGAATGTTACCACTGTCATTGAACAGGTATCAAGTTTGGTTGCATCATCATACTGATTCTCCATTAACTCATTATCACAATGTAAAATTAAAAAATACAAGGGCTGCAAGGTTTTAACTTGAACCTTGGACATTCATCTATAATTTCAGTTTCTGCCATCTTACCATAGATTTAAAGTAAACAAGTTAAAGCTTCTGATGAAATCATAGAGAGCTGAATTTCAGATGACCTTGATCAGAATTTATATTATCCTCAGACGTACTTTTCTTGTGTGAATTATTTGAGACTTGGACTTGTCACAAAACCCTACAGTCCCCCATTCACCAGCTCACCAACCCCTATTTTTGTCAATAAATCTGGAATGACTGTGAGCAGCCTAAAATATTTCAGACCTGTGAAAAACAAACATATTCTACAATTGCGGCATTTTAACAAAGTTGTTAATACTTTACTTGTTAGCCACAAATTAATGCAGAGAGCTATAGGTTCCGCAGTAAATCTCGGCTAAATCTCTCTGTACTTCATATTTTAATTGCTTCCTGTCTAGAGTTGCAACCGACAAACAAGAGTAGCAGGTGCACACATGACTGAAGGACACTGTTGGTATTAGACCGTGAAATACTTTATGACGTCAAGTGACTCATTGAGGTTTCAAAATATGCATACCAATTCCCTGTGTAAAAGCCCCAAAACAGGTAGACGTTTGATATTGCTGAAGTACAAATGTTAACTTATTTCCACTCATCAGCAATATCAGTCACTATTTCTCTTACAACTGATGCTCCCTTTGACATGAACCATATGTTGCCACGCAGAACGTTGAAGGAGCCAATGAAGAAAATTTCCCTACATTTCTCCAGCCACCCATAGAAAGCACAGTTAAGTGATGTGTTTACTTCAGCATGATGCTTCATTTTAAAATGCTGCAAATACATTGTGTCATGTTCCAAATCAGACATGGTGTCTACTGAGATCATGTGACATATCAGCAGCTCCAGCATTCAATAGTCTTCAGCACTAATTGTGCTCCAGGTTATTCATTTTCTCTATAAGGTTGCATTAAGTTTTATCTTCAGAAGCTTTAATCATCTTCCATCCATTACACAGGTAATATTCTGTGAGATAAAAGAAGCCATGCATTAAAAATGAACAAAAAAAAATTAATTCCTTCCATCTAATATCACATAGTTTGATCCTATATTATGAGTTTGAATTCAAGACACACAGGTCACGTGGAGGTTAAAGTTTAGATCTTCAAAGTAACATTATTTATTATAATACATACTAATACTGTTCTACATGGTTATTGTTTTTTACAAACTTTAGGTTAGGACTAATCCATCTTCTTTGTCTGTTAATGCCCATGTGCTCTTACAACTCTGTCATAAAAGGAGTGTGATCCAATTTGTTATAATTGTCTTCTAACTCTGCCCAAGCTGTGCTATTTATGTTCAGTTATGTGCAGCTTTTGTGACATCATCGTAAGGTGTCTCCAAGGTCCTGATGCATAAGACAACAGAAACAAGACAGAGAGAGAGTTAAAATGGAAACAATATACATGGTGTTCAATTACATGTCACCTAATAGCTGAGTTTTCTTGGCCAGCTGTGTCACTAACATGACTTTGTATTATGGACTGGACCAGACCTGGCCACATCAAAGTTAACATTAAGATATTGAAGAGATGAACTATAATCAATATGTGGCAGGGAGAAGCAGAAAATATAAGCAGAAAAGCAGCTGAAATTAGAACTGGAATAAGTAATAACTGTAAAAATTCAAAGCTTAAGGCCCTTTACCTGATTGCGCACAACACGCGTACAAAGAAAGATGAGTTGACAGCACAATAGAAATAAAGGAATATTGGGTTTTATGTCATAATAACACCAGATCGTATGGAATTAGTTGGGAGCTGAGTGTGTAGGGGTTCCAGAGATATCCTGTTATCATCACTTGTTATACTTCGTATGTCATTCACTGACTTGGGTATGGTCTACATTCTACTGGCAACAGAAACATGATCATATTACATCATCAGTCTATAGAAACCATATATTTTTTAAAATTCAGATCATGGGCAGAGAATCTGCTTTGCCAGTTTATAGACCATGCAGAAAATTTATCCCAATCATTCGGTTTCTTAAGGCGACATTATCATTAGTTTCTTTGGGGAGGAGAGGCTGAGGTTTGATGTGTGACCCGTACGTAGCTGGTTCAGCGTGGGATCTAAAGGGTCATTAGTTTCAGCCAATGTGTTGCGTGGCATCAACAATCAATCACAAGAGGCTGAAAGTGCTGACCCACCTGGTGAAAAATCTTCAAGTTTAAGAAGATCATTGGCATGGGACTGATCTGTGACAATGTAGCGCAAGTGCAGATTGTAATGCAGCTGTGTGTTAGTGATGTATTGGGGGAGGATGTGCTTGCAGGAAACACCAGATCACCTAGACATCGCTAAAGCTAGCTTAGTGGTTGCTGCTCCAGAATGTCCCTTTCTTCTTGACGGTGAGAGTAAAATGAGAGAGAGAAACACTGAACCAATGTTACACGACTTCACGTTGGAAACTTCAGTTTCATTCCTCCAGTGAAATACAAGCCTGAGCACAATGTGGACTACAATGACGTGATCAGAAATTGCTGACATTACTGGCTTTGCTATAGACTTCAACACTGTGAATCATTGTATAATGAACCTTACACATCCAGTTTTAAATAACAGTATTGCATCAGCAGCACTTTATTCTTCTTTCCGTCAGTAACCAGAGCAATACGTAAAAATTGCCCTCAATTCCACAAACAAAGAAAATTGCCCTTGACAAAAAGAGCTTGGATTTATTGCTACCTGGTGTATTAATACAGTTTCCAGATACAACATAGTGGCACGCGCACTTCCAAATGAAGATAATAAATCTTAACACCAGCCATTTATGGACAAAAAATAATAACTAAAAATAACTAAAATCTTTACTTGGGTAAGAAAGGAACGTTCATTGAGGTTCATATTTAATACTAAGGTACATTACTCAAAACATGAAATGAATTCAGCAATGTTATAGATGTAACAGAAATGTTTGTATCTGACTCCAATGATTAATGCACTGATTGCCCTCACTGGTTGAAATGTTTCTTTCACACCAAATGTCTTGATATTAAGGCTGGCCAATTGGAGGTCCAGCAGCTCAGTAGTCTCAAATTGCACCATACAGTGGTATGTTGGCCATTGCTGGGAATGCAACTGGAAGAAAAGGATGCCATTGAGAGATACAGTCTCCCTGAAAGTTGAGAGGGGTTTGGGATTGCTGAGGACATTATGGCAGTGACCACCAGCAGTGAATGGGGTCGAGGGTAGGGGTGGCAATGGGAAAGAAAGGGTAAAGGCAGATAATGCCTCTGCCATGGGATGGCCATAACCACCGTAGGCACCCTCAATGGACAAAGACAATCCAAATAGAAGATACCCATCTCACCCCTGACCACAGGCTGACTGGAAAGTCGCCATGATTCCCCTGACATTGTCTCCAATATGGTGGAGAGCACCCCCACAACTCCCACTACTGATAAAATGGCAATGACGGCAGGAGCAGATCCTTATTGGACCTCCAGGTAAGCGCTCCAACTGATATTTGGGCAAGAGGGCTGTCAGCCACCTTCAGAATCACTGCCAGAAGGTGTGATGATGGGTGGGTGCAGGTGTTCCAACGCCACCTCCTACACTCACCACCTTAGACAATCCTCCCACCCCAATACCATCCAAACGCATCTCCCATCCAGTCCCCCTTAGGCTGGTAAAATTTAAACCTATGTGTTATGCTGAGGCACATGGGAGAGGAAGGTTTCGGGTTGAACTGGGGGAAATTGGTTATGCCAGAGCCACATTGGCTTATAGTAGATTGAAGCCTGATCACAGCGGAAAGTCAAATGATCATTCATTATCTGACCATTTTGTGCTATTAGTCTATTCTACAGTCATTGGTTTGTGTTTTACAGGGCACCATCCATACAAAAGTCAGTTCTCAATGTTAAAAAGCCATTGAATGATAACACACAGTTGGCAGCCGACAAGAGCACAAAATGAGACTTCCACCCTCAGTGGAAGGATGCAACCTCTTTCAGAGATGCCAGTCAATCTGAATAGCTACCAAAAATGCCAATTTTAGACTGGCAGACCACTGGAAATGGGCACGTGTCTAGAATAGTCTCAATTGGCACTGTGCTTATCAAGAACAAGCAGTTAACAAGTGTAATGCAATCCCTTATTTCCCCATTCTGCCAACCTTGCCCTAGCTCCTTCCACTTTTTGAGGATCTAAGATGAAAATGACGCCCTGTCAATCTAAAATAGTAACTTTTTCATAATGTTATTACTGTAGTCCCCTACAAAGAAGGATCATTCCACTCAAAGCATTAACTCTGTTCCTTTCTCCACAGCTGCTACCAGACTGCTGAGATTTCCCAGCACTTTCTGTTTTTATTTCAATTTAACAGAAGTGCTATGCTTCTTGAACCATAGAAAATAGGCCAGAAAATGCCGGAATAGGCCATTCAGCCCTTCAAGCCTACTCTATCATTTAATACAATCATAGCTGATCATCCAACCCAGTCCCCTGTTCCAGATTTCTCACTCTGTCCTTTGATCCCTTTAGTCCTAAGAACTATATCTAACTCTTGAAAATATTTACTTTTTTATTTTCTACAACTCTGTCCTTTATGCTGAATAACACTGACATGCCGATTCTCCAGCTTACAGGGACAGTTTTGTCACAATCGCTCAGGGTGTGAATAGGCTGCCTCACCTTTTTCAAACAATCCAATCAAAAAAACTCTGGTCTAAGGGAACATATGGTCTGTCACTCAAACGAGACAGCTATGCCAGCAATCCGTGTCTGCATCCCTTCATCACATGTGTCTGCTTGGGTCAGACCAGCACCATCATCTGCTAGAAGTCGTCCTGACAAGCAAGGATACTCTCCACCCCACTGCAGCACAAGCCAGCCCTGCTTCTCCCATTCCTACACATGCTTTTAACCCTCTACTTCTGTTCTTTCTGGTTTGATTCTCAGGATGGAAGAGGCTCATCTGCTGAAAGAAAGGCTACAAGCTATCACGGTAGGTCCTCTGAATTTGCATTCCTTGTAATCCTGTCTGTGTACGCTTTTGTTGTGATTGTGTATGAAGGGCATTTTCAGGTCAAAGCCTCCAACTTCAGAAACTGAGTTCTCCTTGCAGACAGAAGTCAAAGTCTCTCCTTCAGCCATTCAGCTGTTTTTATCGACAGCGCATTCCAGACTTACTTTCACCCCAGGTGTTGGCAAAACTATATTTTATCTTTCAATAAATAACCCTTGAACTGAAAAATAAATAAAAATGAAATCTGCAAGTCGAACAGAGGGACATGTCAAGGCATTGATTTTAAAAGTATCAGCTTCCACATGAGACTGGAACCTGTGCCAAGTACCATGACACCGGTCTGCTGGAGGGCAAGCTGGTTATTTTCTAGATGAGAATGGAATGTGAAGCCCCGTCATTTTAATCATAGCATAGCCTACTGTGTAGTGTGGCACTTTCACAATAATTTTATAGTCGAAGATATATTTAATGCGGGAATTTGAAACACTTACAGTAATAAAACACTTACAATAAGCATCAAGCTTTGGAAACTTGTCATAATCAGGAAGAATTCCAATTAGACTGTTGTTCTCATGTTGTTTTAAGTTGTTCTGATCAATATTCTGTAGTTTTGTCATTTTTGTTACCACACTTGCTTTGCATTAAAAATAGTATTGTTGAATGTATGCCGTGATATCTAATTGTTTGGGATACCACCGATCACATGGATGGGGTGTGGACTTGCGTCTCTATGGAATATTATATTAGTGACAGGTGATTAGATCATAGGATAAAAATCTAAATTAGAAACTGGCTCGTCACAAATTTACCTAGTCACTAAGCCAGGAAAATTATGCACCACAACATTAGTATAGAAGCGTTGAGTGATAGATTTTTTTATAGAATTGTGCAAATAAATCATTTTTCCATTGTTTTATGCCAATCCACATGATTTTATCAAACCAATGTTATAATATATCCAGGCATCATAATAATTATTTGCCTTTAAATATTTATACATGAAATCGTAAATTGCAAGAAGATGCCTTAAATGTAGGAGAATGTAATCCACAAAATACATTATCCTACATTTAAGGCATTTTCTTAAATTTAGTATTTCATGTATAAATATTTAAAGACAAATAATTATTACTTTGCTTGGATACATTATAACAAGAGTATGACAGATTTTGCTTCTGCAATGAGAAGTCTAATACCTCATAACTCAAAAACAATTTTTAAAAAGACCAGATAGATTCCACACAACATAAAGAATCGGTGATGGTCTCATAGAGGTTTATAAAATCATAAGGGGCATAGATAGGGTGTTTAGTCATGGTCTTTTTCCTCGAGTGGGGGAGTCCAAAACTAGAAGGTGAGAGGGGAAAGACTTAAGGGACCTGAGGGGTAACTGTCTTATGCAGGGAGTGGTGTGTGAATAGAATGAGCTGCCAGAGGAAGTGGTGGAGGCCACACAATTACAGTGTTTAAAAGGCATCTGGATGGGTACATGAATAGGAAGGGTTCAGAGGGATATCGGCCAAATGCTGGCAAATGGTACTAGGTCGGATTGGAATGTCTGGTTGGCGCAGATGAGTTGGACTGAAGGATCTGTTTCCGTGCTGTATAACTCTATGACTCTAATAGATAACAGAGGCATATTGCGGGTATATAATAATTGCTGAAAAGAGTGACATGTTGCCAAAATGTTTCATCTTGCATTCATCAAGATAAGTGCAACAATGTTAAATTTCAAACCATCATAACAATATTTAGTAGAGGAGGAAAGAGTGCTGATTGATTAGCAAGTCAACTCTGATTGGTCGAGGTGGTTCCCATAGAGAAAACAACGGGAGTATAGGCTCTCCAAGCTCCAACGTAATTCGAAAAAGGTACAAGGATTGAATATCTCCTTTTTGTTCATAGAGAACAGGTCCCCACATTTGAATGTCTATTGATATCAGCAAGCATAAATAAGTCATGTTACAAACTCAACTGATTTTCTTCAACTCATCATTAATAAAACCATCAACACATTCAAGATTGTTCAGCAGATGCTGCTCAAATGCAGAATCACAATTTACAGTAAATGTTTTGCTCTCAGTTTTGCAAGCACAGAAGGGTTGTACTGTGCCTATTACAAATAATCAAAGGAACGTGCTGCGTGATTAAATTGGAATGGTTCTATCTTCCATGTGGCAAGTGCTGAGATTGAAAAAAAATCTTTCAACTGCCACAGTTCTGGGTTTGGAATGTGGTGCAATTGAAACACTATCATTATTAAATCCCTACTAATATATTCCAAAAGAGAATGAGTAATTTTTAAATAAAATTCCATTCCTTAATATTATGCATGCTGACAAAATTCTTGAAGCAGAAGTTCCTGTTTCAAGTTATAATTAACAAGTCTAAACTAAGACAAATATCATATCAATATAATGTTCCAACATAAACTGCTGACTCTTTACTTATTATTTCCAATGGCACCAGATGATAAAGAGCCGAAAGCAAGTGCAATGAATTAACTTCAGTTTAATTAACCTTCTTGTAGTTAACCTCTGTGTAATTAGCCTGTAGTTTCTCCAGTGTATTGTAGTACGTACTGATTATATAATCATGTACAATAATTTGGATATTCTTCTTTCCCCAGTTAGCTAACTCTTCAAAGTGTTGTTCCATTCATACAAAATAGAGCAACATGAATTTTACTTCAAGTGAATGTCCTATCTAAACATCCTGACTAAACTAATGCATTAAATAAAATCCCTGTGACCTAGTACCTCAGGGCTGCAGGTGGTGACAGTGTGTTATAGTAGACTCAGGGAGGCCAAGTTGCTGTAGCAACAAATTCTTTTACATTCACACTGTAGTTTTGCAGGTAGTGATGGCAGATGCCCCAACTTTGTTGCTACCAGATAGTTGACAAGGTACCTCTCTCATTCTTCCCACCTGCCATTGGCATGTGTTGGAAAGATAGGCAGGGTGATAGCATGTTTCATTATGTTATAAGCATATGATTCTTAGCCATCAAGGTCTGAGGTAAGACTTAAAAGCAGAGTTTTTGGCTCAGGGACAGGATTTTGCTCATTGTTATTCCAAAGCTCCTGCCAACCCTGGAACCATGCCTGACAACAGTTGGCACGTTCAAGAAAGATGGAAAGAAAACCAAAGAAGCAAATTTGATTTAGATTTTGTTTTGGATTTTAAGAAATACCTGTTGTTAAACGGTTGACATAAAATATTAGATCTCCTCTTCAACTTTAAATATCTGGTCACCTTCTTGATATTTGATTTTATTGATTTGATTTATAGTTGTCTCATGTACTGAAGTATAGTGAAAAGTTTTGTTTTGCAAGCAGTACTGGCTGATCATAGGGTGCTTAGTAGAGTGAGACATATATTGTGTATATCCTTGATCAAAAATAATGTTAGACGTCAGTTGCTTAATAAAATACCAGTCTAATTGACTCAAAGTTATGCCCTGCACTTACATTTTACAATTCCTAATATTTAATTTTACTATTTTTGCTTTAAAAATGTGCATTTTTATTTCTAAAACTGATTTTTTTAATGCCAATCAATGAGTGAATATTTTTATATAGAACTAGATGCCAGAAATATTGCAATACCTGAAACAAAAGCAGCTGCCTCACAGTTCTGGCCACAGTCAAATTAAATCACTATGAGGATTTCCTAAATATGGGACAGTTGTTGGGGGTCCTCAAGGCAGCAGCAGTCAAGCACTCTTTGGAAGGCCTTCAGGATGCTTCTGATCCTCTTGGTCCGCCAATTTTTTTTTTCTTCATACCTGGCCTCCATTTCTCACTCAGTGGAAGTAAAGACCATAAGATATAAGAGCAGAATTAGGCCATTCAGCCCATTGAGTATACTCTGCCATTCAATTATGGCTGATATGTTTCTCAAAGCCATTCTCCTGCCTTCTCCCCATCACTCTTGATCCTCTTACTAATCAAGAACCTATCTCTCTCTGTCTTAAATATACTCAATGACTTGGCTTCCACAGCCCTCTGCGGCAATGAGTTCCATATATTAGCCACCATCTGTCTGAAGAAATTCCTCCTCATCTCAGTTCTAACAGGTCATCCCTTCACTCTGAGTCTGTGCCCTAGGTCCAAGTCTCTAATACAAGTGGAAAAATTTTCTCCACATCCACTCTATCCGAACCTCCCAGTTCCTGTAAGTTTCAATCAGATCCCCCCTCATCCTTCTCAATGCCATTGAGTACAAACACAGAGTCCTCAACCATTCCTCAGATGACAAGCCCACCATCCCCGGGATCATTCTTATAAACCTCCACTGGATCCCCTCCAATGCCAGCACATCTTTCCTTAGATATGGGGCCCAAAACTGCTCACAGTATTCAAATTGCTGTCTGACCTGAACCTTATACAGTTTCAGCAGTACATCACTTCTCTTGTATTCTAGCCCTATTGAAATGAATGTCAACACTGCATTTGCCTTCCTAATGACCAACTGAACCAGTATATTAACCTTAAGGCAATCCTGAACTAGGACTCCCAAGTCCCTTTGTGTTTCAGAATACTGAAGCCTTTCTCCATTAGAACATAGTCTGTGCCTCTATTCTTCCTAACAAAATGCATAACATCACACTTTTCCACATTGTATTCCATCTGCCACTAAACAGGAAAGTGCAGCAATCAATTAGGGAGGCTAATTTATATTGGCCTTCATTGCAAGAAGATTTGAGTTCAAAAGTAGGGCTATCTTACTGCAGTTATATAGCTCCATGGTAAGACCACACTTGGAGTACTGTGTGCAGTTTTAACCTCCCTACCTAAGAGAAGAGGTACTTGCAATAGAGGGAGTACAGTGAAGGTTCACTAAGCTTATAGTGGGGCTGTAGGAATGCTGTATGATGGAGATTGTATGGATCAGGCCTGTATTCACTAGAACAATGATAGGAAGCTGACTGAGACATATAACATTCTAACAGGGCTCGATAAACCAGATGCAGGGAGAATATTTCCCCTAGCTGGGGAGTCAAGAACCAGGGGACACAATCTCAGGATGTAGGATCGGCCACTTAGGACTGAGATAAAGAAACATTTCTCCAATCAGAGGTTGGTCAACCTGTAGAATTTATCACCACATAAGGCTGTGGAGGCCAGGGCAGAGTACATTCAAGAAAAAGACAGAGATATTAAATATTAAATATTAAAGGCATCAAGGGATAGGGAGGGAATGCGGGAATATGACATTGAGATGTAAGATCAGCCATGATTACATTGAATGGTGAAGTAGGCTGAAAAGGACTGAATGGCCTGCTCCTACTCCTGTTTACTGTGTTTCTATGTTTGCCTGCTAGTTTTTACTTGACAGACTTCCTCTAGTGGAAGATCTGCCTCACAAGCCATTTAAAAGCTTTGGGGGCCCATTTGTATTTTAGAAGCAAAGTATTAAAAATGCTGGAAACACTCAGTGGGTCAGCTAGTCACCATCTCTCATGTGAAACATTATTGGGTCCTGATTTACGAGTTTTCAAAAAGATAATCTGAGTCTTAAATACTTGAGAAAACAATGCAGTGGTGAAAGAGTAGAAGGTGCGTCAAAGTTGGATTTTAACCCACATTTGATGCAGTTTCCACTGGCAGTGAGCATTAAAATGCCCCTAGCTGTTACAGTTTACATTATTGTGAATTATTTCTCTTTGTGTAAATTCAGTTTCAGTTGAGACAGAGGTTTTTCATGTGTTTGAAAATTCAGAATGAAGAGCGACTTGTATGGTTTACAATTCATTGCGGCAGCCCTATATTCAGCCACGAATGCAGGTTTTACTGTCAGTGAGAGCTATCAGGCTGTTCATTGGTATGACTGCAATTAATTCTGGCTGCTCGCCTCTTGGTGGCGTTCCCACTGTTGGCAATAAACGTCAGATTATAACTGAATAATGTTACCCTTGAGTTTAAGGCACAGAGCTGACACCACAGTAAGCAATGGTTCAAAAAGTCTGCCACAATGGTGATTGTTGCCTGGATTCCAACTTTTGAAAATTTCTTTACTGTACTCCTTCCCAGGTGGCATTTGTACCAGATGCTGCTTAATTAAGATTGGAGTTTCAATAAAAATGATACTCCATTCACCCTCTTGGATGTCAACTGGTCTTGCAGTCAATGGCATTGAAAGGACCAGGAGCAAGTGAGAACAAGGACATAAGTATTTTTAGCAATGGGAAAAGACCAATTCATCCAAGAAGTGTTTTTTTTTTTTAAGGGTCAAACTACCTACCTGCTGTTTTACAATATTTCTCAATCACATCACTCCAACAGAGCCCCCATTCAATGATGGATAATAGAAATGTTCACCTCATCAGCTGTTAGTATTTTTTGGCAATCAGTATGACAAGTGCTTTTGTTTAGTTGTGAAAATGGCCTCCTCAGGTGGTGGTGTTTATCAGTGAGGCTATTAAATACTGTGTTGCGTTGTTACCCGAGAATAATACACCCATTTTGAAGATACATTGCTCTGCCATTTAATATGTATATTAGAAATGTTTTAATAGTATAGTCTTGTTGAAAAGAGACAAATTTTGTCAAACCTTTTTGTTTTTTACTCATCAGGCAGAAGAATACCAAAGTAAAGGCAAACAACATTTTATGCTGTAACTGATGGGTCAGCAAATGAAATCTGATTGATAGAGGCATTGCTATGGAGAGTTAGATATGCCTGAGAGTTAACCACCAATCTTTGTTAAGACTTAAACCAGGCAGGTTGACTCTAATTAGTCCATACGCCATCCCTGAGAAATGACCCAAAGATAGTTGAAGCCTGTTTTGTTAAGTTGAACAGATGTAATATGTACACAAATTCTTTCTGTCACATTCCCTTTCAGAGAGATATTTTTGTGAATATTATGTGTATGACAAAAGATTTTAACAAAATGTGTCCTTTTACAATTGCACTGAAATATTTACTTGTGATGAAACAAATGGTTTGAATAATCTTTTCATTTATTCATTACCATCACGTGACACTGTAATTATAATCCTACTTGTATTCCTATATTAGCTTCTGGCCAAACCTGACACAAGTGATAAAACAGGTGAAAAATAGAACAATTCAGCGAATTAAATTCTTTGGTAAAATTATTACTTGCTTAAACATTTTGGACTGTAATTCAAAAGGTTAAGAATTGGAAAAATTCTGCAATAAATTTAAAATGACAGTGATAATGAGAGCTTCCCCTTTAACAAGCCAGGACTTTTTTTCTTTAGACTGAGGGGGTATCTTATAGAAGTGTGTAAGATCATGAGAGGCATGGATAGGGTGAATGCACTCAGCTTTTTTTTCCCAGGGTTGGGGAATCGAGGACTAGAGGGCATCAGTTTAAGGTAAGGCAGGAAAGAATGCATGGGAACCTGAGGGGCAACTTTTTAACACCGAGAATGGTACGTAAATGTAATGAGCTGCCAGCAGAAGTGGTTGAGGCAGGTACATTAACAACATTTAAAAGGCATTTGGATGAATACACGGATAGGAAAGATTTAGAAAGATACGGGCCAAGTGCAGGGAAATGGGGTTAGCGTGGATGGACGCTTTGGTCGGCACGGACCAGTTTGGGCTGAAGGGCCTGCCTCCGTGCTGTAGGACTCGATGACTCTAACATTAATACCATTGTTTTAAAAAGTGAAAACATTCAAAACAAACAACAGAAAATGCTTCTAATTCTCAGCAGGTCTGGGAAGGTCAGTGGCCCTTCATTGAAGCTTAAAAATGTGATGTCTTGTTAATGAGCTGTAACTGGGTTTTTAACTGTGGACTAAATCATAATTATGCTAAAGAACCTCTTGCCCCTGGAGAAATAATTTTACATTTGATCTGTCAACATTTTTCATAATGGTAAATCCATTCATGTTTTTAGATGTTTTTAAGACTGTTTGATATTTGAGCTTCTAATGCATACATCTTAATCTTTGCTTAATTTAAAATTTATTTTTAAAAAGTGAAGGATATTCAAAGCATTTTATTTCCTCATTTGCTGTCTGTGAGCATGTAGTAGTGTGCTTGACTGCATAATGTGCTTGATGACACCACTATTGCTAGCCACCTGGAGATTCCTTGATTTGACTTTTGATTCAACTTACCATTAAACATTTTTAAATCTGATACGGAGATCATTCGATCCTTTTGAGTAGGGGTTTTGGCATCAATGGCAAGTGCTGATTCTTTGCTGACTGCAGATTATGTTATAGTTAATAATGCTGTTGATAAGTTAAATAAAATTAACAAATACTTGTATTTCAATTCTATTCTTCCAGGACAAGAGGAAAATACAGGAAAAAATTACCAGACAAAGATTTGAAGTGGATGAGGAAAAACTGAAGCTTAAGCACTTAAAGGTAGAGTGCCATAGGACCCATTGCCTTCAGTTCCTAACACAATCACTGTTTCTATCTTCTTTTCCATCATTCCCCTGAAAACTGTCTAAGTCCTGCTCCTATGATGCTGCTTGACCTGCTGTGTTCATCCAGCCCCACGCTTGTTATCTCTAAGTTTGATTGTTCATGACTTTGATCTCATTTTAACCCTGTGTGAGATTCTAATCATACATCTACACCATCACTAAGACCAATTAATTCTACAGCTGTAGCATTCCCAATTCTGTCTCTGGCTCAGTTCATGTACTGAAATCTTTGTTCATGCTTCTGTTGTCTTGATTCTTGACTATTCCAATGCACTGCTGGCTGCTCTCACTTTTCTATTCTCCATAAACTTTAGGTCATCCAAATATTTTTCTCTGATTACCAAGTCCACTTAAATGATCATATCTGTGCTCGCTGATCAACATTGACTCCCAGTCAAGTAATAGCTCAATTTTAACAGTTCCATCCCTATTTTCAAATGACTAAACTGTGATATAAACTATATGATAAATATTTAAGATAATGTGTCTTAAATTTGGGTTTGGATTTTGGATTAGTGGCATATGGGTTTTCCGTGTTTCTGAAGTTAATAATTAATTTATAAGTATTTCTGCAGCTCTGGTGATTTCATTTGAAATAGTTTATGAGAGCTGTTTTAACAGTAACAATGGGTTTTTGCTTATGTTAGGGTGTTTTATGGCTTAGCAATATGAACCATTATGCTTTAAGGTTTGTTAGAAAAATCAAGACTGAAGGTCTTTCTAAGCTTGGAACTACACATATAATTTAGACAGAGAGAGGGAGAGAGAGAGACTTTTTGTCAGCTTCACTTCAGACCTTGGTTAAAGAAGGCTGTGTAGCAGTGCAAATTCTGTCTGATAAATGTTCTGATGAAGTATTTTTCTACCTTTTAAAGGAGTTATACAACTGCAGGTTATTGTTCTGTTACATCAATAACAGAAAGGATAAATGCGTAAGTACCATTTGCAGGATTTAACTCAAAGAAAAATTGCAGATGAATGACTTTGCAATAAAACTTTCATTAGATGAATTACAGTCAGAACATGAGTTATTGTCTGTAAGACATCTAGTCTTTGACCTGCTCTTCTGTCCACAGTACTTAAATGGCTAGCCCAGTTTGGTTTCTGGTCAGTGTTAGCCCCAAGAACATTGATAGTAGGGAATTAAGTGATGGTAATGCCATTGGATGTCAAGGAGTGGTGGTTAAAACCAGATTATTTCTTACTGGAGATTGTCATTCTTCTCCATTCTATGCGTTCCCCCACCCACCCACCAAACCACATAAACCACAACATGTGACATTGAACAAGCTCATATTTCTTTTGAGGGGAAATGCAGCTGTGAGATCTTTGGAATACATTTGAGAATTTAAAAGCAGGTGACATTTTCAAGTTCACCTGTGACCATTACAGCTTCACAAATCTTAGTTGACTCAATTTAACAATCAATGACATTGATATGATTATGTGTGACCAAGATTTGTAACGTGCACTGTTGGTCAGTTCAGAAGCTGCATATGCAGAGTAATTTGATGGCAGATGTGTGTCCCATTTGAATCTATGGGCACCTATAATGAAACTGATCCTTCTCAGCCCTTGCATTGCCTACAGAAAGACAAGACAAGACAGAGATACCGTGAACAATCAGATGAGGGCTAAATGAGTGAGCAGTAAGAAAGCAAGCTAAGAACCTGGTGATGCATCCTGTGCATTAGCATGAGATAGCTGTATGTCCCTGTGCACTGAGTAACCTGGCAGGTCCATTGTAATGTATGGTGTCAGTGTGTTCCAAAGTGCAATGAACTGATGAAGTGTCTTCCGAGGTAGTCCAAGATTGCACATGTTGATGCAATGATGTTTGTGTTTTGCTTATGTCAATCTCTTAATGGACAGTGGAGATAGTCACTGCCCATACACCATGTTATGAGATGTAGGGGCCATGGTGGCCAGTTATAGATGCCCAGAGAACACACCAACA
Source organism: Ginglymostoma cirratum (assembly GCA_024137785.1). NCBI lineage: Eukaryota > Metazoa > Chordata > Chondrichthyes > Orectolobiformes > Ginglymostomatidae > Ginglymostoma > Ginglymostoma cirratum. The sequence continues at coordinate 1,007,311 of JAHRHZ010000273.1, read as the reverse complement.
AGCTGCAGCTGCCAGGTAACCGCTCAGAATTTCAAGTTAGGTTTTAGCATTATTTTGTTTCTGACTGGTACCTGGGAGGATTGCGAACTGCAATGAAATGAGGTGAGATTAGGTAATAATAAAATGTTAATGCTGCCACTAGGGTCATCACTGCTTACTAGTCAGATTCTCATCTAGCCATTGAGACCTAACCTAATGTTAAAAGGAATATCAAATTGTTTTTCTCAGTGTCAAGAATCTCATTTTCCATTCTCGCTGCATTCTTCCAAATTCCTTGACATTACCCATATTGCTCAAGGGCTGGGAAGATTCTGCCCATAACTTCTACCAAATATCTTTGCCAGTATATAGATAGTAAGCAGATAGCAAATGGTGGGGTGGCTCATTTTGGGGCCAAAGAAGATGATAATATGCTCAGAGTAGTAGGGCAAGGCCTTAATACTCAATCTGTGTCAAATGAAGATGGTGAACCTTGTAGAATAAGTGAAAATAGTGGAGATAATGGAATAGTGTGAAAATTAAAAGGGAGGCTATGCTTCAGGTAGATAAGTGACATGGCCTAGATGGTTTGCATCCCAGGTTGCTAAAGGAAGTCTTTGTAAAGATAACTGAAGGGCTTACCTTAATTTTTCAATCCCCCACCTCCTCCCCCCACCCCCCCTCCCCCGCCGCCCCAGATACGGGCAAGGTGACAAAGTATCACTTAGTCTAAAGGTGACATTTTTACTCAAGAAGGGCTGCAAAGACAGTTGAGCAATTATTGGCCAGTTCATCTTGCACGGGTAGGGTTGGAGGAGAAGGTGAGGTTTTAGGATTCTCAATCACAGAAGATAAACAGCATGCATTTGGATAGGAAAAGCTGAAAAAGATTGCTATTCCAAGGAATCCAAAACAAAAACAGAACTTTTTGGAAAATCTCAACAGGTCTAGCAGCATCTGTGGACAGAAATCAGAGTTAATGTTTCAGGTCCAGTCACCCGTCTTCAGAACCTTCAGGTGATATTTTTGTTGCATTTGGAAAAGTTTGAGGTAATTAAGGATAGCCAACACAGATTTGTAAAGGCAGAACATGTTTGAGTTATCTAATTGAACTTGTTGATGAACTACTAGAAAAACGTGAGGGGTGTGAATGTGGTGGATGTTACCTATGAATTTTAAGAAAGAGTTTGACTAGGTGCCATATAAAAGACACTTGTTGAATAAGATAACCAATTTGCAATTGGATAAAAAAGTTTTCTTAGTGGCAGAGAGGAGCAAGTCATGGTAAATAGTTATTTTTCGGACTGGAGGATGGTGGACAGTGATTTTCCCAAGTATTAATGTTCCAACCACTGCTTTCTTTTTGCTGTGTATAAATAACAGGTGATCTAACTGAAACCAATATCTTTTTAATAGGGTCTAGATGTTGAATGTCCGTTGCATCTTTCAGGGGTTCATTCAAGGGTTTAGAACTTTGTGAAGAACATTTGAGTGGTGAATCAGCTGCTTTCTTTCAACCTCCCTGATCGACTAAGCCAAAGGTTTAAGTTCTTTATATTTAGCTGATAGTTATACATTTTTATAGCAAATATAGCTATTCTGTAGAAACAAGGAGCCATTCAGCAAAGTTTACTTGAGTTGAAAAGAAAGCTCATTTTCTGTTAACTCCAAGACGCACGCACGTGCGCGCGCACGCGCACACACACCCTCTATCTATCTCTCTCTCTCTCTCTCTATCTATCTCTCTCTCTCTGTCTCTCTCTCTCTCTCTCTCTCTTCTCTTTCTCTCTCTTTTGGGTGTTCCTGAGGTGTAAGTGTTTAACTGGAGACCACAGTTAGTTGGTTGATTTCTGGGATCACCAGAGATGTTGTTATTGGAATCATCTCAAATTCTCAGTGGCCTTGTCACCAACTTTGTTTTTTGAGAAGTGGATGGAGAGAAACTTCCGCAGCCTCTTTCAGTGCAGCAGTCAAAAATCCATCTCTTTTGTCAAATGCAGTTCATTGAAATGCAATTTGGCTGCACATGCTGCGTTCTGCAGTTTTGTTGTTTTTCAAGCTTCAGAATAGATTCGTAGAGTCATAGATTTATGCAATGCAGAAAAGACCCTTCGGCCCATCAAATCTGCATGGACATAACTACCACTAAAGGAACCACTAATCCAAATTTCCTGCACTTGTCCCATATCCTTGAATGTTATGATGTTTGAACAACTCATCCGAATATTTTTTTAAAAGTTGTATGGCTTCCAGCCTTCACTATCTTCCCAGGCAATGCATTCTAGACTCCCACCATAATTGAGTGAAAACATTTTTCCCCAAATCCCCTTTGAATCTTCCTGCCCTTTACCTTAAAACTGTGCCCTCTCATGAATGACCCATCAACCAAGGGGAGCAGCTGCTCTCTCTTCACTCTGTCACCTTCATAATGTTATAAACTTCAATCATGTCACCACTCAGTCTTCTCTGTTTTAAAGGAAACAATCAAAGCCTATCTAGTCTCTCCTTATAGCTCAATTTCTCCATCCCAGGCAACATCCTGGCAAACCTCCTCTGTAACCCCTCTAGTGCTATCACATCCTTCCTGTGGTGAGGTGACCAGAACTGCACACAGTGCTCCAATTGTGGCCTAACCAATGCTCTGTACAACTCCAACATAATCTCCTTGCTCTTGTACTCTATGCCACGACTGATGAAAGCAAGTGTCCCATTGCCTTCTTGACTATCCTATTCAAGTGCTCTGCTGACTTTAGAGATCTGTGAATCATTACCTAAAGATCCCTCTGTTCTTCTGAGCTGCTCACTGTCCTGCCATTTATTAAATATTCCCTCATCTTGTTTCTTCTTCCAAAGTACATCACCAGGGTAAAACACCATCTGCCACTGCTCTGCTCATCTGATCAACCCATCTATATCTTCCTGTAATTGACAACCATCTTCTTCACTATAATCACTCTATCAATCTTGCAGGTGATGTTTTCATTTCCAACATGTGAAGGTCCTCATAAGGTTGCAAACTAGACTGGATTCAAGCCTCCTAGAAGGGGATCTGGGAAGGATGCTGTCTGACGTGCTGTGATCTCCAGCATTTGTTGTTTTCAGTATAGCACCCACCCCTTCCCAGCCCTCAGATGCTATCACTTTTTGTCGCCTTAAGGTCACTCTTCCTAACCTCAGCCCTTGCTGTGTATTCACTACACCACCTGACCTTCCCCTCTCTGAGGCTAAACATACTGTCCTCGGCAAAGGACTTCATTCAGACCCTTATGCCCACACCTTAACAAATATAGGGCTCACAATGACGTTGAACTGTTGTTTCACTGCCACCATCTCCATGCTCACTTCTTTGGGTAGGATTCTGACCATTCACCCCACCTCCCATTCCACTAATTCCTTCACCCGCCTCCTGTATTCACCCTCCACTTGGATCCCTTCCCCTGGTCTCCCATGATCTCTTCATTGAAAACTGCTGATGTGACATTGGCCATCTCAATTTCTCTGCTCCTCACGCCCACTCTAACCTGCCTCCTTCTGAATTGGCGCACTTCACTCTCTCAGGTCCAACCCTAACTTTGTTATCAACTCCTATTCTTCTGTAGTGTCTCAGTAATGTTCACTTTTATCATCTGAGCAGTAAAGTGGCAGAGATGAACACACACCCATTATATATGGAAACTGACAAAGCTCTACAATAAGAAAAGGATCCAGTCTTAATTTACTACCCAGGTAGAAAAAGTTGAATACAAAAGAGCATCCTCTAGTGTATTGGGAGGTTTATCATTTCTTACTTCAGTCATTAATACAAAATAGTGCTATATAACTGTGTAATTGATTCATGCAATAGTGGAGATCAAAATGACCAAAAATTAAAATATTTACAATCTTTGGTGAAAACTTTTAATGCAGTAATTTAAGGTGGATTGAAATGTAACAGCTTTATTGAAAAGGGGAGAAGAATCAGTAATCAGTTTAATGGAGGGAAAATTTTAGAAACAATATTTTAGGAGAAAATTAACAGCAAGTTGAATACAGATGGACAAATAAAAGACCTCGCATGACTTTGTAGGTCTTGGTTGACAAAAGTTACAGGTTCAAGAGGTTACAGTGCCCTCATTCTCCGGACTGGCAGCAAAGAAGAGAGATCTTGCTTGTACATGCCCACTAAACAAAACTTTTCACTGTTATCAGCACATATGACAACAATAAATCAAATCAAATCAAATCATCACCTGTAAGGTCCTTGTTGCAATGAAGCAGGCAGTTGATAAAAAATACCAGATGTTGTGATGATGTGTACCCTTAATGGAAAACATTTCCTAATGTAGTGCTGTTTCAAACAGTCAAAGAGTTTGCGAGAAAGATGGCTCTTGGAGGGAGTGACCACCATCTATCCTCAAGAAGAAGAGGCAATGAAGAAGCAGCACCAAGAAGATCAACTCCAATCAAAGAAATTGGAACAAAATATTCTCAGGTAAACCCAAGTTGTAGTGCAGTCACTAGTTGTCAGTGAAATACCATTTCAGAGCATTGTCTACAGCTAAGGAGTGGACATTCTAAATGAAGCCATAATCTGGACAGAATTTTCATCAAAGTTGCCTGTTGTAAAACATGACGGGTACGTACATCACTAGTTTTACACCTCAATTAATTTTGCTCTCCACTTTTCCATTCTTACCAATATTACTTTTGAAGGTTATTTAGAACTCAGCAACATCCTTTGATCCCAAGATCAGTGAGTTCCATTTTGTATGAAGTACATATTAAGCTCATTCATTTAATGTACCTTCTGCTATAGTTTCTCATATCTACAAAACTAGATTCTACAAGAAGGCCTTTGACTAATATAATTGTTTAGAGCCTAGAGGCAGAATGATAATATCACTGGATTAGTAGTTCAGAGTCCGAGACTGATAATCTTGAGATGCAAGTTCAATTCCCACCCCAGCAAGTGGTGAAATGAGAATTCAATAAAAAAATCTGGACTTCTTGTAAAAAAAAAAGTTTAGTGGCAACTATATAACAATTGTCAACGGTTATTAAAAAACCCCATTTGGTTCACTTATATCATCCTGTAGACCTGGTCTGACCCACATATGATTTCATTCCCACAGCAATTGACTCTTAACTGCCCACTGAAATGAGCTATGTGTGGAATAGAGTGGAGCTTTCCTGATATATCTGGATCTCTATATCTAACTGCACATGTGGAGACGTGGCAGTAGCTGTCACCATCACCAGGCTAAACCCTACAAGCTTCACCGTTATTACTACCTCCAAATCCAGGCTGCTGATCTATTTAAACAACTGTTGTCTGGCATCTTGCACTTGCATTATCTCTCCCAATCAGAAGACACACCATTTTGCTGGAAATGTGACCCTCACAGTGCTTGGAAGCTTCCAGGATCTTATGTTATTTCATTTGCCTGTACATGTTTAAAGGAAGCAGGGATTATTCATACACAGCTGCTGCAGTCAATTTTTTGAATTCTTTTATAGTTCAGATACAGAAAGCTTAAAGGAAAGTTACTTGAGCTTGCTATTACAGAAACATTGAGTCATAACATTTCTATTAATATAGAATGGCATCATTGGGTCCCTAAAAATTATCAAAGTTATCCTGGGAGCTGAATGAAAAAAATGAATGAAGTCTCTTTGAGAGATGAGTAAAAGATCAGTGTGATATTTTGGTTATTCTATGGATAAATTTAGCCTGTGGTGCTTGGAAAACATTTTTGAAAGTTGAAATTTCACAATGTCACATATAAGAAACACAATTGAAGACAGTATAAGTGCTTCAAACAATTGGCACTGTGTGTAAATGAAAGTTCCTTCTATCCTTTTATGTTGTAACATTTTTAAGAACAGTCCATGTTAAGTTTAAAATGATTGATGTGGAAGATATGTCAACTATTACATCTATATTTAAACTCCTTGTCAAGAGTATGAGAGAGAGCAAGTAATTAAAGCGATTACCCAAGTACAGTGGAATAGTAGTCTCATTGAAAGATCCATTACACTTATGCTTATAATGGGTGAACAAGACCCAATGTGAGTTTAGAAGTATGTTCATTTTACAAAAATAGAAATTGCTGAAAAAGCTCAGCAGGTCTGGCAGCATCGGTGGAGAAGAATCAGAATTAATGTTTCAGGTCGAATTAACTAGTTCTGAGTAAGAGTCACTTGACCCGAAATGTTAACTCTGATTTCTCTCTACAGATGCTGTCAGACCTGCTGAGCTTTTCCAGCAATTTCTATTTTTGTTTGATTTACAGCATCTGTGGTACTTTTGGTTCTTATTATGCACACACTGTTACATTTTCAAGTGTCTCATTCCCAATACATTGTGAATACCATTTGTCCTATTTGCAATTTTTCTTTTGAAAAGATACAAAAGAGTGCCTGTCAGGAAATCTTACCCCTTTGATCGAAGACTAGACATTTTATGTATCGTATTTTGCTTTGAAATAGAAACATAGAAGATAGGAGCAGGGGGAGGCCATTTGGCCCTTCAAACCTGCTCCGCCATTCTTCATGATCATGGCTGATCATCCAACTCAATAGCCTAATCCTGCTTTTTCCCCATAACCTTTGATCCCATTTGCCCAAAGTGCTATATCTAGTCTCCTCTTGAATACATTTAATGTTTTGGCATCAACTACTTCCTGTGGTAGTGAATTCCACAGGCTCACCACTCATTGGGTGAAGAAGTGTCTCCTCATCTCCATCCTAAATTGTCTACCTTGAATCCTCAGACTGTGACCCCTGGTTCTGGACACAACCACCAAAGAGAACATCTTCCCTGCATCTACCCTGTGCAGTCTTGTTAGAATTTTATAAGTCTCAAGAGATCCCCACTCATTTGTCTGAACTCTAGCAAAAACAATCCCAACTTAGTCAATCTCTCCTCATACGTCAGTCCCACCATCCCCAGAATCAGCCTTGTAAACCTTCACTGCGCTCCCTTGAGAGCAAGAGCATCCTTCCTCAGAAAGGATTCCAAACTGCACACAATATTCTAGGTGTGGCCTCACCAAGGCCCTGTATAACTGCAACAACACATCCCTGCTCCTGTACTCAAAACCTCTCACAATGAAGGCCAACATACCATTTGCCTTCTTTACCGCCTGCTGCACCTGCATGCTTACATTCAGCGACTGGTGCACAAGGACACCCAGGTCCCGCTGCACACTCGTCTCTCCCAATTTATAGCTATTCAGGCAGTAACCTACCTTCTTGCTTCCAAAGTGAATAACCTTACATTTATCCAAATTATACTGCATCTGCCATTGATTTACCCACTCACCCAACCTGTCGACATCATGCTGAAGGATCTCTGCATCCTCATCACAGTTCACCTTCCCACCCAACCTGGTATCATCTGCAACCTTTGAGATGTTACATTTTGTTCCCTCATTCAAATCATTAATATATATTGTGAATAGCTGGGGTCCCAGCACTGATCCCTATGGTACCCCACTAGTTATTGCCTGCCAATTTGAAAAGGACCCATTAATTCCTACTCTTTGTTTCCTCTCTGCCAACCAGTTTCCTATCCATGTCAATGCACTTCCCCAATCCCAAGCACTTTAATCTCGCACACTAATCTCTAATGTGAGACTTTGTCAAACGCTTTCTGGAAGACCAAATATACTACATCGACTGGCTTCCCCTTGTCAACTCTACTAGTTGTATCTTCATAGAATTCCAACAGATTTGTCAAGCATGATTTCCCCTTCATAAATCCATGCTGTCACAAAAGAAAACTAAGTTCCTTTTTTGTCTTGGGCTATGCCAGGACTGAGTGCTCAAGTCACCACAGTCTTACCAGGCCGTAGGGCTGCCCTTTCATTAGAGAGAGACAACTGTTGGTAAGAGTTAACAAGGTGTGGGGCTGGATGAACACAGCAGTATCTTTTATTGTTGGTAAGAGTTGACTGAGGGCCACACCCAGGTGAGGGGAGAGTCCTTCATAGTGACCTCAGCTGGTGTGGGTATTGACCCCACGCTGTTGGTATCACACTGCTATGCAAACCAACCATGCAGCCAACTGAGCTAAACCAATTCCATAGGTACTACAGAGAGGTAGAGAAAAAGATGCTGCAGAAAATAGAATGAAAACAGTCTCAAACAAAGTGAAAAGAAGAGTATCTTAGACCACAAAAATAATTTGAAAATTGTAGCAATAGTGAACAGAGGAGAAGAAAGTGAAAAATCTGTGGAATAAACTGTTTGATCCAGCTATGGTGTGAGGGGGATAACAATGAATGAATTTACTGATTTTTCTTTTCATTGAAGGTTCATTAATCAGCATCAGTGGTCAGGGCAGGGGAGCCAAGGGTTCAAGGTAAAGCAGTTTGTATTAGTGGCCTCTTTTATGGCATCTAACTCCTCACCTCAAAGACCTTTTTATTAAACTTAACCTCTGAGGATGTCCAGTTCTGATTCAATAGACACAGAGTGGCTGATAGTTAAAGTAAACATGCTTTATAATCTTATCCATAAAATAACATGATTAAATATGCTCACCTAACACCTAAGTCAGTGAAATTTCTCTCCCACCCAACTTTAAAGAGAGCTGTGGGGTGCACGCACTTGATTTCAATTCTTGTACTGACTGGTTTCAGCCAAGAGAGGGAGCTAATATCACCCCACAATCTGCAAAGTTATTAGATTCCTATTTCCACAATGCTCACTGACTGGTTATTCATAGTATAGGGCTACAAAAATACAAGGTGCATTTTCAGGAGTCTCAGAGAGAGTTCTCTGCAAGCAGCATGGAAGTCAGGGTGCAAAAACGGCTGAGGCTGTATGAGGGGAACGTTCATTGGCTTTTGTTCAATTAAAATTCTTGTTTGTTGCTCCATTTATTTGAACTTGATCAGAAAAGCAGATTGTCGCTCACTGATTACTCTGTGTATTGATGCTAATGACAGAATTGATTTTTCAGCATTACAGAGCATCCAATAAAATTATGAAGGGCATAGGTAGGGTATTCAGGAAGAGACATTTCCCTTTAATAGAAGGATCAATGACCGGGAGCATAGATTGAAGGTAAAGGGCAGCAGGTTTAGAGGGAATGTGAGGAAAAAACCTTTTCACCCCCAAGGTGGTGGGAATCTGAAAGTCACTGCCCATAAGGGTGGTAGAGGCAGAAACCATCATAACATTTAAGAAATATTTAGATGTGCACTTGCGATACCAAGGCATACAAGTCTATGGGCTAGTTGCTGGAAAATGGGAATAGCATAGCTTGGTGGTTGTTTTTGACTGGTGTGGACACAATGGACCAACAGGCCCTTTCCTGTTCTGTAGATCTCAATGACTCTATGTCAGCACTGAAACTGATGATTTGGCTGAACTGGTTTTCAGCAGCTGACTAAATATCTACCTCGGCTGATTCCATTATCTCTCTTTTCTCATTTACCTCATGTATACATCAAGTTTTCTTTTAAAGTTTCCTTTTAATGCTATCTACTTCAATTATTTGATGTAGCAGTGAGAGCCATCACCACCGGTCTTTAACAGAATTCTCTGCAAACTCTATTTAATCTATTCGTGACCATTTACAGGTGTGTCCCTTTGATCTGGACATGCTCACAAATGAAAACAATTTCTCCACATCCACCCTATTGAGTGGCATCGTGACTCAGTGGTTAGCACTGCTGCCTGACAGTCCCAGTGACCCAGGTTCAGTTCCCTCCTTGAGCAACTGTCTGTGTGGAGTTTGCACTGGCTGCGTGGGTTTCCTCCAGGTGCTCTGGTTTCCTCCCACAGTCCAAATATGTACAAGCTGGGTGGATTGGCTATGCTAAAATTGCCTGTGGTGTTCAAGGATGTGTGGGTTATGGGGGGTGGGATTGGCGGTGAGTTGGTGTGGACTTGCTGGGCTGAAGGGTCTGTTTCCACACTGTAGGGATTCTATGAACACTTTCATCATTTTAAGGACTCCTCTTCGTCGTCTTTCCAGACAGAACAGCAACAACAAATTTTTCAACCAGAGACAATCTCTCAGCATCTATGCCCCCTCAGTACTTAAACGTTTCAATGTAATTGTTCTAAACTTCAGTAAATAGAAGCCTATTATACTCAATCTCTCAGCCCAGAAAACAATCTACTGAGCCTTGGTTGAAGTGCAGTCAAAGGCACATGCACCCTTCAACAAGGAGGAGACGAAAAATAGCCATATTGCTCGGTCTTATCTTCCAAAGCAGTCTATTGCAGCAAAATGTCCTTGCAAGGAATGTTTTCACGCAAAGAATGGCCTTCTGAACAAGGTGGTAGAAGTGCAAACCTAACCCCAACTCCCAGTAATTATAGGTAATATAATTTGCCTTCTGAGTTGCTTGCTGGACATATATGGCAGCTTTCTGTAATTTGTTCAGGATACCCAAATCTCTCTGCATTAATACATTTCTTTGTGTTTTAGTTAAAAAACAACACTTTTCCATTCTTGCTAATTAAGTGGGATGTTTTGTGTTTAATATTACTTCAGCCACCTTCTTTGCAAATCTGGTCCATACCCCTTGTCAGCCTCTTTACATCTTCGTCACAATTTAACTTCTCACCTAGCACTGTACCATTGACAACCTTGAATATATTGCATTCAGATTCACCTAAATCATTGAAATAGATCATAAATAGTTGGAACACAAATCACAAATATTGATCCTAGCAGCACTCCACCAGCTTTGTCCAGTCATCCCAAAAATGACCCAATTATTCTTTATCCTCGCTAATATTAGTAATACTATCCCAGTTCTGAGAGTCCTGACCTTGCGGAATTTACTGAATGCTATCCGAAATTCTCGATACACTGCATTAATGGTTATCTTTTACCTACCCTGTTCACTGCACTCTTAGATAAATCTCATACATTTACAAGACATGGTTTCCCATTTAGAAAACAATCCTCTCATCCTAGACTAACAGAATGGCAAGAAAAGTTCTCTTTATCTACCTTATCAATTCACTTTTAAATGCCAAATATCTCAATCGAATCAGCCTACAATGTTCTGTACTACAGCAAATAGAAGCCCAATTTATGTAACCACTCCTCATCATCTGATCCTCAAACCCCCTGATATTATTGTGACAAACGTTTGCTGACCTGTTCAGATCACTGTGAAGTTAGCAAATTAAATATTCTGTAGTATTTTGATTAACATGAAGTCAGAGTATTATTCATGTCATTGAGGTGGTGATAATGGAAGTACTCCCAGTGGCTTATCTCTTATTTCAGAGAAATTGAAGCGCTTTAATTTTGAAAGGCGATCAGCAATGGGGATATTTATAGAAATGTATACCTCCAACAGCATTTTCTTAAGGATAGTTTGGGGTGAACAGTAAATGCTGGCCTTGCCTCAAATACCGAACCCATGAATAAATTAAAAAGTGATGGAAACAATTCAAAAGTCAATTAAATGCTTCAATAGGATAATTTTATGGTACTTTGAAAGGATAAGTTCAGATAGACTCAATGACTTCTTTTAATTTTTATCCACAACAAAATCATAGCGTCCTTCAGCACTGTAATTCTTCTATTTCATTGGTTAGGTTTATGTAGGTTTTCCACAAGAGCAGCTCAGAGTCCTACTTCCCTACCTTTTCCCTGCAGCCTGAAGCTTTTGTTTGCTCTTCGAATAATCGTCCGTTTCTGAGAGCCACAATTGAATCTGCCTCCACCTCACTCTTAGGCAGTACATTTTGCAAAGAACTCTTTATTTCGCTTCTATTTCATTCACCTTGAATCCATTTCCTCTGCTTCACAACCCAATAGAAACCAGATTTTCTTATCTTTCACATCCTTCATTATTTAAAACACTTCCAGAAAATCTCCTTTTGACCTCTTTCCAAGCAGAACAACCCTCAGCCTCTCCTTTCTATCCACATAATTGAAGTTCCTCACTTTTGGAACCATTCTGGTATATCATTTTTGTACAAAAACAGAAGTTGCTAGAAAAGCTCAGCAGGTCTGGTAGCATCTGTGAAAAAAAAAATCAGAGTTAACATTCAGGTTCTGAGGAAGGGTCACCGGACTCAAAACGTTAACTCTGAATTTTTCTTCACAGATGCAGCCAGACCTGCTGAGTTTTTCCAGCAACTTCTGTTTCTGTTCCTGATTTAAAGCATCCGCAGTTCTTTCAGTTTTTATATCATTTTTGTACCCTTTCCAATGCTTTCCTAAAGTGTGGTAACATTAGAAACAATTGTGACTGCTGGTGGAATCTCACATTGCAAATTTTAGATGTGCAATGATCAGATTGGGAAAGGAACTGCAATAAAGTATGTTCCTCCCCTGAGTAACAGAAAAACGATGACACAGATCATCTTTCTGCCACTATGGGTCACTATTGAGCTTTATATCTTCTATAGAGCTGTCATCCAAAAGCAGTTAAACTCCAAGAGTTTGAAATGCAGTAACTGTACTTAAACAATAATCCAATTATTGACTAAATATATGTGACTTAATATTCACTTAAAATGTGTACATTATTCCAGACTGAATATATAAGCTACCAAGGAGCTAGTTTCATTCCTTTCTGTGTTCGATGCACTCGCGACCATTTTTGTAAAATTTGATGCACCTTGGAAGTTCACTAGCTCAGCCAGTGTCGATGGTTTGGGTGTCATAATTGACCCAAAACTGAACTAGGCTAGCCAGATAATTGTGATTGTTGGAAGTCAGTCATCTCAGCTCCAGAACATCTCTGCAGGTGGTACACAGGGTGGTATCTTCGGCCAAATCATCTTCAATGCTTCATCAATGACCTACCCTCTATCATGGGATCAGAAATGAGGATATTCATCAATAATTGCACAACTTTATCACCATTCGTGACTCCTCAAATACTGCAGCTGTCCATGTCCAGACATAGCAAAACCTGGACAATATCCAGTCGTGGCTTGAAAAGTGGCAAATAACATTCACGCCTCACAAATGCTAGGCAATGACCACCACCCAACAAGTGAGAATCTAACCATCACCTCTCACCATTCAATGGCATTGCAATCACTGAACTCCCCATTATCAACATCCCATTACAATTTATCAGAAACTGATCTGGAGTAGCCAAATAAATACTATAGCTTCCAGAGCAAGTCAGTAGCTAGGAATCCTGCAGTGAGTAACTCGCCTCCTGACTTCCCAAAGCTTGTACACCATCAACAAAGTGCAAATCAGAAGTATGTTTGAACACTGAGATAGTAGGAACTGCAGATGCTGGAGAATCTGAGATAACAAGGTGTAGAGCTGGATGAACACAGCAGGCCAAGCAGCA
>JAHRHZ010000273.1:959715-987948 GCA_024137785.1 Ginglymostoma cirratum | reverse complement strand
AGAGATCAGCAGTGCAAAATCCTGTAACCATGCCCAATGTTTTATTGCATCAGTTTAGTTAAGAAGTTCAAATTTGGAGAGGAATTAGGAGCAATGGGATTATCATCGCTGAATCCCTCACTATCAATATCCAGTTGGGGGTACCATTGACCAGAAACTCAACTGGACTCACAATTTAAATACAACTGTTATAAGAGCAGGTCAGGGGTGGGATCACTGCAGAAAGCTCACTTCCTGACTCTCAAAAGCCTATTCACCATCTACAACGCACAAGTCAGGAGCAGAATGGAATACTCTCCACTTGTCTTGTTAAGTATAACTCCCACAACACTCAAGAAGCTTGACACCATCCAGGACAAAGCAGCTTATATGATTGGCATCACATCCACAAACAGCCACTCCCTCCACCAGCAACACTCAGTAGTAGCAGTGTATACCAGCTACAAGTTGAACTGCAGAAATTCACCAAAGATCCTTACATAGCACCTTCCAAATTAATGACACTTCCATCTGGAAAGATAAGGGCAGCAGATACATAGGGACACCACCACATGCAAATTCTCTTCCAAACCACACAGCATCCTGACTTGAAACGATATGACTGCTCCTTCATTGTTGCTGTGTCAAAATCCTGGAAATCCCTCCCTAACAGGGTTGTGGTCAACGTACAACACATGGACGGCAGCAGTTCAAGAAGGCAGCTCACCAACACCTCTACTGCCGTCTCTACCACTGCCAGCGGAGGTGGTAGAGGCGGGCACAATAGCATCATGTAAGATGTATCTAGACAGATACATGAATGGGCAGGGAGCAGAGGGATACAGATCCTTGGAAAATAGGTGACAGGTTTGGATAGAGGATCTGGATCGGTGCAGGCTTGGAGGGCCGAAGGGCCCGTTCCTGTGCTGTAATTTTCTTTGTTCTTTGTTCTTTGTTCTTCTCAAGGGCAACTAGGGATGGGCAATAAATGCTGACCCAGCCAGCAAACACCCACTTCGCACGTGGATGAAAAGCAAAAAATAGAAATCTCCTAACTTGAAGGTGGCAGTACTAACAGCTGAGTCAAACTATTGTTTTCTGATACATTAAAGAAAAAGTACATCTATTCCAGTACGTGCCTAAATGAAGGAAAGGCTACTATAATTTTAAGCCATGCCTGCAATCCATGCTCAAGCATCAGATTTACAAGTCCTGACTTGCCTTTGAAAATATTCAACTGTTAATTGAATGAACTGGCTTAACAGCTCTCTGCTCATTAACATGTGTAAATATTAAAGTTACACATTCTCCAGAATTTTTTTTTAACCGTAAATTTGCTTTAACTAAGTGCTTGAAACATTACCTTCTGGAACAATGTTCAAATACCTTTCCACATCATACAGTGGTTGTACTTCTAAATGGCCATGGTGTAGTGACAGTATCACTAGACAAGCAATTGAAGCTTTAAATTAATGTTCTTGGGGCATGGGTTTGAATGGCAGGTGATGGAATTCAAATTCAATATAATCTGGAAATCAAAGCTGGTTGACTGGCAACCATGTAACACCACTGTCAATTGTCGTAAAACCTATTGGTTCACTAATGTTATTTAAGAAATGAAAATGCTGTTTGTCCTCATCCGGTCTGGCCTATATGCACCTCCAGTCCCACAGCAATGAAGTTGACCCTTAACTATCCTCAGAAAAGGTCAAGTAAGCCACTCAGTTCAAGGCAAGTTAGGAATGTTGGCCCTGCCAGTGACTCCCACATCCCATATATAAATTTAAAGAAGTTATTCATTTTATGTGAGGTGTTTCTGGATATTTCTGTTAGGCATGATAAAATGTTCCTCTCTTACTAATGCCCGAACAACTATAAAATATTAGCTTTTTTTCTAAATCATAACTGAAATGACTAATATCTAACAACGATGAGTCAAAATACAGAAGGGAGATAGAGGGCTTGGTGATGTGGTGCAATGAAAACAATCTGTCTCTCAATATCAGCAAAACTAAAGAACTGATCATTGACTTCAGAAAGAAAGGAGGAGAACACACCCCCATTTACATCAACAGAACTGAGGTTGAGAGAGTGAAGAGCATCAAGTTCCTTGGAGTGACAATAACTGACGACCTCTCCTGGACTTCCCGCGTAGATGCGATGGTCAAGAAGGCACAACAATGCCTCTTCTTCCTCAGGCGGCTCAGGAAATTTTGCATGTCCGTAAGGTCCCTCACCAACTTCTACAGATACACCATTTAAAGCATACTGTCTGGGTGCATAACGGCCTGGTACCGCAACTGATCTACCCAGGACCGTAAGAAACTACAGAAGGTGATTTGCACAGCCCAGACCATCACAGAAGCCAACCTTCCATCCATGCCGTGGAAAGGCAGCCAACATCATCATAGACCCATTGCATCCCGGTAATGATCCCCAACAACCTTTTCCATCAGGCAGAAGATACCGAAGCCTGAACACACGCACAAATCAGGTTCAGGAACAGCTTCTTTCTGGCTGTTATCAGACTGTTGAATGGACTCTAGCCTCAAATAATGTAACCTGCAATGTAACCTGTATGCCTCTAAGTCTTTTTGATCTGTACATCCTTTGCTTGCTGTGATCTGCCTGTACTGCTCATAAACAAAGCCTTTCACTTTATTTCAGTACGCATGACAATAAAAATCAATCCAATCCTAATCAACATACGCTTAACCAGAATTGGCTTTGCTGGTGTTCTGTAATTTTGGCATCTATCCAGCAATTTAGAAAATTAACCTGGTATGTCCTGTCCGTAAAATAAACAGGACAAATCCAACCTGGTCATTTCCTACCCCAATTTAGCCAAGTGTTGATCACCAACAAAGTGATGAAAGGGAATGTCAACAGTGCTAACAAGTGACACTCAGCACTAACCTGCTCGCTGGTTTCAGTTTACAATTCATCAAAACCACACAGCTACAAACTTCATAAACTACCTTGATCCAAACATGGACAAAAGGGTAGAACTCAGAACGTGTGGTAAAAGTGACTGGCTTTGATATAAAGATAGCAGTCAACTGAGAATGATGACTAGGAGTCATAGCAACATTAAAGCCAGTGGGAATGAGGGGAAGATCACTCCACTGACTACATCGTACCTAGACTGAAGGAAGATGATTCAGGTTCTTGGATGCCACTCATCTCAGTCCCAGGACATCAATGCACAAGCCCCTCAGTGTATTTTTGTTCCCCATTACCAAATCACTGGTGGTATTTTTTTTCCATCTACTAACCACCACCACTAAATCCCCTGTGCTTTCCAATTGATTAATTTATGTGCAAAGCCCATTAAGATAATGCAGACCATCAAGGGGTGAGGGACAGAGGGATTGGAGAACCTCTTAGGGACTTTGTCCTATGCCCAACCACCTTCAGTTGCTTCATCATTTACATCCTTTCCATCATAAAGTTAGAAATGGGCATATTTGCTCAAGATTACACCATGCTAGGCATCATTTACCACCCTTTAGATGCTCAAGTAGTCCATGCCCATATGCAACAAGACCTAGACTACGTTCAAACTTGGGCTGATAATACGATTACTACATAAGTGCCAGGCAATGACCATCATAAATGAGAAACAATCTAACCATCTCCCCTTGATACTCAATGATATTATCAAAATTGAATTCCTCAGTATCAATAACCTGCTGGGTACCATTAAACAAAAACTCAACTGGACTAGCCATTTTCAGTGCTGGGGATACAAAAACAGGTCAGAACTTCAAAGTGAAAATAACTCACCTACTGACTTTCCAAAGCCTGTTCCCCATCTAACAAGGCAGCAAAGATAAAATACTCTCCAATCTCCTGAATGAGTGCAGCTTCAACAACACTCCAGAACCTTGACACCATCCAAGGCAAAGCAGCTCACATGATTAGCAGCCAGTGACCACCTTAAACATTTACTTCCTCCATCACTGACACACAGCGGCAGGAGTGTGTACCATCTACAAGGTGCACCCAGTAAGGTTCCTCCTCTTCAATCCTTCAACTTCTACCAGCTCGTACAACAAGGGCAGCCAGGTGCATGGGAACACCAACACCTGCAAGCTCTCTTCCAAGATAATCACTGCCCTTACTTGGAAATATGTCACTGTTCCTTTAGTGTTACTGGGTCAAAATCCTGGAACTCCCTCCATAACAACAACATGGCTGTATCTGCACTATATTTAGAAGTTAGAATTTATTGTCATGTGAACTTTTACAAAAAAAAATCAATGAAAAGAGTTATTAGTCGTCATAGCATGGCGCCTGTATTAATGACAGAAGTCATAAGTAAATTCATAAGTAACAGTAAAAGGTAAATTTAAGACAAAAGTTCATCACAGTCCCTTTAATGGCTCCTGGTTCCGGAGGAAGCTGATCAAGAGATGAAACACACAGCCGGAATGAGACCATCAATCCATGATGAATATGCCACGCCGGGATGAAACTGACAAGCCAGGCTGCTGGAACAACTGGGCTGAAAGCCTCCAATGAACAAAACAGCCACCGGGACAAGACCGCTACCCTGGACGAAAAGCACCATGCTGGGCTGTCACAACGCTGGACCGAAAGCATCTGCCAAAGAAAACGCCACCAGGAAAAGACCACGAACCTGGATGAGGACCCCACGCCAGGCCGTCAGAACACTAGGCCAGAAGCTTTTACCGGAGATTAAGCCAGACCACTAACAAGACCTCAACACCGGGACAAAACCGCCACACCAGGAGACCATTTCCACAGGGTTGAGACTACCACACCAGGAAAAGATAGCCACTCCGGACTGCCAGAAGCCACCCTGTTGCTGAATACACCATTAAATGGACTACTTGTACTACAGCTATTCAAGACAGCAGCTCACCACCACTTTCTCAAGGACAGTTAGGGGTGGGCAATAAATGTTGGCTCAGGCAGTGCTATCCACATCCACTTTCAACAATCTACATGGTCCAAAGTATAACCATACCGTCTAAAAACTGAAATGTTATGTTTTATGCATGTTAAAAGCTAAGTTCATTAATAGGTCTTTTCAATAGGTATTTGAATGGTAATTTAAACATATCAGGGTGTTACTTATGTTTTATTATTCTGTGGACAACTTGCTTAACCCACTTGCATTTGAAGAATCTATTGCCATCAATGAATTGAGACAATTGTGGATGTAACTTATGTGGTCAAAACCTCTTGTACCTGCAGAAAGCATCTTATGTGTAATATTGTTGTACTATTTAAGTTAGCTTATTCAGTTTTGAGAAATCACAAAAATTAATCTGAACAATTGTCTCTTTACAGGCGGCACAGGCTGAGAATTATGAAGGTATGAGAAAGAATATAAACTTTTCTTTCATATTCTTTTGCAACAATATCCTATTAATTGTCTATTAATTGTTTCTATTACTGTTCATAGACCCAGTGAAGTTTGTACACTCAGAAATTCCAGACTTACCAAAATCATATGAATCTCAGGACCAGCAGAGAACACCAAGTCCAGACGTTGAGACACAGGACCTTGAGGAATCTAAAGAAGGTACAGTTTAGATGGTTAGATATTGATGCAAATTTAAATGATAGTATATTTCACAATTAAACAAATAATCATCCACATCTGTAACAATAGCTATTTTTTCCTATTTTAGATTCATTATAGAGCTGTACAGTTGCATCGCACAGAAACATACCATTCAGACCTTCATGATTGTGTTTCTGAAAGACCACTCTGAAAAACCAATCAGTTCATCCTATGCCCCTCATCGCCCTGCAAATGTTTTATTTTCAAACATGTATCCAATATTGGTCAGAAAGTTACTCTTGAATCAGTTTCCAGCACATTTTCAGGCAAAGCATTCCAAATCTTAACAACTCACTGCCTTAAAAGAAATACTCATCTCCTCTCTTTTTTAACCTGCTGCTTCACTATAAGGTGACGGGATATTAAAATTAATAGTTAATAGTCAGATATTGTCATTCTGATATTGGCCACAGCAATTTCAATGTTCTTGGAGATAACTTCTTCCATGCTCAAATTATTAGATGTTTTTATAATGTTAAGTCTCGCTAACTATTGTAATGACAATGTCTTGCTGATTTTAGGTTCAACTGTCAAATTCTTCTTTTGACCTTGGCATTTGGGAGTTGTTTATTGATCCCCAAAGTTCAAGACTTTCTGGTCATGATACCTTATGCCAACAGACTTCGCTCTTGTTCTAAGGACTTAGATATTCTCTATACTTGCAGCCAAACATTATAACCAACAGAACTGCATAACTCATCTATAATGCCGAATAACATCATTCTGAGTTGCTGAGACCGGAGCTAAGAAATCCTGCTTGACATCACACTCTGCCAGTTACTACCTTCCCAAAGGCATGCTGTTAGTTTTGATTAAGTTTGGGTCCACATTTCACAATGAGACATTCTAGTTAAAAAAAATCCAAATTGGTTCTTGTTGAACAAGCCAGTAATGATGGAACTATCAACACTATTATTTGAATGATTGATCCTTCCAGCAAAGATGCATGGTCCAATTTGGTGTCTTTGCAGTAAAAGTAAATATTTTCCTTAGCAGTCTAATGCTAAGTTATGTGTATGAGTGTGTGTGGGTGTTTGTGTATTTGGCTGACTGACTAGTCGTGAGAAGGATTTGGAAAATGAATAAGAGTTAATAGCCATACCTGACAGTATAGAGAACATAAAGTTCTTTACGAAACAATATGTGATGATTTTTAATGATTAGTAAATCACATTAACAGCTATTTCACATTTTACGAAGGTCTTCTCTAATGGAAGTACTAACCCACATAAATATTTTCTTAACAGCATTATTTGCCGTGGAAATCAATGTTCAAAAAGATATGAAGACTGGAGAAAGCACCATTCTGTCAACTGCGCCAGTTTTGGTCGATGAAATTGAAAGCAAAGGTGTTAAAGTCTATGAAGATGGCATCAAGTCTGTGTATGCATTATGCAGTGATGGAGGCCTGGTGCAGAATGGCGTAGATAACATGACTCGTGATGAAGTGGAGGCACTGTTACAGCAGGCTGGTGAAAAACAAGCCAATGTTTCAGCAGTTTGTCATGCACCTGTTTACTCAAGTTCCCACATTAAACTCCAATCTCATAAAATGCTACCCACTGAGCAGAGGGGATCAGAATCAATAGTTCAAAATAACACGACAATAAGTGAAAGAGTTGAGAGACATAACCCTGTAAGGGCACAAACTTATGGAAGCAACAACCCTGTGGTGTATCAGGAAAGGGATTTGCCTGTTTTTCCACAGCCATCATTTATACCTGCTCCCTTCTCACCAGTAACCAGTTACAGATCTCTGAACTCAACACAAAGTCAGAATCAGCAACATATTGAGTCACAGTTGACTGAGAATGAGTTGAATTCAGTCCAAATTGAATGCCATCAACCAAGGGACAACCACCGTGAGGCCGTGTTTATCACTTCAGAGCTCGATCATGATGGTGGATCATCTTCCGCTTCTGAAGAAACTGTTGTTAGTTTGAATGTTGCCCATTCATTGCCTTCAACTATTAACACTGAGGAGCCAGTTACCATGGTCTTCATGGGATACCACAATGTAGATGACGAAAATGAAACCAAAAAGGTTTTGGGATACGAAGGAGCTATCCGAGCAGAATTAGTAATGATCAGTGATGATGAGGATACTGAGGTATCACCACATCAAGCAAATAATGAGACTATACCAGTGCTTCATCCAGCCCCACATTCAACTACTGTTGAGGTACATAAAGCATATGCTGCAATAAATCTAACTACAGGAGGTAGCTCATTCCCAAAGAAACCTGCTTTAACTTCAAGCCAAGACACAACAACAAATCATTCTCCTTACATCAGTTACTCTGATGGACATATGGATGGAGTTGGAAACTATGATGACGACTCTGTGTCAGGTACAAAAGATAAACAAAAATGTGTCTGTTGTTCTATTTTATGACTACGAAATCAGTTATTCTCCAAGCTGAAAGATAACCCTGACTCTTCCTGTTGTTACTAATGGATTAATAACACTCGCTTGTGTGCTGAACATTTCAAGTGTTCTTCAGGCATCACCTTTTGACTAATATTTTATTGGCTGTTATGTCACTAACACACTATCAGAATCTACGCACAAAATGATATGAGGCTGTTAAATAATAGAAGTCCATGTTCTATTCATATTTCTAGTTTGAATTTTTTTCATATTTTAACTGGCTGCTAAATTATAAAAGTCTTTGAAATGCCACCCCAAAATAACTCTAAAAATATATCGATTTGGGATATTCAGAGTGGAAATTTCCTTAGGCCCATCATGAATAATAAAGCCTATACAAGTAAGCCTGAAATGTGACTAAAATGAGACGTCAATAAGGTTATTTAGATGAACTGGTAGCCTCACAGGCAGTTCTCCCATTTTATGAAGGTATTTGGTTGCCCTTGCTGCACAAATATCAATTCACACATCCAGAAGCTATATGAGCAAAGAATTTCATATCTTAGACATTCATAATCGATTATAGGGAATGCCAACATGGGCCTGCCACCACCAAAATCTGAGCAGGAACTATGGTCAGGATATGTAACATTCTCAGGTGTTTGCAGGACTGTTTGCAGGATCTGAGCCAATGTTTCTTAATGGCATGCCCATTGCCAGATATTAAACAGAAACAGACAACTCAAAGTACAAAGAATAATACAGCACAGAAACAGGCCCTTTGACCCTCCAAGCCTGTGCCAACACATTTTTGCCCTTCCATGCTAAAACTGTCCTCACTTACAGGATCTGTATCCCTCTTTTCCCTTCCTATTCATGTATTTGTCCAGGTGCTTCTTGGGTGCTGCTATTGTGTCTGCTTTGGCTATCTTCTCTGGTAGCGCATTCCAGCACTCACTAGTCTTCCTATAAAAAACGTGCCTTGCACATTTCTTTTAACTTCCTCCCCCACCCGTAGCTTGAACCTGTGTCCCTAGTAAATGACCCCTCCACCCTGGGAAAAAGCCTCATATGTTCCACTCTATCCATGCCATTCACAATCTTACAAACTTCTGTCAGGTTGCCCCTCAACCTCCTGAGTTCCAGTGAAAACAAACCTAGTCTATCTAACCTCTTTTCATAGGTAAAACTCCCCCAAACCAGGCAACATCCTGGTAAACCTTTCCTGTACTCTTCCTAAAGCATTCACATCCTTCTGGTAGTGTCATGATCAGAACTGTGGCCCAACTAAAGTTCTATAAAGCTGCAGCATAACTTGTCTATCCCCATAATGAATGCCGCTTTCCAATGAAGGTAAGCATGCCATCAGCCTTTTTTATGACTTTACCTGCTTGCGCTGCCACCTTCACTGATTTGTGGACCTGCACCCGAAAATCACTCTGCATATCAATACTCCTAAGGGTTCTGCCATTCACTGTATACTTTTCATCTGTACTTGACCCTCCAAAATGCATCAACCTCACATTTGTCTGGATTCAACTGATTTATATCCTGCTGTATCCTTTGACAATCCTCCTCAGTCCATCAATCTTTAATAATTAGGCCAGCTATGTTTTCCGCCAAATCATTTATGTCAACCATGAACAGCAGAGGGCCCAGCATTGACCTCTGTGGAACACCACTAGTCACAGCCATCCATTCTGAAAAGCATTCTTCCACCGCTACTCTCTGTCTCCTATGACTAAGCCAGTTCTGTATCCATTTTGCCACCTCACCCCGATACCATGAGACTTCACCTTTTGTACCAATCTTCCATGAGGGACCTTCTCAAAGGTTTTACTGAGGACCATGTAGACAACATCAGCTGCTTTTCCCCCATCAATCGTCTTCGTCATTCCTGAAAAAACTCAATCAGGTTAGTGACACATGACTTGGCCTACACGAAACCATGCTGTCTACCATTATTAAGTCAGTTTGCTTCGAAATGCGTATAGATCTTGTTCCTGAGAACCTTTTCCAATAATTTCCCTACCACCGATGTGAGGCTCACAAGCCTGTAATTTCCTG
This sequence comes from Ginglymostoma cirratum, assembly GCA_024137785.1. Classification (NCBI taxonomy): domain Eukaryota; kingdom Metazoa; phylum Chordata; class Chondrichthyes; order Orectolobiformes; family Ginglymostomatidae; genus Ginglymostoma; species Ginglymostoma cirratum. The sequence goes on along the minus strand of JAHRHZ010000273.1, from coordinate 977,935 downwards.
GATTGTCCCCGCTACCCTTCTTAAACAATGGAATAACATTGACTATTCTCCAGTCTTCTGGGACCTCATCTGTGGCTAAAGAGAGTATAAAGATGTTTGTCAATGCTCCAGCAATTTGTTCTCTTGCTTCCCTTAGTATTCTGGGATAGATCCCATCAGAACCCAGGGACTTATCTAAATTGATACTTTTTAAGTCACAGAACACCTCTTTAGCCAACTGCACTTCAGATGCTGAGTGGGACACAGATGGTGAGGTCCAGTCAGAGGGCCTAATGACTTTCAGTCCCATTGGAAGAGGCAAGTGTTGTTCATGCACAGGTAAACTAAGATGGTACTTCAAAAAAAGAGTCAATTCACAAAAGCATTCAGACTGCATGTTTAAAAGGAAGGGCCAGAACTGACAGGGCAATCAGTGTGGAGGGAAAATGCCTTCACATGGATACATTTTATCACAGATGCACAATTTTCAGTATTTGGGAATGCTGATATTAGTGTACATTTCAGTTATTATTGTCCATCAATCTCCCTTTATTCCTGCCAACATAAAGCTGCCTCCAAAACAATGCTGAGCACAGCAGGGCATCTATGTGACAGCAGCAAATTGCTGTTGTCGCTGAACACTGTAACTAATTTAGACCTTAGAAATCTTAATTGATTGCCCATCTGCTAATAATCTACTTCTGCTAAAAAGTGAGATCACTTTCGGGTGTAAATTCCAACAGGGAATTACCATTGCATTACCAGACCCATTCCTCTTAGGGGTTGAGCAATCTCCCTCTACGTACATGGATGCAATTCATGTTTTGTACAGAGAACATAAGAATATACATGATGAGATAAGTACATTGCAGTTAAACAAGCTAGTTCCAACAATCAAAAAACTGACTTGAACATTTTCGATAATCCTTCACGTCCACAATCAGTTTGTCTGTCAAATTTATATCATGTTCCCAATTGAATCTCCCACAAGGATTCACTTTCAATCTTTGTAACAGTCAAATCTAAACTGTTTACCTTTCCTCATCAGAGTTGTAATCTGTTGCCCAACTGGCAAACAAATTGAACAAAAAAACAAAGATCTGTTGGAGGTCAATCATCGCAGCTCCAGAACATCTCCACAAGAGTTCCTCAGGGTAGTGTCCTCAGCCCAACCATCTTCAGCTGCTTCATCAATGACCTTCCGTCTATCATAAGGTCAGAAATGGGGATGTTCGCCGATAATTGCACAACGTTCAGCACCATTCATGACTCCTCAGACAACGGGGCAACAGTCCATGTTCAAATGCAACAAGAGCTGGATGAGATCCAGGTTTGGGTTGACAAATGACAAATAACATTCATGCCACACAAATGTCATGCTATGACCACCACCAATAAGAGACAATTTAACCACCACCCCTTGACATTCAATGGTGTTACCATCACAGAATACCCCACTATCAACATCCTGGGGGTTATCATTGACCAGAAACTCAACTGGACTCACTACATAAACACAGTGGCTACAAGAGCAGGTCAGAAGCTGGGAATACTGCAGCGAGTAACTCATCTCCTGACTCATCAAAGCCTGTCCACATTCTACAAGGCACAAGTCAGGAGTGTGATGGAATACTCCCCACTTGCCTGGATGAGTGCAGCCCTAACAACATTCAAGAAGCTTGACACCATCCAGGACAAAGCAGCCCGCTTGACTGGTACTACAACCACAAACATCCACTTCCTCCACCACCAATGCTCAGTAGCAGCAGTGTGTACTATCTACAAGATGCACTGCAGAAATTCACCTAAGATCCTTAGACAGCAAATCCATGACCACTTCCATCGAGAAGGACAAGGGCAGCAGACATATGGGAACACCATCACTTCCAAGTTCCCCTCTAAGCCACTCAAAATCCTACTTGGAAATATATCGCCATTCCCTCACTGTTGCTGGGTTAAAATCCTGGAATTCCCTCCCTAATGACATTGTGGTCAACCTACAGCAGGTGGACTGTAGTGTTTCAGCAGGCAGCTCACCACCGCCTTCTCAAGGGCAACCAGGGATGGGCAATAAATGCTGGCCAGCCAGTGATGCCCACATCCCACCAATGAATAAAAAAAATGCTGGAAATCAGAAACAAAATCAGAAATTGCTGGAAAAACTCAGCAAGTCTGGCAGCATCTGTGCAGAGAAAGAAGAATTAATGATTCAGGTCCAGTGACCCTTCTTCCATTCTGAAGAAGGGTCACTGGACTGGAAACGTTAACTCTGCTTTGTCTCCTAGATGTTGCCAGGCAAACAAATTGCACGAGCAGTTCTGGCAAACTTGTTACTGGCTAAGCCAAAGAAAATGATATGTTCTTATGCGTTTCTAAATCACTGTATCTTCAATTTAACATGGAAACATAGAAGATAGGAGCAGGAGGAGGCTATTTGGCCCTTCGAGCCTGCTCTGCTGTTCTTCACCATCATGGCTGATTGTCCAACACAATAGTCTAATCCTGCTTTCTTCCCATAACCTTTGATCCCATTCACCACAAGTGCTATATCTAGTCGCCTCTTGAACATATTCAATTTTTTTTATTCATTAACAGGATGAGGGCATCGCTGACTGGGCAGCATTTATTGCCCATCCCTAATTGCCCAGAGGGCAGTTCAGAGCCAACCACATTGTTGTGGGTCTGGAGTCACATGTAAGCCAGACTGGGTAAGGATAGCAGTTTCCCTCCCTAAAAGACATTGGTCCTTTAATGTTTTGGCATCAACTACTTCCTGTGGTAATGAATTCCACAGGGTCACCACTCTTTGGGTGAAGAAATGTCTCCTCAACTCTATCCTAAATCATCTACCCCAAATCCTGATACTGTGACCCCTGGTTCGGGACACACCCACCATCGAGAACATCCTCCCTGCAACTACCCTGTCCAGTCCTGTTAGAATTTTATAAGTCTCTATGAGATCCCCCCAATTCATCTGAACTCTAGCAAAAACAATCCCAACCTAGTCAATAAGTTAGCTTTTATTTTAATTGATAGATCTGATTAAGACCTATTTATACAGTTGAAGCATGTCTGGGTGCCACACTTTACCCAGGGACATGCAGCACAGATTGACCAGAATAATGCCTGGGATAACATGGTTAGATCATCAGGATGGTTTGGATAGACAAAGCTTGTATTCCCTTGAGTGAATAGTATTAAGGGGTGATATAAGTGGGAATTCTAAATTGATTAAAGGAGTTGATAGGATATGTGATCTTCCCACCAAAAGGTACTTTACATGATGTGGTAATGCTTACAACATTGGAAACTGGGCATGGATATAGCAGTATTAAAGATTCCAACATACATTTAATATAGCTAAATATTATACACAATCATTAAATTTCTCAGGCACATCAGCGCTTTGGCTAATATTAAAGTATTAGTTACAAGGGAGGAGCATCCTCTCAGCAGCATGTCATTCTTCAAGTGGTCATGGGGTAGGATGGAGCATGACACCTTTATGTCATGTTATGACACAGTGATGAAAGAAAATCTAGAACTGATTCTCCAAAAAGTAACTAAGACCAGGTCAATTAAAAATTGACATATTTTATTTGACATATTTTAATTAGGCATTGACATTCAGGATTACATAACAAAAGTGGACAGATGGAATTAAAATAAAGATAAATTATAATCTAATTTTTTTTAGAATTGACTTTAGAGTCTGAAGGTCCTGCATATTTTGTTAAAATCACCATGGATTGAACAAAAACTTCTAAAAAGAAACTTGAATTTACTTTCTGAAAGACTGACTGAAATAAATGCCGGCAAAAAAATTTATTATCTACACCTTATTTTTTATGGTAACTTATACCTTAAGCTATAGTAAGTGATGTTCACCTTTTATATTTATCATTCATTGCACACTCCATGGAATTATTGTCCACTTAGCAAACAGTCTGTTATGGACCAGATAAAATCCCTTAAAACATATCAAGGAGATAGCCTAGACCCTAACATTTTCTTACTTCAGAGGCAAATGTCAGGTGTTGTTTTGTCAAGTGCCACTCAATTAGTCAACCCAACCGCAATCAATGTGGATTTCACAAGCTTCAAAATCTCCCCTCCCCCAACCGCATCCCAAAACCAGCCCAGCTCATCTCCACCTCCCTAACCTGTTTTTCCTCTCACCTATCCCCTCCTCCCACCTCAAGCCACACCCCCATCTCCTATCTACTAACATCATCCCGCCACCTTGATCTGTCCGTCCTCCCTGGACTGACCTATCTCCTCCCTACCCCCCACCTACACTCACCTTTACTGGCTCCATCCCCGCCTCTTCGACTTGTCTGCCTCCTCTCCACCTATCCTCTCCTCTATCCATCTTCTATCCGCCTCCCCCTCTCTCCCTATTTATTTCAGAACCCTCTTCTCCTCCCCCATTTCTGATGAGGGGTTTAGGCCCGAAACGTCAAGCTTTCCTGCTCCTGTGATGCTGCTTGACCTGCTGTGTTCATCCAGCCCCATGCTTGTTATCTCAGGCTTGCAGCAAGTCATACTTTTTTCATACACTATAGTTAAAGTACAGATAAAAATAAGAATAGAAGAAAAGAATTGGCTTAAAAGTAACTCTATTGAAATACTTAACAAAATAGTAAACTAATCATTAACTGTTGCAACATAGTAACATCCCATGAACACACCCTTGGCAAAGGCAAAGTCAATGAAATAGATTGTCTCACGTGCAATTCCATCAGCTGGAAGAGAACCCAACAGCTACTGAATGCTAAACTAAAAGTCCTGGTTCTGTGGGAGCTGGACCCACCCATTCAGGCTTCTTCTACTGTTCCAAATTTAAAAATAACCCAAGACCTCACAAGCTGCTTACTTTACTGGGTTGAAGCAGATCACTCAACACCTCTGCCTCAACCTCTCTGCATAAAAGAAGTCAAAATATATCTCTGAAAGCCATAGTATCGTGGCTAGTCCACAGTTATTCCTTGCTACCTGTGGGTTTCCATAGCCCCATTTCACTGTATGGTAGTTTCAACTCGCTGTCTCCAGCCTCTTTCTTCCATTTTCAGGCAGGATCCTTCAATAACCACGAGGATAAAGCATGTTTCAATTATTGTTTTGCCCTCTGGGCATGCCAGGATAAATCTCTCAGAGCCCTGCAATGATGCAGGCTTTATCTTTTCAACTATAGACCAGTTGCCCCCCCCCCTCCCCCATCTAGCTGTGATAGCTGGCAAAACCAAGTAACATCACTCACACAGGCCATACAGAAAAGGGAAATGATAGCCTAGTAATATTATCACCAGACAATTAATCCAGAGATCCTAGTAACGTTCTGGGGCTTGCATTCAAATCCTGCCATGGCAGATGGTGGAATTTGAATTTGATAAAAATCTGGAATTAGGAGTCTACAGATTACCATGAAACCATTGTCAATTGTCAGCGAAAAACTCATCTGGTTGACTAATGCCCTTTGAGAAGGAAACTGCCATCCTTACCTTGTCTGGCCTACATGCAACTCCAGATCCACAGTAATAGGCAATTAAAGATGGGTAATAAATGCTGACGCAGTCAGTGACACCCACGTCCCATGAATGAATAATAAAAAATGAAACTATAGCTTGTTCTCAAAAATGACGTGCTCTGCCCATTTTCCCAAGTCAATATAAAAACACCTTAATCTTGCACTCAGGTAGAAATGCTAATTAGCCCCCTTTGACCCTCTTTCATTTTAGAAATTGACTGTTTGCAGCACTACTGTTTACAAGCTTCCACCTGAAACACTTTTCTGATATTTTGAGCAACTCAGAGTTTAACCATTGTAAAAACAGAGACTGCTGTCATTGTCCCAAATATAAATACCTAGTTCTCATTAAACCAATCTCAGCCTTCCTTTGAACCATAAAACCATCGAGGTTTATGTGAACTAGACTGTACAGGACATGGTCACATGATCGCTCTCATTTACACTAGATTTAAGGCTAAAATCCCAAAATACAATGACCTTATGAACCTCATTTTTAACACTGTTGTTACAACCATTTCAAATATTCAATTTTTACTTCTGTAATAATGAACATTTTTTAATTGTGTTTTACTCTGGAATCCTTCTCCCTTAGGAAGATATTTTACGTATTAAGTTTTGTTTCATTCAAATTGAGAATGGAATGCTAAAGGCATGTAGTGATTTTTAGCCTTACCGCCTTTAGTAGCACTCTTTTAGCCTTATATTTTTGTACTTCTAGATCCCGCTGCTAATGTCAAAGTTGTACTGTGAGCATAAATTTACTCTAATCTTTGTAAAATTAATTTCAACACATTGTACATTAATCAGTTTAGTTTGCTGATACTTTAAGCTAACAGTCTTTAATTTTCCTGTGATTAAAAACTGTTTCATTTAATTCTTTCCATGATTTTTTTCTCCCATTGATAGTAATTTGGAAAAGCTATGAAACATATTTTCGTGGAGATTGTGCTTTGTTATATATTTGTCTATAAATATAGGAAAATGAAGTACCTTGAAATACTGAGATGGATCTGATACAAATATACAGCACTATTAATATTCATGAGATAATTAACTTCTTGGAAAATGTTTCTCTTATTACCAGTACATGTGGGTGCTTTATTTAAACACACTAGCTTTCTCATTTGCTACTATTACTTTATGAAGGCTTTTTTTTAATAGGCTGCCCTTTTAATATTTCAGTTATGGAAAATGTTTTCAATGGCTGCAGTTTCACATTTTCCATCTCTTTGCGAATATACTGTGCTAAAGGTCAAGGATTGTTTTTCCCAACAACAACAAACAAAAATAGCTCCTTACTTTCATCAATATATATTATTTCTTTTCAGTCTAGATGTGATTGTAGGATTTAATGTCATTATTTTTATCTGTTGCAATATAACTCAATATAACTCAACATGAAACATAGCAATTAAAACACAAACCAGTAAGGCCAGTTTGATCTCAAGGATGTAAAGTCACCTTGATTTCAACAAGTTGAGCTGTGGGTGACTTTAACATTCTGGGCTCATCGACGAGCTCTCAGATTTGCTTGCCAAGACCAGCAGCTAACTGGAGGATGGGAGCACAATGTTGGGCAGAATGGTCCTTAGCTCTTAATAAAGCTGTAAAGGAGCATTTCAATAGGGCTCCCGATTGTTGATTGGGAAAGGGGAGGGCTTCCCCTGTGTGCCTTAGAGAAGTACTTTCATAAGGAAAGCTTGTACTTAAGAAATTGACTCGATTCTTTTCAGCGTCTGGTGGCCTTAGCTCCTTTCAGTTAACAGCATCTGGGAAGAAAGACTTCCTGCTCAGGTCCATTGTTAAAACAACAGTAGGTGTCTAGCAATGTAATTAAAGCTGCATCAGCATATTTACATTTAAAGCCTGCTGATTTCCAGTAGAGGTGTTTATCCCTCTGTTCAGCAAATACATAAATGAAGACAGAATAACCTCCATGTGTAAGTTGTCCAAGCAATTTCAACTGTCTGTCTGGCTTTGACTGGGTTAAAACAGCACCTTAAAATATAAAAGCTCATGAATTTGCAAGTACAGTATTACACGCCACATTAGGCTCATGTGTAATAACTGTGGTGTTCGTAAAAGATGGGTTTTAATGATTGTAGGAAAATCCAACAGTAATAATTCATCAAAGATTGAGACTTCACATCTAGAAGAACATTTTGGAAAGGATGCCATTATATTAAGTGCCTGCCACTTCCCCGATGCACCAGAATTTTCTCAGACAGTGGCAAAGATGTATTCTGTGATTGACCCCACTGCAGGAGGAACAACAGCAAAAGGGGTGGCACACATTGCCTGCTAAAATTCTTGCCCATTCCATCTGTATCGTGCCCACGTTAATGTATACTTAGGTGACGATGGAAGATGTTATTGACTAGGACACCATCCAAATAGGAGTGGGGCCCATAAGAGAGTGAAAGGTCTGTTCTTTTTTTCCCTGCAGCTTCCTGCAAATTGACCAAGTCCTTTTCTGGGGAATGGAACCTGGGTTTGTTTTTCAGCAGCAACCTTGTCCATTTTTTGTCCCTTTGATATTTCAACCCAGGGGTAGCCTTACGTAATAAAGTTCCCTTCCCCGAGATAGATACAGGTGCTATGCCACCACAAACATTCACATTGGCCCACTTTATTTATATGTAAAAGTCTCTGACTCCAGGGAATTGGAGACCTAATGAACAGACCCACAGGTTCTTGGGCCTTTTATTTGTGTCAGAACATACAGTTTGAGTAGGAAGGAATATCAAGATGTTCAGCTAAGTACTTGGTAATGAAGCTGGTAGATTTGGAACGTCTCATTAATTCCTCTATTCATAATATAATATGAGCCAATATTAAAGTGAGCCAAAAATGTTGATCTTGAGCCCAAACCTCTCTGTGTTGTCTACGCAGGTCAAAATTTGAAGTCCTGTTACAAAAGCGTGTTGTGAAGCGTATACTGCATTGGTACATAAGCATTGTTAAAACTTAATATATTTACTTTTCTTGTTTAGATATAGCACTAATCTCTTACGTTCTACTCACAAAGATCTTTAAAAAAATCTTGCATTTGCTCGTAACATTAACAACATTCGTACAATTTCCATTATGCACAGCACACAGAATCTGTCCCTACACTTTTTTCAGTCAGAGAATCAATATATGGGGCATATGTTACACATTCATGGTCATTCCGTTTTCTTTATTGTTAAACTAGCTTATCAATAAATGGGTAATAACACTACCCCATGGATGTCTAGTTCGAAAGGGACAAGCTTCCTATTAATGACTCTTAAAGGTGACGGAAAGTTTTATTCTGCACTGTTTTGAAATTATTTGGTCCATAACCCATTTTGTCCTGACATTATATTTTAGACATCGTGGTGTGTAATGAAACAGACTTAATTAATTACATCATAGTAATGTAGCCTCTAGATAACTGTGATCATAACATGGTTGAATTTTCCATTTAGTTTGAGGTGGGAAACTTGAGTCTAAGGTTGGTAGCTTAAGTTCAAAAAAGGCCATTAAAAGTTTATGAAGACAAAGCTGAATAAAGTGGACTGGGAAAATAGGCTAAAAGGTAGGACGAGCAGAAGTGGTGACAGATATTTAAGGAGATATTTCATCATTCTCAACAAAGGTATTGTTCTATTCTGAAAGAAAGACTCTATGAAGCTAGCATGCAGGTACAGCAAGTGATAAGGAAGGCAAATGAAATTTCATGCAAGTGGAGTGGAATATAAAAATAGGGAAATGTTACTACACCTGTATAGAAGTTTAGTGAGACCATATTCGGAATAAGAAAATAGGAACAGGAATAAATCATTCAGTTGAGGATGCTCACTGATCAATAAAATTCTGCCTACGCAAGCACTTCAATGCCTTTTACCCATCCAAACCCGTTACCAATAGAGGACAAAATTATCCGAAATCTATCAATCTCTACCTTAACCATTATCAAACACTGAGCTTCCATAATCCTCTGCAGTAGAGAATTCCTAAGTTTCACAACCCACTCAGTAAAAAAAAATCCTCATCTCAGATCTAAGTAGCATGCCCTTATTTTTGAACGCACCTACTATTCTATCCCTTCAAGTACTTTGTGAATTTCAATGAGATGGGACTCATGGGATGTGAGGGTCACTGGCTCGGCCAACATTTATAAAAGGAAAAAGGGGTGGCACAGTGGCCCAGGTTAGCACTGCTGCCTCACAGCACCAGGCTCCTGGGTTCATTGCAGCCTCAGGTGACTGTCTGTGTGGATTTAGCACATTCTCCCCGTGTCTGTGTGGGTTTCTTCCCACAGCCCAAGGATATGCAGGTTAGGTGGATTGGACATGGTAAATGTGGGGTTGCAGGGATAGGATTGGGAGCTAGCTCTTTGAAGAGTCAGTGAAGACTCGATGGGCCAACTTGCCTCTTTTTGCACAGGATTCCATTAGATAACCTCTCATTCTTCAGATCTCGAGAGAATACAGGCCCAGTTTGCTTAATCTCTCTTCAAAGGACAATCCCACCCTCCCAGGAACAAGCTTGGTGAAACTTCGTTGCACTCTATGTATTGCAAGCTTTCCTGAGATAAGGTGACCAAAACTGCAGAAAGTACTCTAGATTGTGTCTAACTGAGCTCGTATACATTTGAAGCAAGACTTCACTCCTCCTGTGCTCAAATCCTTTTGCAATAAAGGCTAACATTCCATGAGCCTTCCTAATAGCTTGCTGCGTCTGTAAATTAGCTTTCTGCAACTTATCAATAATGACCCACCTCAACCTATCCACCTCCTCCTATTTGTGCCTCATGCCTTTATAATTTACCTTATTCAACTTTAACATCCTTGCTTCACATAAACTACCTCACTTTCAAATATAATGTAAAATTTTATCTTATTGTGATTACACAAACCTAAAGGTTCTTTTACAACATGATAGTTACTTAGCTCTTTTTCACTACATAATCCTAGATCTAGAGCAGAATGCCTTCTATATTTGGCTCTTCAACACAGTGCTTGAGAAAACCATCCATAACACACTCCAGAAGCCCATTGTCCACAGTTTTGGTGCTCAGTTGGTTACAAGCAGAGCGAATCACCCATGATTACTGAGTAGCCCTTGCTCCATGCTTCTCTCATCTCCTGACTAATACCATGTCCCACACTACCACTACAACAATAAATAACTTTGATGTCTGCTGTCTTTTGTTGCTTCTTAACTCTACCCAACCAGATTCTACACATTGCTCTTCTGATCTGAGATCCCCGTTATGAATGGACTGATACCCATCCCTTTTTATCACTGCAACAGCTCCTCCTTTTCCTTTTTTACTGTCCTTTCTGAATGTCAAATATCCTTGAATATTCATTTCCCATAGTCACCATGTGGTCATGTTTCTGTAATGGCAGTTGGATCATACCCATTTATCCCAATTTACAAAACACTTAAAGGGATAGACAGAGTAGTTGCATCCAAAAATAAGAGGATTGAATATACCTTGTTGCGAATGCTGCCTGTAATCAGGTAGGGTGCCTTTTGACTTTTTGACATCATTCTGCTTTTCAAGCATATTTGATGCAAGTGCATTAAAATGCACAAGGTATTTTATAATATTTCATAATCTTGAATTCATAATCTTGTATTGTCAGCCAACGTTAAACTACATTCTGCATAAAAGGAGGTATATTTACCATAGGGAGGCAGTTAGCTGGACAGCTGGTGAGTGATGCCAACAGCATGGGTTCAATTTCTGCACAGGCAAGGTTACCATGAAAGACTCTCCATTTCAACCTCTCCCCTCTCTTGTGGTCACCCTCAGTTTAAGCCATCACCCATTATTTCTCTCTAATGTGAGAGTGGCCCTAAACTCCAATAAGTCTATGGCAAATTTCCACTTTATTTTATGTTTACCATACCTCCATACCCAATCTCCCCATCGTTAGTCAAAGAATATGGAAAGACCTGTAAGAACCCATCATGAGTTAATTTAATTTTTTTTTTGAAAAGGCAATCTGTAATTACAGTGGCAATAGTAAACACTTAAGCATTAAGCAGCAGTGGTATTGAGAATTAATATTATTCCATTTAATCTTCAGAAACCACTAGGTTAGCTATTAAAATAGTGGAGGTCCATGTATATGTTGATTACGTGCTAATTTCAAATTTACCAACTCTATTTCCTGCATTGAATGTAAATCTACAGAGACATGATGTATTAACTATCATTTTTAATGCAGCCCACTATTTAATAATTCCGTATTTTGTGAATGATCATTACCTTAGCTTTCTAGTAGATATTCTACAATGGAAAAAAAATATAATGGGAGTGTGCCACTATCTCAAATTGAATATGAGACCACAATGAGAAAAATGATTTATACCACTTAACAAAAATTCAGATGAGGTAATGTGTATAAAAGATAGCATAAAATTTTTCGTAGGCAAATTGTATTTATTGTATTTGTTGTACAGCACAGAAACAGATTCTTTGGTCCATGCTGACCAGATATTCTAAACTGATCTAGACCCATTTGCCAGCATTTGGCCCATATCCCTCTAAGCCTTTCCTTTTCATATACCATTCAGATGCCTTTTAAATTTCGTAACTGTACCAGTCTCCACCACTTCCACTGGCAGTTCATTCCATACACACACCACCCACTGTGTGAAAAAGTTGCCCATTATCTCTCTTTTAAATCCTTCCTCTCTCACTTTAAACCTATGCCCTCTAGTTTTGGACTTCCCTATCCTGGGGAAAAGACTTTGGCTGTTCACCCTATCTGTGCCTTGCATGATATTATAAATCTCTATAAAGTCCCCTCTCAGTCTCTGACACTCTGACATAGCCTCAGCCTATTCAGCCTCTCCCTATAGCTCAAACCCTCCAATCGTAGCAACACTCTTGTAAATCTTTCCTGAACCCTTTCAAGTTTCACAATATCTTTCCTATAGCAGGGAGACCAGAATCGAACACAATAGTCCACAAGTGGCCTGACTAACATCCTGCACAGCTGTAACATGACCTCTCAACTCCTACACTCAATGTACTGACCAATAAAGGCAAGCAAACCAAACACCTTCTTCACTAGATAACAAGCATGGGGCTGGATGAACACAGCAGGTCAAGCAGCATCATAGGAGCAGGAAACCTTCTTCACTACCCTGTCTACCTGAAACTCCGCTTTCAAAGAACTGCACCCCACAGTGTCTTAGTTCAGCAACATTCCCCAGGACCTTACCATTAAGTGTATGAGTCCTGCCCTGATTTGCCTCACCAAAATGTAGCACCTTGCATTTCTTTAAACTAAACTCTATCTGCTATTCCTCAGCCCATTTGCCCATCTGACCAAGATCCTGTTGTACTCTGAGGTAACCTCCTTCGCTGTCCACTATGCCACCTTTGTTGGGGTCATCTGCCCAACTTATTAACCATTTCTCCTATATTCACATCCAAATCATTTATATATATGGTTTTATATGACTTTAATGAAGAAATCATTTATATAAATTTATATAAATAAAATGTTTTGCTTTTTTGAAGATTTTGCTTCCCTTTACAGAATCAAATCAAAATATGTTGTATTAGGATTCTTTAGGATTTTGCTCTGCATTTAAACAATTTTGCTTCTTCTTTTCCCAAACTACTTCATTATATTTAAAATATTCCTTTTAAAGTTATATAATAAATATGAGAAATTTCCTGAATTGAAAGGAATAAACACACTGGCTGCTTTTCCTGCGCTATCTCCAGCGTTATTATTTGTATTTTAGGATCAATAAGAGAAAAATGTAGAAATTTCCTTCAGTCATTTCCTTCAAATGCACACTCATGAGTATCAAAATAATCCAAGATGACACATTGACAACAAATATATGTTTTTTAAATAAACCAATTGGATTGACTTTCAGATGTTGTGAATAGATATCCAGTATAATAATCTATATTTAATGAGTGAGTACCAAATAATATCAAATAAAGATCAGTGAATGTGTATTTTATTCAATTTAAAACCAAAAAGAAAGCTGATGGATTCCTCATCAGTTCTGAGGAAGGGTCACTCGACCCGAAACAATAACCCTGATTTCTCACCATTGATGCTGCCAGACCTGCTGAGCTTTCTCAGCAATTTCTGTTTTTGTTTCTGTATTTTATTCAGATTATAACCTTCAGCTATAAAACTCAAGCATCTGGCTGAGCAAGCATTTAGCTTTCTTTCCTTCTAGTCCACAATTAATAAAGATTTCAATTATATCTTTATAGAAACTGGATGTAATGATAACTGATTACATCTTAAATTAAGTGAACAGCATGTGAATTGAAAACCTTGATCATTCAAAAATATTTTCTGCAATAAGAACTTAGAATATTTTTATTGTTTCTTGCCTTCAACAAGAACTCTGACATCTCTAATCTTCTACATAAAATATTTCTGTGCTCTTAATGCATGCCAGCTTTCAAGCTTTTCACAACTAACTGTGCATAAGATGTCAGCGCAATGTTATGGTATGTATCTTTCTTCCTACTAAATTTAGTTTTAACATTTTGTGAACTTTGAAGATGTTCTAGAAGTGTAAGTAACTATATTCATCTTTGTTGTTCCCTCAATAAACAGCCTTAAGATCTAAAATGACCAGGCTAGGTAAAAAGGTGGCGATGTGATGTGGAGCCTTCGATCCAACAGTAACTTGACCACTAATTCTACCTGGAACATTGGGAAGTAATGTGACCTGTTAAATACAGGTTGAAATGACCGTCTGCAGAGTTTCTTATGCAGCTAATTCATCTATTACTCAGCTACAGAATTCAAACAATATGTTATATCCATTGCATTTGTATAACCTGTCATTTATCTCAATTTAATTGAGCTATCCAATCATTTGTACTCTGTATTGCATGTGGAAAACAGTATTAGGCTCAAATAAATTTTGCAAAATTGTTGTAAAAAGGGACATGAAGCCAATTCACCAACACAGTGGTTCAGTGGTTGGCACTACTGTCTCACAGTGCCAGGGCCCTGGGTTCAATTCCATCCTTGGGCACCCTTGTGGAGTTTGCACATTCTCCCTGTGTCTGGGTGGGTTTCCTCTGAGGGATCTGATTTCCTCCCACAATACAAAGATTGTGCAGGTTAGGTGGATTGGCAATGCTAAATTGCTCATAGTGTCCAGAAATGTGTAGGTTAGGTAGGTTAGCCATGGGAAATGCAGGGCTATAGGGTAAGGGGGGCTAGCCCTGGGTGGAATGCTCTTTGGATGGTCAGTGTAAACTTGATAGGCTGAATGGCCTGCTCCCACACTGTATGGATTCTATGATTCTATAACATGCATCAGCAACATTAAAGTTCTATACTACCAAATGACTGTTGCAAAATAGAATTAGTTTTAGTTTTGAAACCAATTTTCACTTACATTTTTAGTTTGAAAGATTAGGAGTAATAAAGTTCTTTGGCCAAAATTATTTGTATTGTGTTTTTGTTTAAAATTTAGATGTAAAATAATTGGTCACCTTTTTCACATAAACAATATTTTCCGTAAGACACATTTAGCCTAATGATAACAAAATGCATTCACTTTTGGAGGTACATGAGAAGTTGATGGTGCACCTTTCACTTGATTTTCAATCAGCAGTGTAGGATTTGGCCTGTTTCACACCTGGTGGAAAAATAAAATTTTGGCCTGCTTTGATGCTGAGATCAGAACTAGGGAGCCTCACAGAAATAAATGAAATATTTTTATTCACTCATGGGATCTTGGTTTTGCTGGCTAGATCAATAGCTATTGCCCATCCCTAAATGGCCAAGGGCAGTTATGTGTCAGAAGCCCCCGGTAGGCCATGAGATTTCCCTCCCTGAAGGCTATTAATGAACTAGATGCATTGCTATGATAAGCAAGGGTAGTTACAGGGTCATGTTTCAGCAAATTCCAGATTTCAATTTCACCACATTGGGATTTGAACCCACATCATCAGAATGTTAGCCACAGCTTCTGGACTACTAGTACAGTGACAGGAGATACTAGGCCACTGCCTTTCCTTGAGTAAAGGAAGCATAATTTTTTTTTATCACTCTAATTGATATTTGCCAATTTCTTTTCAGAGATTTTGTTTAAATAGTGAAAGGAAGTTATTGAATCTCTTTATCGTGTTGAGGCTTAAAGATCAAAATTCAACAAGTCTCCATTATAATCTATAATTTAGTTCCAAACTGTCCTGAAGACATAGGAAAAATAGCATTGAAAATTTAAGAAAGAAAATTCTTAGAGGAATATGGAATTATCACATTAAACAATGCCCTGAATTCCAGCAGAAAGTCCATTAGTTCTCCAATCAGAATATCACATAATTTTTCGTTGAAATACAAAGTCCTATTACAGTTTAAACTTTCCTTCCAAGAGTAAGCGATCCCTTTCAATTGATTAAACCTTAAAATACCAATGAATGTTCAAAGTTTGCCCAAAAAATATATTTCACAAATAAATTTAGCAATTATACACTTTGACTCTCAAAAAAAAAGCTCGGATATTTCTCAAAGGGCCAAGATTTTCAAACCAACTGTGAAGGTAAATCTAGGACCAGAGGATATAAGCTCAGAATAAGGGGTCGCACATTTAAAACAGAGATAAGGAATTTTGTCTTTGAGACATTTGTGAATCGTTAGAATTCTTTACGACAGAGGGCTTTTGAGACTGGGTAGTTACGTATATTCAAGGCTGAGATAGATTTTTAATCAGTAATGAAATCAAGGTTATGGGAACAAGGCAGAATAGTGGAGTTAAGGATTATCTAATTTGCCATGAGCTCATTGATCCCCAGAGCAGAATTGATGGTCTGAATAGCCTGTATCTGCTCCCACATCTCATGGTCTTATGGCAATAAGATTAGCTGCAGGCTGCTTTGATAACGTTACGCCCAAATACAACTGTTCTTCAGAACTGCCACTTCTGTTTCAGGTATGTCCACTTACAAGAAGCTCTGTTCCTCTCTCCGAATTTAATCCTGTTTTAATCTTTCAACTTGTTCAACTTCATTGCTTTCTAGTGTTTTGATAAAGTATTTGCCAAAACTTGCTTTCACAGCCACACTCCTTCCTCAATGACTCCACCTTACCCCATATGGATTCTAACTGAAGTTCTATCCTTGATGTTTCGAACCCAATTAAGATGACAGGCATTCCTGAGTTCTGAAGAAGAGTAATACCAAACTCAACTAGTTAACCCTATTTCTCTCTATTTCTGCTGTGTTTCTCCAGTATTTTCTGTGCATTTTCAGATCTCCAGTATCCGCAGTATTTAGTTTTTATGTTGTACTTAATTGGTAAAAAAAAGGATATTTCTAACAACAGAAAGACATGAACAAGTTTTGGAATTCCCTTTCTAAACCCCTGTGACAGAGACATTGGAAGATTTATAGCACAGAAAGCGGTCACTAGTACATCACGTCCTTGCTGCTAAAAGTAACTATCCAACCTTTCCAGTTCTTGTCTGTAGCCCAAAGATGTTTAAATGTGATAAGAATTGCTGCCTCCACCACCATTTCACAAATTAAATTCCATATCTTCATCACAGCATGACTTAAAACCTACTCCCTGCTAGTTAGTGACCTTTCCACTAAAGATACAAGTCCTTCCTGACCACCTTATTTAAAAGTCCCACCAATTTCATGAATCTGCAGATACCTTGCCACTTCTCAGAGTCCTGCCATTTACTGCAAAATCACTTGCATTTTTTGTGCTCCCCTCACAATTCTCTGGATTACACACCATGTAACATGTTAGCAAGATCAAGAATAGGAGGACAGACCAAATGAATGTGTGTGCGGATGGATAATGTAAGCAAAACTGAAGGATTTAGATTTTTGAGGCATTGAGACCAATTCAGGGAAAGATAAGACCTGTAGAAGGTAAATATTTTGCACCCAATTAAGAACTGGACCAACATCCTCGCAGGGTCTTTGCTAGTGCCATGGGGGAGGGTTTCATTCTGGACTGACAAAGGACAGTTTAATTAATAATGTTGCAGTGAGCATTCTTTTGTAAAAAGTCTCATAACATGATA
Organism: Ginglymostoma cirratum; assembly: GCA_024137785.1. Lineage (NCBI taxonomy): Eukaryota > Metazoa > Chordata > Chondrichthyes > Orectolobiformes > Ginglymostomatidae > Ginglymostoma > Ginglymostoma cirratum. The sequence continues at coordinate 960,402 of JAHRHZ010000273.1, read as the reverse complement.
AAATTCTTCTCTGAGATAAAAAGTCAAAGTAATCCAATCCAAAACTAGTGTCCTATATCCAAACAAAGGAAATTACAAAGATACAAGGAGCACATTGTTGACAATACACTGGGTAGCTTTATTAAAAGGCGTCACTATGGACAGATAATGGTTATTACTGAAGGAACAAATGTAAATGTTACAGCACTTATGCATTCGTTCTGGGAGAAAGAACACAATATGAAAACTAAGGTTAACAAAATAAATTAAGGGTAGTATTAGATCCAAAGAGGAGTCATATCAAGTTGCTTAAAAAAATAGCAAGGCTGAGGACAGCAAGCAGTTTAAAATTCAGAAAAGGAGGCCCAACTGGTTGATTCAGAGGGGAAACATATAGTATGAGAGTAAACTTTCAAGGAACATAAAAGCACTCTTTAAGAATTTATACGCATATGTAAAAAGTAAAAGTTTAGTGAAGACGAATGCAGGTCATGCATTGTCTGAAATGGGGGAATTGATAATGAAAAACAAGGAAATGGCAGTCCAATTAAAGAACTAGAGATAAAAGGTGCTGCAGATGCTGGAGAATCCGAGATAACAAGCATGGGGCTGGATGAACACAGCAGGTCAAGCAGCATCATAGGAGCAGGAAAACTTGACGTTTCGGGCCTAAACCCTTCATCAGAAATGCCATTTCTGATGAAGGGT
>JAHRHZ010000273.1:864424-959315 GCA_024137785.1 Ginglymostoma cirratum | reverse complement strand
ACCCTTCATCAGAAATGCCATTTCTGATGAAGGGTTTAGGCCCGAAACGTCAAGTTTTCCTGCTCCTATGATGCTGCTTGACCTGCTGTGTTCATCCAGCCCCATGCTTGTTATCTCCAATTAAAGAACTACTTTTGTTTTGTCTTCATAGAAGAGGACATTAAGTACTGTACTGTTCTTCTTTTCATTATTTGTTGTTTTTTAAGGGCTGGGGAGCAAGGATCTTTTGGGAAGATGTAACTGAAGCAGATTAGCATTTGTAAAGAGTAGTGCTGGAAAAATCAATAGGACTGAAAGCTGATCAATCCCAAGAGCCTGATAATTTACATCCCAGGATACTAAAGGAGATGGCCATGGAAATAGCAGATGTGTTGACTATCATCTTCCAAAATTCTGTAGATTTTGGAACAGTCCCAGCAGATTGGTGGGTGGCAAATGAAGTCCCACTGTTTGTAAAAGGAGTTGGGAGGAGAAAACTAGGGATTATAGAACCGTTAACCTAACAGCAGTTGTAGGGAAAATGCTGGAGTCTATTATGGGGAAGCAACAACCTAGTGACATTATTACTGAACCGTTAATGCAGATACCCAGATGATGTTCTGGGAATCCAGGTTTGAACCCCAACATGGCAGATGGTGGAATTTGGATTCAATTTTTTAAAAAACTGGAATTCAGAATCTAATGATGGCCATGAATTTATTGTTGATTGTTGGAAAAAAACATCCGATTCACTAATGCCCTTTTAGGAAGGAAACTGCCATCTTTACCTGGTCTGTACATGTGATTCCAGACCTACAGCAATGTGGTTGACTCTTAAATGCCCTCTGGGCATTCAAGGATGGGCAAAAATGCTGCCAAGCCAGTATTACTCTCATCCTGTGAATGAATAAAAAATGTGAAAATAGAACTCTTAAAAATTACCAATATTTTTACATTGCTCAACATGGACTTATGTCTTAGGCAATGATCATCTACAACAACACTCAAAAGCTCGGTATCATCCAAGACATCTGTTTAAGTGATGGAGTATACCAGGTTGATGACACTGTGGCAACTTGCCAATTCTCACTCAACAGAACTTTCAATCTTTTTCTCTCCACCACCTAGAAAAACAAACATAGAAGATGCATGCCAACACCACATTTATTCATTTTAATGATACCTGCAAATTCCCATCCAAGCCACAGACCATCCTGACTTGAAAGTAGTGTCCTATATCTATAATAAAAACAGGAAATGCTAGCAAAACCCAGCAAGTCTGGCAGCATCTGTGAGAAGTGAAAAACAGTTAATGATTCAAGTCAAATATGATTCTTCTTCGGAAGTAATGAAGAGTCAAATTGGACATAAACCTTAATGCTGTTTCTCTCTCCACAGATGCTGCCAGGCTTGTTGAGTTTCTCCAACACCCCTTGCGGAATTACAGCATCCCACAGAACTATTATTTTTTCAATGTTAATGGGTCAAAATCATAGGATACCTTCCAAAGGGCCTTGTGGGTGCACCTATTCAGATAGACTGTAGTGGTCCAAAACAGGTGACTCGCCATCAATTTCTCAAAGATATTTAGGCATGGGCAATAAATGTCTAATTGCCTTTGAAACAATTAAAAAGAAAACACTTTTGTGAAATTAAACCATGAGATAACTGTTGGTATATTTTAAAGAACTGAATAAATTTTGTGATAAATTCGCTAAATTAACTTTTACGCAGTTGAAATTTAATGTCTTATAACAGTTGATGATCAGTTTTTGTGAAGGATTAGCCTGCAATCACTTTTTTTACATCTGTATAATGTTGGTGAAATTAGATGAATGGATTGATTGTCACACTAACGTGAAACAAACAAGCACAATACACATGTAAAAAGGCATAGCAAACATTGAAACAAAACCAGAAATTGCTGCCAAAACTCAGCAGGTCTGGCAGCATTTGTGAGAAGAAAGGAGAGTTAACATTTTGAATCCAGTGACTCTTCATCAGACTGGAAATGCTAACTCTACTTTCTTCTCACAGATGCTGCCAGACCTGCTGAGTTTTGGCAGCAATTTCTATTTTTGCATCAGATCTCCAGTATCTGCATCTATTTGTTTTGTTATTGCAAGCACTGATCTCGTTACTGACATCCGTTATGGAAGCAATCCTGCCATCTCAAAAGTGTTATCAGTACTTGATTCTAGTCAACACAACATGATTGAATTTTAATGCTCTCTCAAATGCTCTGGTTCAGCATATTGCACACTATTTACATAAATGATTTAGACTTAGGAGTCCGAATCACAATTTCATGACATCAAATTAAGGTCATAATTGATACCACGGAAGGCTGTGACAAAATGAAAAAAGACTTCAGGAACTATACTCCTTGGATAAAAAGAATCTAAATGTATTTGAACAGCAAAGAGTTTTTGGGGTGAGATAAACAACTCGCTAAAAGTATAATCATAGGTTAATAAGGACCTGAAAAGAACAGGACATGAAAGTAAGCAAGTATTGACATTCATTTCCAAAGAAATGGAATTGAAAAGTGAGGAATCTATGTTAAATTTGTATAGGTTTCAAGATGTTAGATAATGATCTGAGTGCCGAAGGGACCAAAGTGTATGGGGAGCAAGAGGGAACAAAGTATTGAGTTGGATGTTCAGCCAAGTTCAAATTGAATGAAGGAGCAGGCTCAAAAGTTGAATGGCTTACTTCTTCTCCTATTTCCTATGTTTCTATATGACCTTGGTTAGATTATAATTTGTGTAAAGTGCTTATCTCCAAGTTATAAAGGAGAAGCAAAGGCAATGAAGATCTACCAGATTCAATGCAAGGGGGAGGGGGCACAGTGGCTCATAGTGCCAGGGACCGGGATCGATTCCACCCTCGGATGACTGACTGTGTGGAGTTTGCACATTCTCCCCGTGTCTGCATGTGTTTCCTCCAGGTGCTCCAGTTTCCTCCCACAGTCCAGAGATATGCAGGCTAGGTGGATTGGACATGCTAAATTGTCTGTAGTGTCCAGGGATGTGTAGATTAGGTGTGTCAGTCATGGGAAATTCAGGGTTACAGGGAAAGTGTAGGGGATGGGTCTGGGTGGGATGGTCTTCAGAAGGTTGGTGTGGACTCGTTGGGCCGAAGGGCCTGTTTCCACACTGTAGGGATTGTATGGTTCTTTGAACTGAGAGATAATATCCATCAGGAAAGATTGAACATGGAGGTCAGATATGAAAGGCTTTGACAGAATAAACATTGAGAATATCTTTCCACAGGTTTGGGAAACAACAATTAGGAGCAATAAATATATGATAGTCAGTAATAAAATCAATACCAGATCCAGGTAAAATTGCTTCACCAAATGTTTATAGAATGTGAAACTTGCTGCGAAAAGGAGTAGGTGAGGTGATTAGCAAAGACACATTCAAGGAAAATGTAGATAAAATATATGAAGGAGAAAGCATGCATTTTGTTGTAAATCAACATATGAAGAAAAGATGGGAGCACATTTAGGATTATCTCAGTTTTTAAAGCACTTTTCATTTTTTAAAATAATTTACCCGATTGTCTCATTGTGATTTGTGGAGCATAAACTCTGACAGAGACCCAATTAGGTAGAATGTGCTACATGGAAACAGTCCATTCAACACAATAACATCAGTGATCGTTCACACCCATTCTGATTTAAGAGGTTTGATTTTGTTAACTCAACAGAGGCAACTGCTGAAATAGTATGGCAAGATTCCACGCTACCTGGGATCAAAGTTAAGGAAACAGAGTCCAATATGTTCAAGGTGAACAAAAAGGTACAAACAAGACCGCAACAAGGTCCATCATAGCCTGAGCTTGTATTTGACATACAACCAGCTTGTTTTTCAAGGGGAAGCTGAAGCAAATGGAAATAAAACAAAAAGTGACTACTCTGCCCCATATTCAGAATTACTCGAAGTTTTTGTTATTTTGTATTGTTACAGGAATGTTGTTGAAGCTTAAAATAAGTTTGGAATTGTTACTTTTCCTTGGTCGTGTGCATTCTGCAAAATAAACCAACTTCCCAACTTGTCATCAGCCTTGTCTTACTGATGTGTTCATCAGTTTAATTTATCAGGAGACTGATTTAGAGAAACACACATGCCAACTTGTGCATCAATGGATGTGGTATGAAACTACTGGGCATCGGAATTTCCATTACCTTGTATCACAGCAAGCAGTTTATCCCACCTCCTTCCTCATACTTGCACCACCATCCCGACCCCAGAAGAAGATGTAAGATTTTCTGTAAGTGATTATGTTTGACACACATACGATAAGATGTGACCTATTTAGATATGATATAAGAGTCTAACAGGAGTCGGTAGTATGCTGAAGAGGGTTAAGAGAGAATTTTGTGTCCCCATGTTTGAGAAACAGCACATGAGTAACAATTGACTCAAAATAATTGATTCAAGCCCCTGGGTGTGTTTATCCAGCTTTGACCTCAAATTGATAGATTTCCAAATAGGCTGCCCACTTGTCATTACATAATTGCCTGAGTTGCTACTTATCAATTTTGTTTTTAATGCTCAAGAAAAGCAAACCTTTCTTTCAATTTCAACATTCTGAAATACTTGAATATTTACATTTCTCTCACTTACATTGTTCAACTGTTTCTATAATCAGGTTTTTACACCTGCCTTTCTATCATTGTTCCATTTTTTCATACTTACCAAGTCATTTATTTATGTTCCTGATATATTTTTGCTTGTTCACTTCTGAAGCCTTCATTATTTAATGTCTTTTACAATATTTGCCTCCTGTAATCTTGTATCATATTTGTGTAATATAGGTTAAGCTCATGGTGATTGTTACATCAAGATGAATCATATTCTCTTTTGTTTGGACACCTACAGGCACACCTCTTGAAGATGTTGTTGTTATAACACCTATAGGGGTCAATAACTTTTAAAAAGAGATTTGAATTTCTCAGTGACCAATGCAAAGATATGCATGACAAGATTTCAAGCTTTAAGATTTTTACCATAACAAAGTAAGCTGTACTTTATTGGTTAAACCACGATAATCATTCATTTAACATACATTAGCCTAACCCACTTTGTTCTTTATTCTTTCATGGCATGTATGGGTTGCTGGAAGGCCAATACTTACTGTTCATCCTTAATTGCCTTGAGTGGCTTGCAAGGCCATTTCACAGTCAATCACATTCCCATGGTCTGAATCACATCTAAGCCAGGCCAAGTAAGGATCCAGATTTCATCCTTTTAAAGGATGTTAGTGAACCAAATGGATTTTGAAAACAATCATTGATAATATCATAGATTCCCATTATTGAGGCTTTTTTTAATATTTCACATTCATGAAACGAATTTAAATCCTACCAGCTGCCATAAGATTTGAATCCAGATCTCCAGAGAATTAGAATGAACCCTTGGAATACTAGATCAGTCGCAGTACTACTACACTATCAATATTGCACATGACAGTTGACCCAAAATCAACATTTTCTTCTGCTTGGCATAGCAGCACCTCTTGAGTCTTCTTTCCTGAATCTCTGGCTGTGTCTCACAGTCTCTCAGAAAGACTAGTTGCCTCCTCTTTTGTTTCAAACCTGCATCTTACTTCCGATACGCTTGACCTAAGCCCCTATCTTCATGCCAAGGTCACATGGGCTTGTCCCAGTCATACTGCACAGAAGGTCACATCCTCTCTCCAAACTACTCCCATTTACTATGAATTGAAAGAGAGAGTTTAAATATAATCATTTATAAAGTCCAACATTTTTGACAGGAAAAAATCTAGGAAAATATCTTTGGAACACAGTGATAGCTCATTCTGGATGTCACAAAGGTATCAAATTCAAATATTTCTTTGATGTGTCTTCACCATAAATCATTCTGTTCTTACTGAAGGATGTCAGAGCTCAAAATAGAATATTTACTTCACTTTTGACCTCTACTGTCAACTCCAAGTGTCCTCAGATATGTACAGCAGAGGAAAATTTCTTCTACTTCATCAACGAATGTGCAACAATTTGAAATTTGAAATACCATCCCATACGGTACTACTGTTTCTCATTTTACCTACCAATTATCTTGATGTATATGAGATGGCCAACTTAATGACAATTACTGTCAAATCACACACAGCATTTTGTTGTGACATATAAATAATAGGATCAAGATCAACATGCTCATCCTCTAGCAGGTCTGCTTCTAATGTAATTACCCCAGTTAGATCAAGATCTGGGCTTGTTTGATTTTGGAATAAACATCAGGAAAAAGGATAAGCCAATTAACCCTTGAACATTTCCATGTGCCCATTTATACCCCACATAGCAGGCAAAAAAGAGGCAAAAACTCCCAAACTGGTATAATCTTCATGATACGCTCCATTTATGCAAATTCTTTAAGACAACAATATCAGTGAGCAGATAACTTCTTCCTTTTATACAACTTTTTAAGCCGGACTCAATTTACAAATAGTCAGTCAATTTACAAATGGTCACTCAGAACTGAGGAAGGGTCACCAGACGCGAAACATTAACTCTGATTTTTTTCTTCACAGATGCTGCCAGACCTGCTGAGCTTTTCTAGCAACTTCTATTTTTGTTCCTGATTTACAGCATCCATAGTTCTTTTGGTTTTTAGAAGAGTTACCAATACCTGCAGGGTAAAAAATAGAGACAGCCATTTATAACATTAATAAAATCAAAGTAATGCAAATGCTGGAGATCTGAAATAAAATAGAAAGTGGTGTAAAAGCTCAGCAGATCTGGTGACACCTGTAGAGAGAGAAGCCAAGTCAAGGTTAAATCCAATATGGCTTTTCTTTGGGAATTAGACATTTGTGATATTGGCCTTTCACCTGAAATATACACCTACTTCTTCCCTGATACCAATCAACCTCCTGTATTTCCAGCCTTGGCAAACATGTTCCCTCTTCCCTGAAAACACATGCAGTTTAGTTTTACATGACGATTAAATGATATACATGTTTGGGACATATATTACTTCATTGGCTGTTTTCAACCTCACTTGATCTCCTTAATTTGGTTCACCTTATTTGGAATTTAATGGGATACACTGCACAGAAACAGGCCATTCAGCCCATACAGGCCATAACTGCTCCATCAAATGTCCTCTTTTCCCTTCTCCCGCAGATGCTAATTTAGTCTGCCCTGCAGTTCATCTCTGCTGTTGTCTTCAACTACCAACAGGTTCAAGAACAGCTTCTTCCCTACTGTCATTAGACATCTGAATGGACCTCTCAAATTTTAAATTGAATGCTGATCTCACTCTTTGTGCACCTTCTCTGCAGCCATGATATTGCATCCACGCTCTGTTCTATTACCCTAATGCACTTTATGATCTGTTTGTACTGCATGTAAAACAAAACTTTTCACTGTACCTACAATAATAAATCAAATCAAATAATAAAACAAATGACTCAAACAGCTTTATTTGTAAATAAAAACTGTGGTTGTTGTAAACCAGAAACAAAAGCAGAATTGAGGAAAGGTCACTGGACAGGAACCGTTAACTCTGATTTCTCTTTGCTGATGCTGTCAGACCCACTGAGCTTTTCCAGCAATTTCTACTTCTGTTTGTTGTGGTAAGTTTTCAGGTTCTCAGAAGTCACTAGTTAAATGAGTTTCTTCTGCATTTACCATTAAATGCACATGATGGGTCCTACAGTCTCGCTAATTTGGAGTGAAATCTCAGTTTGGGTTAAAAAGGTGAGCTATCTTACAATGCCAACGAACAATGGAAGGCTCACCAGGTATTTCTGCGGGATCAGCACTGCTCGGATTGGGAGAGTCCGTGTGCAAACTTGAGCTGATTGAGCAACAATTAAACCCAAAAAAAATGAGCTGGTTCCCAGCAGTTTCCCAAGGGACTCATTAATTTTTATGTTTGCTGGTGATAGATCTCCCTGTCCGGGGAGGAGGAGTGTGTGGAAATGCAGTCACTGGGAGGAGGCTGGATGAAAGCAGCGGGGCCAGGGCTTCATGTGGGCGGCAGTGAGTTCAAGGTGAAGCGGTCGCCTTGTTTTACTGCGGTCAGTGGACTTACTGCTCCGTCACGCAACCCCGGAGGGTGGCTCAGGAGAGGCGCTACCCTCTGGAGACAGGTAAGTGAGACACAGCGAACTTCCCGGCTCCCCTTTACAGCAACTATTGACCTGTCCAGACTAGAGGCGTTCAGTGCTCATAGTGAGCACTGTTATCTCAAAGAGGGGAGTTAAGGTGAATGCCTTGCAACTTGCACTCTGCACTTGTATCCTTGTAACTTTCTCAAAGAAAATAGTGAAACTTTTAAAAAACCACCCCAATTTAAATCTTACTGCGATTTCTTTCTACAGGCTACAGCAAACTAGTGATTGTGAAGACACATATTACTCTTGATGCTTTTATGCAGTAAAGGTTGTTAGCATTTACCTTTTCAGCTCCACAACTTAGCTACGTCTGCCGCGCGTTGTTAAAGGTTGTTGTCGGATCAGCGAGAATTCACCAGTTGAAGAATTACCCTGACCCTCTGCATAGCAACCGGAGAAATTCCTCAACTCTTGTTGACTGGGGTTCTGCTTTTTTTCAGCAAGAGAAATACGGAAACAAAGGCTGATTTAAAACAAAAGCTGACCTTTTGTTCAGTCGTGTTAATGTTATTGTTTTTACAAAAGTCCAAATATTGAAAGTTCCAGCCGCAATCTTTTCCAATCAAAGTTAAACTTCAAATTGGCATTTGATGCAATAGCGGCGCTGAGCGTTGGTACGATTCTCTGCACACAGACCTTCAACCCTGCGTCTTCCGCCCTCTCACAATTAATTTTAAAAAGTATGTCTTTTGGATTAAAGGAATAAAAACTCATTTATAATCGCAGATTCATTTTGCACCAAAAGAGACTGCTGTGATACTGATTTTTTTTTTAATTGTTCCGCATTTGTTGCAGGAGGAGCAAGAAATATACATCGTAACGTGAAATAAGATTCTATGATGACTGGCCCTGAAAGAGTTACTAGATTATTTATATGTAATTTACACAATTGATCATCGTTACAATCGAATAGACCAGATTGAATGACCTACTTTATTATTTACTGGTTTGGGGTGTGGGATTAATCATGTGGATGTACTAATTTGTAAAATAGTCGAATAACCACCATGAGGAATATAATGCAAAAGTTTGAGAAATAGTTCCATGTAAATGGGGGAAATTGAGACGTGTGTCACTAGATGCATATCAATGCATGAGGCACTTTTCATTCTGGGGCTGAATAATTTGTTTAACGTATGTTGTTTCACAAATAGTTAATTTTGTTTCGTTTGCTACGACCATTTTTCCAGTCTAAGTGTTGGATTAATTTGCCTGCAGTTGCACAGTGTTGGTAGCCCCATATTTTTACGTAAATATATTGTTGTGTAGTTGGCTCTCAGGAAGTATTTCAAGTGCCAGCTTGGTGCCGGAGTCACTGTTGGCTATCCCACGGTTCTTGGATGATGCCCACACGGTTTGACAAACTGATTTCTTTAAACTCACAGTCCTTTGAGCAGATGAAGCAGGATGTTACATGAGATAGTGGGATCTGGAGTTCAGGATTTGCCGCCTTTTCTGTACTTGCTCAGTCTTCTCCATTAGACGTTGTGACTCAAAGTAACTCAGCTTGATTGCCAAGTTATCATCGTTTTTATCAATTGGCAGCAAACTGCTCCAAGTCATTTATGCTAATGTGCTACATTTCAAGGAGAGCTTTAGAATGCCTTTAAAGCATGTGTGCTATGGCCCCAGCTGATGACGCTACTGCTTGTCTAGGGTGCCTGCGTGGAGATAAGACTCTAATATCTGGATGTTTTTCATTCCTTATTTCTTTTATTACTGTTTTTTTAATTACAGTTTGTAATCAAGTGGGCATCCAAGATAGCGCCGGAACATGGAGACTTTGTACACTATTCACTGTACTCGTGTATTCCTATACTTGGGTACATTTGGCAATAAAATCTAATACTAAATCTAAACCTACCTGACAAGTCAGATCCTGGGATGAAACTTGGCTTTGAGGATCACACTTTTTAAAAGATTAGTTAACGTGATAGTTAGTGACTTGAACATATTCGCAAGAGGCTGTAGGTGTTCTTTAACAACATAACAATTTTATTACACAAAATCAGGGGGGAAAGCATCGGGCAGTTAGAAAGATCTTAAATACAAACAGCAAGAGAAAGTTTTTCCCAACACTATCCAATATAGAGACTCCACTCCAGAGAAATTATATTGCTATCTCAACTCTTTACATTTCTACTAATCTGACTCCTTACAGTTTCTTTTCCATGGTTTGTGGAGATAATTTTATGGTTTATTTTTGAGTCTGCAGGCATGATCCTTTCACAGTCCTGAACATGTAAACTTTCTCAATTCTAACAATCTGAAGACTTTTACCTGAGAGCTTTCAGCTTGGAAACTTCACAAATAAGAAAAAAAAACCTTTGCTGAAGTGACTAATTCTCCTGACTGACTTGATTCTCCTGCTAATAGAAAACCTTTTCCTTTCTGAATTAAACTGACATGTTTCTTCTGAAAAAGATTTTTAAAATCTTATCCATTAACAGACATTCTTCTCAGGCATTTAACTGCACTTTTTCTTAGTAAAGAGGATTTATGTCACTATCCAAATTATTTTCAAAACTATTGTATTTTAAAAACTCTTCCCAGTACTAAACAAATTCTTCTGTCTCTATTTTAAATTCCATTTTCTAAAAATCATGACAATGTATACATTATACACTTTTATCATACATGTATTTGCCTTTCCCTGGAATATAGGCCATTTGAGAGTTGAATAAACAGGGCATGGAGGAGGCGATGTTGTTTGGCCATCGGGACACAGTGTCCAGTTCATCAAACTTGATTTTGCTAAAGGTTTGCTCGAATGCTTAATGAGCCAGTTTCATGAATACATCTGATTTGTTTTATAGTCTTCCCTTTGAATCTAGTGGTTGTGGCAGAGACATTGATGAATTTTCCCTGGCGTTCTTATGTGGCACTGTAAAGCAGTGATGGCAACTGCTTTGTACGCTGGTTGACTTGCAGTGGTCTTTGTTATCAAACACCTGCTCCTGTTGTAGTTTATAGAAGGCTGAGCTGGAACAGCTGATTGAGAGTCATATATTCTTGCCAATGGTAGATCTTCAACAGAAGTGACTGTCAAGGTACGGCAGACGCATGACATATTCCAGAATGTTACTTTCAACATACATGGGAGGTGGAATATTTGGAAGATCAGTTGTGGGATGGAGTGAGTTTGGTTTGGCAACAATAAAGGACAAGCTGAGTTCTTTGTTTGAAGAACTGAGCAGATTGAGAATGCATGCGAATGTAATGCAGAATGGCTGACAGAGCTGTCACCTGCAAATTGTAGATCATGTATGTCGAGAGTAGTCAGTTTAGTTTTGACACAACAATTGATAATTGTATTAAATACAGCCTGAATGGAAAACTCCATGTCCACAGGGTACTTGATATTTGGGTAAGTTATAAATAATATGGGGTTAACCATCAGCCTTGCTTAGCTCCAGTCTGGTGTCTCTTTCTGATCTCCCACTGTGGACAGTTGCAGACATATTTTGAAGCAATTGCAGGATTATGATAGCAGTTTCTTGGACATCCAGGTTGTTGAAGCATAATTCACAGAACTTTGTTTTATAAAAAGACAAATATTTTGGTCAAGTTATTTTTCTTTATTCATTTGTGAGATATGAGCATCATTAGCTGGCCAGCATTAGCTGCCCATCCCTAGTTGCCCTTGAGAAGCTGATGGTGAGCTGCCTTCTTGAACCGCTGCAGTCCACCTGCTGCAGGTTGAATCACAATGCCACTAGGGAGGGAATTCCAGGATTTTCACCCAGTGATAGTGAAGGAATGGCGATATATTTCCAAGTCAGGATGGTGAGTGGCTGAAGGTGGTGGTATTCCAATGTAACTGCTGCCCTTGTCCTTCAAGATGGAAGTGACCATGGGTTTGGAAGATGCTGTCTAAGGATCTTTGGTGAATTTCCGCACCTTGTATGAACCACCTTGTAGACAGTACACACTGCTGCTACTGAGTGTCAGTGGTGGAGGGAGTGGATGCTTGTGGATGTAGTGCCAATCAAGCAGGCTGCTTTGTCCTGGATTGTGTCAAGCTTCTTGAGTGTTGTTGAGGCTGCACTCATCCAGGCAAGTGCGGAGCATTCCATTACACTCCTGACTTGTATCATAGAATCCCTACAGTGTGGAAGCAGGCCATTTGGCCCATTGAGTCCACATTGACCCACGAGTCCACAAAGAGCATCCCACTCAGACCCACCCCATTCCCACCCTAAACATTATGGGCAATTTAGCATAGCCAATCCACCTAATCTGCACATCTTTGGACTGTGGGAACAAACCGGAGCACCTGGAGAAAACCCATGCAGACACAGGGAGAATATGCACACTCCACATTGGCAGTTGCCCAAGACTGGAATTGAACCCAGGTTCCTGGCACTGTAAGGCAGCAGTACTAACCACTGAGCCATCATGCTGCTCTGTAGATGGTGGACAGGTTTTGGGGAGTCAGGAGGTGAGTCACTCACCATTGTATTTCTAGCCTCTGACCTGCTCTTGAAGCCACTGTATTTATGTGGTGAGTCCATTCGAGTTTCTTGTCAATGATAACCCCTAGGATGTTGATAGTGGGGGATTCAGTGATAGTAACACCATTGAACATCAAGGGGCAGTGGTTGGATTGTCTCTTATTGGTGACAGTCATAGCCTGGCATTTTTGTGACACGAATGTTACTTGCAACCTGTCAGCCCAAGCCTGGATATTGTTCAGATCTTGATGCATTTGAACATGGACTGTTTCAGTATCTGAGGAGTCTGGAATAGTACTGAACATTGTGCGATTATCAGCGAACATCCCCATTTCAGATCTCATTGATGAAGCAGCTGAAGATGGTTGGGCCTAGGACACTACCCTGAGAAAATCCTGCAGAGATGTCCTGGAGCTGAAATGACTGATCTCCAACAACCACAATCATCTTCCTATGTGTCAGGTATGACTCCAACCACCAGAGAGTTTGCCCCTGATACTGATTGATTCCAGTTTTGCTAGGGCTCCTTGGTGCCACACTCAGTTGAATGCACCCTTTATGTCGAGGGCTGTCACTCTCATCTCACCTCTGGAATTCAGCTCTTTTATCCATATTTGAACCAAGGATGTAATGAGGTCAGGAGCTGAGTGGCCCTGGTGGAACCCAAACTGGGCATCACTGAATGCAATGAAGAGTACCAGTTGCTATTCTCATGATTTGTCTTGGATTTATTCTGGCAACAAGACCAATTTGGAAGTTCTTCTCGAAACTTCTGACCTTGGGAAGATTTCTTCAGCCATAGGAAGTAGGCAACTAAGGAAAATGCATGTCAGGATTTTTCTTGCTAGGAACAAAAGGGCAAAGTACCTTGATAATTTCCACAACATTACAATGGGCTAGTAGGAAGTGGTGGTGTGAGGATGGGTTTGTGCGTATGTGTGTGTGTGTTACGGGGCGTGGTGTGGATGTGAGTGGGGAATTACTCTAATTCCTCTCTTCCTCCCTGCTCTTTAGTTTAACTGCTTTGAGTTGATGTGAGCTAAAGTCCACCATCTTTGAAAACCTCAGCTGGAAGGCTATCAGGGTCACAGGAGTTCTTGTTCTTCTTCCATTCGATTCTTTGTTACAGCTCATCCATTGTTGGAGATTCACCCCTGAATTCTACCACATGCTATTGCCACTCTGAAATCACTGCTGAGCAGTTGTTGATAGATTTCTCCCAGCATTGCTGGATACCATTGGAAGCCTTATGAAGAGAAACACCATACTGTGAACAAAGGGAATTTTGTCCATTATACCACGGTCTATAGATGGCCCTAGTAGCTTCAAAAAATGCTTTGCATATTATGATCATTGGCATTGTTTGGATCTTTCATGTTTACTGTTCCTACCATGTACCTTTTCGTATTCCAGACTTGTCTTTGTACATTAGTGTTGAAATGCTGCTTTCTTTATTTAATCACCTTTGATTGTTCAGCCCAGCAGTGAAAATGCTAATATCTGTTTTTCAAAGTCATACATTACAGCATTGTTTTCATTGAACCTCTCCTGGTGACAATGGATTCTCGAACCCTATGGTCTACTCCAAAGTCCCCAGAAGGATGACCTTTTCCATTGGGGTGGCAGTGGGAACTTTATCATAGTTAAAACAGAATATTTATCTTACACTGTCATTGCGTTTGAGGTGTGGGGCATAAGCCCTGTTTATTGTCAGTGAGCTGGAGATAAGTCTTTCATTTGGTTTGGTTCCCCAGCCAGGAGAAATGTGGGGCAGTTCCTTTATAGGGCATCTCTCCAAGCCCACTCCCCATTTGGGATGAGCAGATGCTATCCTGAAAGGAATTACTCAGTCAGAGATGCTGCTACCCGAAGACACCGCTGTGCTATCAAAGATGTCAAATAGCCTTCATACGCTGTCCTGATCAATCAGTCAACGTGCCTGGTTTGAAATCAAAACAAGACTGGGCAGTTAACTATCAACCATTAACACTCGCATTCTCTGTGGCAACACCTCTACCAATCAGAGTCCACTTGCCAATCAATCAAAAATCTTCTCCCTGTCGTGGAGAATCACCAGGAGACGTAGAGAATTCTTCAAGAAAGTAAACTTTTATTTGCAAACAAAAGCTGTGACAATCAGAAAGTAGTTTCCCGATCGCCCGCGCCCCTCAGGGCTGCTTCTTCTTTATACCTTTTCTTTATCATCATGTTATTCTAAGATTATCAGTATGACTAATTGTACCAGCCCGTGTTATCTTTCCAAGAACTGAATTCCTGCATCACTCCCGCCACAATGGTTTCCTTTACCTCTGCTCTCATGTCATGTGGCTTGACTATCCTAATTATATTATGCTACCATTATTTTCCTCTAAATGCACAATTGTATATACCATTTCCTCCTTTTAGGCTATCCTAAGCATATCGTGCCACTATGGTTTCTCTCTAAGGTACATATCATTCTATTATTTTATGTATCATTGCCTCTATTCTATGTATCACTTCATCTACCTTGCCTATTTTATATAGCTCTACCTTGTCATTTATTTTCCATATCCCGTACAATATATGTGCTGGTTTTCCTCTTTGATTGGTATTCTTGCATATTGTCCTTGATAAGTGCAAGTTGAAAACATTCAATAATTATCTTTTCTCAGGAATACGCAAGCTTGCAGATTTTTGCTTAGAGGCTCACAGCCATATCATGGTCACCAGTGCTTCATTGCCACAGGACTCTGTAAATGGGCACTAGTGGAAACCTGTGTGTGACTTTGCATAATGCTGGACCCTGGAGTGCCATCATAGTTGTTATGATTCTCACTAATGTTATTACTGGAATCGTCTGATTGCAGACTGAAATCTAACTTGATAAATTTTTATTTTGTTTACTCAGTTGATCTGTCACTGAAACATGAGTATGCAATGAAAAACAATTTATTATGCAAAATAAATAAAGATAAATAGAATAAATTGAGCTATTTATGTACAACACATTTTGAAAGGTTTCAAAATACACAGTAAAATAGAATCCCATTTATTATAACATCACCCTTTACAGTACACTTTATCAGACAAAATCCCTCCCCTATCTCATTCAATTCTCAGCCTTGAGAGTTGGATAATTTGTTCCTTGAGCATTCATCTGAGTATAGACTTTCTCAACTTGAAGTAACCTCGTCAGAATTCCAACCAAACACCTTCTGAGATGCAACTTTCAACCTAAATTCCTTATGCCAAGGTAGCCTATGTCTTAACAGTTCTAAACTATCTTCTTTCGTCAGGGGAAGCTGTTTTACACATCTAACCAACACCAGGACTTTTGCAACTGAAACCAAAAGGCTATGAGCATGAAAAAGCAATTCTGGATCCTTCTAACTGGGAGCAGCCCATAGCATTTTGCTGTTAACTCTGTCTGGTCATAAAATACATACAATGCAAATAAAACCTCATACACTCTTGTACAATGCCCTTTTTCAAAGTAAAAGCACATAGATCCAGAAATAGTGACAAGTTATTGATTATACCCCTTTATACACACAGTCTCCCAAACCAGGCATTGTACACGGTCTGGTGTCTCATCTAGAAGATCTAGGTCAGGTCATAGAGTCATCGAGATGTATAACACTGAAACAGACCCTTTGGACCAACTCGTCCATGTCAACTAGATATCCTAACTTAATCTAGTCCTGTTTGCAGCATTTGGCCCATATTGCTCTAAACCCTTCCTATTCATATACCTATCCAGATGTCCCACCACCTTCTCTGACAGCTTATTCCAAATATGCACCACCTCTGCGTAAAAAAGTTGCCCCTTACTCGGTTTTAAATCTTTCCACTTCACCTTAAATCTATACTCTTTAGTTTTGGAGTCTCCTAGCCTGTGAAAAGGACCTTAGCCATTCACCCTGTCCATGCCCCTCATGATTTTATAAACCTTTGAGGTCACTCTTAGCTGGTCGAATGCTCCAGGGAAAATAGCCCCAGCCTATTCAACCTCTCCCGATAGCTCAAACCCTGCAACCCTGGCAACATCCTCGTAAATCTTTTATGAACCTTTCAAGTTTAATGACATATTTAGTATAGCAGGGACTCCAGAACTGAATGCATTTTTTCAAAAGTGGCCTCACCAATGTCCTGTACAGCAGCAACATGACATCCCAACTCCTATACTCAATGCACTGAATAAAGGCAAGCATATCAAATGCCTTTTTCACTACATCATTTACCTGTGACTCCACCTTCAAGGAACTATGAACCTGCACCCCAAGGTCTCTTTGTTTGGCAACACTCCCCAGTGCCCTACCATTAAGTGTATAAGTCCTGCCCTGATTTGCCTTTCCAAAATGCAGCACCTCACATTTATCCAAATTAAACTCTATCTGCCACTCTTCAGCCTGTCTGATCAAGATCCCGTTGTACTCTGAGATAACCTTTTTCACTGTCCACTACACTATCTGCAAACTTACTAATCATTCCTCCTATATTCACATCCAAATCATTTATATAAATGACAAAAAGCAGTAGAGCCAGTACTGATCCTTCCAGCACACCGCTGGTCACTGGTGTTTCCTGCCTATGCACTACATGGAGTGGGCTATTGTCAGTCCATTGGCTCTGTAGCAACAAATCTGGGAGTGGTTGGATTAATGTAATCATGGAGATTATAGGCACCAGCCAAGGATCTGGGCCTGTGTCGTCTGGTTATGTTGGTCAAGGGGATTGACTATGGTCAATCTGTCACGCCCATCCACAGAAAGTAAAGAGCGGGTACAGGATTGCAGATGTGGCCATAGCCACAGCACTCTGCCTCGGTAATTTAGTCTTTGGGACTGAGGTCTACGACTCTGGGCAAGAATACAGTGAAACTATGAAGCAGAAGTTCCAAGGAGCAGATACTGTAAAGCATGGATGGCAAGGATGTAACAGAGGAGAGGGTGTTTTGTCCACAGTCAGAAGCAACCTGCCTTCAAGGGCATATGCTGGCATCAATCATGGGAGCCTTATATGCCAGGGTCTGGGTGGGAAGGGTAAGTAGTTATAGGCACATATAGATGGGTTAGGCAGGAACTTGGGGAAATGTGAATCCTATGGGGTTGACACAATGGGCAAGTAGGCAGTACTGCTACAACGGACATGGATTTGAGGCCAGAAGCCACTGAAAAAGGAGCACTCGCAATTGCCATCCATCAGGCTAGAAATCAAAAGTGAGGAACGTGAAGAAAATGGTTACATGCAGCTGAGAGTGGGCAGGATAAATGATTTGACTAGCGAGGGGGAGGGCTGCAGCAACAAATGCTCGTAAGGCTTTTGAAGGGTCCATAATGGTACAACACACAGGCACACATGCTGTCCACTCCCTGGCCATCCCACAGCACTGATCGTTTTTGTAGGTACTGCCTCTCTGACACAGCCACTGCTGGAGAACACTTTGGCAGCTAAACTCACGCACACAGAAGGAGCCAAGTATGAGGAATGTTGAACCAGGAGGCCCGAAAGTGTGAGCACCCAACGCCAGCTTGCAATGCCTTGCTGCCCCTGCTTTCAGATGGTGCTGTCAGCTGTCAGTGCAGACCTCCATGCATTCAGCATTACATGTGGCCATGAACTGTTGCTGATTCCTGAGAAAATATGTTGATCACTTATACAGAGAGCCTCAAACAGATGCATGAAAGTCTGTGCCGTCACATAAATGTACACACGTCCATTAACAAAAAACCTTCTTCACTCGTGTCACCGAATTGTCCTTATTAAGTTGCCTTCTTTCTGTCCCTCCCATTACATCTCAATGCAGTTCCTGATTCTGCAGCTAGGTGGAGGCAGACTGGGAGCCTGCTCTGATGTGGAGGTTAGGTGGGGTGCACCAAGGAAGAGCTTGTGTCTAGGCTGGCCAGACATACCAAGCATCTTTCTACCAGAGGCAAGTTGACCCTCCTCAGTTTCGATTCAAACGGTTATATGGGGGGTGAGGGGGGAGCTGGAAGAGTGAAGTTAGAGGCCCCGGCCAGCTCTACATTGTCCTCTGGAGGGTTCTGTGTATGGTTCCTCCTGTGCCTGGGTGCAATCTGGCATCACCATGCGTCCTTGTGAAAAAGGACACTTGGAGTTCTCACCAGGTTTCCCCATTCCCTGTTCTCCTCAGGACCAATGGTTGGGGCAATGGCTTGCAAGTTTGTGCACACCTCCAGCAGCCCTTGAGGGTACTGGAACTGGATCTCCAGGACTGTCACCAACTTGTCCCTGGAGAAGCTAGACTGTTGTATGATTCATTGCCCAGCTGCAACTTCTGGGCAGTGAGGACCATTGAATCCTATCTACTGTCTGCTGCTTCTGTCCCTCCTTGTCATTTGGGTGAAGTCCCTGATTGCCAATACCACAGGGTCCTCATCTGCCTGGGGCTGAGCAGGTGCCTGGTACAATAATTTCCTGGGGGAGCTTTTCCTCAGTGTTTAGAAATGCATGACCATTTTGAAGCTTTCAGTCTTTTTTTTTGTTCCAATATCATGTTGGATATATCCACAGTTACAAACTGACATAACTACTTGTTTCCATGTTATGTTTTTATACGCAGTGCTTTCAGGCTTTGGCAACAGTGTCAGATTTGCTGAAACGATTAGTCAGCTTTTATTTTTCAGTTGACGTTCATGCTTTTGTTTGCTTCATTGATGGGCCAATGGAAATATCTGTCTAGATATTGAAACTGTCATAACAATGTTGATAGGATACTGACAGACAAACACTTCACCTCCAAGAAGAAACAGTATTTGATCACCATCAGTCAACTCTAGTTGTATGTGATAGCTGATCTAGAGATTAAAACATGTACTGTATTTGTCAATCCAAGATATAAAATGAAAACAGACTTGCGTATTAGTAGTATTTTCTATCAATACCTGAAAAGGTAGGTCAATATTTCAAGTTGGATCTTTCTGTGTGAACTGGAAACTGGAAGATTAGAACAAAGTAAACAGATGGTAGAGGAAATGCCCAGAAATCAAAAGTGAAAACGAAAAATTAACAGCATTTCACAACTTCAGTTGTCTTTGGGAGGCTTTGTTTGTGTCCTTCTATACTGAAGGAATTATTATTTTCTGTTTTGAATACTCTTGAAAAAATTGCACTTCTTTCTTCCAACCAGATATATCTCGGCATGTTATCTTGCCAGCCAGTGAAAGGCTCTTCATGTTGGATTTCTTTGCTGTATCATTGGGGATCTGGGTTGAAAAATATTGCACGGAGCAGCACTGTCACCTTGATCCAATTCAATTACATCCAATCTGCATGATGTGTAATTTATATGGCCTGGAAGATACTATATACTCCACATATCCAAAGGAGGTGTAACCTCACAAGATTCTTTTTATTCAAGTGGGCTTGTAGTAATTGTAATGAGGTCAGCCAAGTGGGCCTCATAGAATACGAGATACCTTATTGAGGCTGTTAACCTTGTTCAATCAGGGAGCCCTGGCTGACAGATATAAACAGGAGTGTCAGAGTTTCTGTTCACCCCGAGAGTTGGCTTGGAGGAAACCGGACCAATGTCAAATACCATGCATGTAAATAAAAGGTGAGTTAGTGACAGGATACTGATCTCTATGGAGTTATTTCTGGGCTGTTCCCAACTTTTGACTTCATTTTTAGCCCACACCCCGATATTCAAAAACAAGAGGATGATGACGGACTACAGGACATTTTTCTTATTTCTAAGTCCAAAGCCCTACGTCTAAGGTATGTAGTACTTGGGTACAGAGTCACTCTGGCCAGTTGCTCATCTTCCATGGCCTTGTCAATGCCCTGGTAGCAATAGAGGGGAACCATATAGTGTGTAGCATGCAACATCATATATAATCGAAAACAGTGATTTTACTTTACAATGGACGTTTTCTAGTTCGACTGGAGCCGGAGTATTAATTGCATTGGTGACACCTTGCTGGGGCTACATCTTGTGGTATTGATTTCTGGCTAGAGCCACTGCAGTTCCCTCTGTAACCCCTTAAGATCTAACTAAATTGTTCCATTATGTTAATTTTTTTAACTTGTTGATAAGTTGTATATTTCTTCCTTCTTGCAAAAATTATTGATAGGCTTATGTTTACACAATCATGTCAGTGTGAGTAACTGGATCAGTTAAAGGGAATTGCAGAAATTGTATTTGTGAGATGAATAAATGTGCAGCAGATTTTATGCCAATGTTTGAGTAAGCATCTGAGTTACAGCATTATTCCTCATTTTAAATAGGTGGTCATAACATTCCATCTCCACTGAAGCTGTGTTTAAACTTTTTTCGGTGGGTAAATTGTCTCGTTTGCTTGCTAGAATGAAGTTTTCCAAACATTGGAACATAATCAATGTCTCATTCGGCAGAGTGTATATTCATTTTAAGGTTTGTTACAGGTAAAGTTATCAAGCTCTTTATAAATACCGATTCCTGCTGTTGACTCGAAGTGCATTAGGGGAGCAGTTGCACATTGCAGTTGACCCATGTTATGGCATTCGGCAAGTGAACAACTGTTAAGAACTGCACAGTACTGTTAGTCTGTGTCAAGCCGACTTCTTGATTGTAATGTAGCAGCTTGCAATAAAACTAACATTGTATATGCACGAAATGTTCCCCCTAGTGTTAAATAGGTCAAATAATTACAGCCCTCCATAAAACCTCTGCAATTAAATTTAACAAAATATCCCCACAACAACCAACTTTTCTAAAAGAACTTCTCAAAATTATTTCACAAGGAGCTTGTAGAAATTGTTATGTATAATAATTTTAGTTCGGTCTCAATTAAACGTCTCAAGTATAATAAAATTGCAGCCTGAAATTTCACAGTTTAAATTACATTACTTAACTCATTAGTCTTAACTCATAGCAGAATATACTGCGATGGAACAGTGACTTCTCAAAATTATGAAAATGCACAGTATACCTACCTCTATAATATCGTGTTAAACATGTATTAAATACAAAATAGACTTGAGACTGACTGTCCATGTGCCTTCTCCAACACATCCCTCAACATCATTTCATAGGATTACAAGACAGTGCCTGAGGAAGGAATATTGATCATAGCCTATATTTGGTATGTACTACCCTTCACAGCATGTCATTTAGCATCTCATCTCTTTTTATTGACACAAAGTTCTGATCAATACCTCTGTAAATAAATTCTGAAAAGCATTTGAGCTTTTTCACACTTGCTGAAATGTTTTCAAGTCACGGACAACCAGAATAAATTTTTATCCTGTTTGACATGATTTCAGTTTGGTTAATTTATACCAAATGCCTGGTAAGTGTTTTCTGAATTACAACTTGTATCTATTGTATTCTGACCAAAATAAATGATAAGCCTCTTTCTAATTTAGATGGAAAAATCTAATTTATTTGTGGTTTCACTTGTCATTTTTATATCTATGCAATTTAACCATGGAAATTTATTTCTAGATTGTGAATACGTACTTGTTGTTCTGTTTATATAGACTGATATCTCAACAGGAAAAAATTGATTGTATTTCCCTCTTGTGAAAATTGAACTGTCATTTTGGCATAGTGCTTCATGTTAGGACATTGTTCGTTAGTTCACAGGATGCATATTGTAGCAGCGATCAAGAGCATTGGAATTTGTGAGGTTTTTTTAAAAGTATTTTTGTTCTGTGTATAATAGCATGGTAGAATAGCGCAGATTTGGAATCTATTTACACAATATTTGAAAATAGGAGATAAACTTGGCGAAACTTCTTTAAAAACATTATATATTTAATGTAGTCTTGGGATGTCGGCATCTCTGGCAAGGCCAGAATTTATTGCTTAACCCCAAATGCCCCTTCAAAGGCAATGCTGAGCCACTTCTTGCACCTACTACAGTCTCTGGTGTAGGTACTAACATCGAATAGAGAGAGAATCGAAGGAATTAGAAGTCAGGGTGGCGTTTTACCTGTGTAACTTGAATGTCGTGGCCATTTGGAAGGTGCTATCACGTGAACATGGCAATAAAATGAAGCGTTGAAGCAATTTTGCTATTATGGTACCAGGGAGGGGATTTTTTTATTGAGGAATGATTATGGAAAATTGAGTTATTTTTGCTCAAATTAAAGGTTAAGTGGAGATCTGGTGTTTAAAATGATGTATGACTAAACTAAAGTCAATATAGTAAAAACTAAGCTACCAATTAATGAGTTGCCTAACTAGGGCATAAATATTTTAACATCCTTGTTTAAAGAGCAAAGGGGATGATGAAGTGGACTCTTTATTAAGCAGAAGATTGTTATTCTATTGATTATTCTGCCAGACACAATGGAAGCAAATCCATAATTTTATTAAAATGGAAAGCAAATAAATAAATGAAAAAAAAATTAAAATTTAATATGCATTGGAAAGAAAGGAAACTCGGCGATTAGCTAGTCTGCAGTGAGCAACTTGCATCCTAACTCCCTAAGCCTGTCTGCCAACTACAAGTCACAAATCAGGAGTCTGATGGAATACTCTCCACTTCTCCAGATGAGTATAGCTTCAATAGCACAACGTCATCTAGGAATGACACCACAGCCTGCTTCATTTGACATCTTAGTGAGAACCTGAAACATTCATTTGCTCCATCACTAGGACACTGTAGTAGCAGTGTAGATATTTTTAATGAATGTATTCAGATATGTTATGACATACCTCTGGACCAGGTTGGACTAGAATCCAAGCCTGAAGTACGGACAGTACCACTGTGCCACAAGGCCCTCGTGGAAACGATGCCAATCATAAGAAGCATTTTGCCGTGACTTTTTTGACAGTACCTTCTCAACCCACCATGTCCACCACTTGGAAGGATAAGGGCAGCAGATGCATGACAAAAACACTGCCTGCAAGTATCCTTCCAAGCCTCTCACCATCCTGACTTTGAACCACATTGTTGCTGGGTTTCTATTGTAGAACTGTCCCAACTCTTAACAGCACTGTGGGAGTACCTTCACCAAGCAGACTCCATTGGCTCAAAAAGGTGGCTTACTATCACCTTCTCCAGGACAATTATGTATTGGCAAGAAATACTGACCTTGGAGTGACGCCTGCATACCACGAAAGAATAATAATTAAAAAGAGGGATAGTGAAACAGAGTCACAGAATGTCATGCGTGATTTAGTTAAAAATGTCTCAGTATTAATCAAAGTATCAAGCAGAATTCTCTGTGCTATGGGTGGATTTAAACAGTGATGAGCACGAATGTGGGAGGTAACAACATATCCCAGAACCTTCATAAGCACTGGAACTTGGAGATGAATGAGAGTTACTGAGGACGGAAGATTGTTGCAGGTAGGGGAACAATGCCTGAGGAAAAGCTACTATTTACAATATTGGCTGAAATGGAGGGATTGATAATGGGCAGGCAGGTGTTTTTTTTATGAAATGTTTAATATAAATGAGGTTAGAGAATGAGATGGTTGGAGTTGTGACTGAGATGAGTCTGCAAGAGGCAGCATGGTCTTGGTGGAAAGAGGGCAAGGAATCTAAAGAAAAAAGATTGTGGTGTATTGGTAAAATTTCTAGATGGTCTACAGGAGGCAAGCAGCTGCTAAATCAAAGAATTATTCAAATGTAAATGTACATAAATAAAATCATGATACAGGTGAAAGTATTTTTTTGTCTTGCTACAAGGATGTCACATCAGAAAATAATGTTCACTTAATGGTTGTGCAGGCTACTGTGAAATTGTTGTTTTATTCTGAAGTAATTTTGCTATGTGCTCTTAGTCAACCCACTCAAGGCTATTTGAATTGCTCCGGTTTTTTCTGAAAGTGACTACTTTGTAGTTGAATGGATATCAGCATGATAAGCATAACTAAAGTAAAACTTGTAAAGCCAGACTATTCCGATGTGTGATGCGACAGACGTAAAGAAGAGCATTTTTATGTTTTGCTGAGCCCTTAAATGCATTGGTGCATGATGATTACTAACTCATCTTTTGAAAGGCAGTGCCTATAAAAACACATTTTGGGATTGGACATGAAAAACAGTACTGCAACAAGCAGGAATTGTAACTCTTTGTTTGACATAGTTTGATATCTGGTGAAGTTTCCATGCAAGGGCCTATGCTGTTACATTGTTATATAAATGACTGGCAAAAATGTTGTATTCAATCCAAATCCTGTTTTGAGCTAAATAACATAATTGTTTTCTGTACTACACATCACTAAAGATCATTGAACAAAAACAAATACACCAAGGATATAGCTAAATTCTGAAGTGGTTTAATGGGAAGAATCTGATGCCGTGCCTAAGCAAATGATAAGTTTTCATTTGTCTCAGTTATATAAGGTTGATTTTTTTTAATTGCCCTTTCTGCTACATCAATGGGCCGCAATTCTTAGTTGCATTATTGCAAACAAGTGCCAATAATTCCTTTTAAATATCCTGTTATGACACATTTCCAAGCCAGGTGGAACTTGGACATGGACCTTGAGACCTAGAGATAGGGACTAGCACTTTGTCACTAGACCCTTAATCAAGAAAGCATATGTTTTCCTGCAAGGAGAGAAGAATGATGGCTGCTTCAATGCCATTACACCTTACTGGTGTGGAAACAACTGAAAGTAGGTCATCTACCTAGCCTTTGGTCAGTGGTAAGCACTTGTGTAATGCTACAAAAACAGATGTTGCTGGAAAAGCAGAGCAAGTCTGGCACCATCTGTGAAGAAAAATCAGAGTTAATGTTTCAGGTCCAGTGACCCTTCCTCAGGACTTGCGTTATGCTGTTGGGTTATTTGTTTTATAAACTATTTTCTTGGCTTGTGGACATAACCAGCAAGGTTTTCTGCTGTTAATCCTGAGAAAGTAATGGTGAACATCATTTTCCAGCAAGTTTGTGCAACAGATTTCTGGTTTGTTAACACACATTTTTTGATATGATTTATTATTGTCACATGTATCTGGGTACAGTGAAAAGTTTCGTTTTGCTTGCAGTACAGGCAGATCATACCACACAAAGTGCAT
The DNA here is from genome assembly GCA_024137785.1 of Ginglymostoma cirratum. Classification (NCBI taxonomy): domain Eukaryota; kingdom Metazoa; phylum Chordata; class Chondrichthyes; order Orectolobiformes; family Ginglymostomatidae; genus Ginglymostoma; species Ginglymostoma cirratum. The sequence goes on along the minus strand of JAHRHZ010000273.1, from coordinate 933,769 downwards.
AGGGGGTAATAGAACAGAGCAAGGAACACTATCTTACAGCTGCAGAGCAGGTGCGCAGAGAGTGAGATCAATATTAAATTTAAAATTTGAGAGGTCCATTCAGAAGTCTAACAACAGCAGCGAAGAAGCTGGTCTTGAATCTGTTGGTTCATGTGTTTAAGCTTTTGAATTTTAAGCTTTAGAATTGAATATATAATGGGCTGGAAGATTGCCTTAAATTATAATTTATTAGTGAAACAGTTGTGCTTTTATGACAATGCAGTTGCTTTTCCTGATGGTGAACAGTCATATGGGAAGATTGAAAGCTTTGGTTTACTGATCTCGTACTGCCATATCAAAGATTGATTTATTCCATTATTTCATGGAAGTTGTATCATAGCTGCAAGTTTTTATATATGGATTTTCTAGCCCATCTCTTCTGGCATGATTAATAGTAATTACAAGATATGTTGTTTTGATGTGTTTGTTACTGCATATCTATTCTTTCTGATTTTCATTCACACCAAATAAACTAGCTGAAGAGTCCAAATGCTTATTTAGTATATTACTGAAATAAAAATGGAGAGTCATGGTTTTCCAAAATTCTTAATACTGAATTTTATATGTATTTCTTTTAATTCTAAGGATATACTTTCTCCATCCCTGTGCCCTATAGTTGATTTAATTGTGTCACCTGAAGCAAAATGTAAATTTTAAATCTTGTTTTTTCTAATATCTGAGCTTACAGAAAACAAACATTCACTCATTAAGGACCCTGTACAGTTTGTACTAGGCTTAGCTTAAGTATTTATAAAGAACTCTTGCTGTTACTACACTTCAGCCATGACTTGTAGGGAGCTTGGACTTGCAGTGTAACTCTCCAAGGGAGTCCCAGGTCATGAATTGAAGCGTGGGGATGAGTTAATATCTACGATGTCAGATTTGAAGCCTGCCACAATTCTAAAGTATGATTTGTAACTGAGGTCATAACAGCCTGCCTAAAATTTCAATTTAGAATTACTTGTTTAGGGTTATACTTGACTTACATGTTGGCATGGAAAGAAGCAAGTAATATGGGACGTGCTGGCAGGAAGATGCACAGGAGTTTAAGGCATGCCCATTCATTTCAAAAAAGCAACCTACACTACACTGAGATAAAAGGTACTGCAGATGCTGGAGAATCCGAGATAACAAGGCGTGGGGCTGGATGAACACAGCAGGCCAAGCAGCATCATAGGAGCAGGAAAGCTTGACGTTTCGGGCCTAGACCCTTCATCAGAAATGGGGGAGGGGAAGAGGGTTCTGAAATAAATAGGGAGAGAGGGGGAGGCGGATAGAGGATGGATAGAGGAGAGGATAGGTGGAGAGGAGGCAGACAAGTCGAAGAGACGGGGATGGAGCCAGTAAAGGTGAGTGTAGGTGGGGGGTAGGGAGGAGATAGGTCAGTCCAGGGAGGACGGACAGGTCAAGGGGGCGGGATGATGTTAGGAGATGGGGGTGTGGCTTGAGGTGAGAGGAAAAACAGGTTAGGGAGGTGGAGATGAGCTGGGCTGGTTTTGGGATGCGGTTGGGGGAGGGGAGATTTTGAAGCTTGTGAAATCCACATTGATACCATTAGGCTGCAGGGTTCCCAGGCTGAATATGATATGCTGTTCCTGCAGCCTTCGGGTGGCATCACTGTGGCATTGCAGGAGGCCCAGGATGGACATGTCGTCTGAGGAATGGGAGGGGCAGTTGAAATGGTTCGCGACTGGGAGGTGCAGTTGCTTGTTGCAAACTGAGCGCAGGTGTTCTGCAAAGCGGTCCCCAAGCCTCCGCTTGGTTTCCCTGATGTAGAGGAAGCCACAACGGGTACAGCGGATGCAGTATACCACATTGGCAGATGTGCAGGTGAACATCTGCCTGATGTGGAAAGTCTTCTTGGGGCCTGGGATTGGGGTGAGGGAGGAGGTGTGGGGGCAGGTGTAGCACTTCCTGCGGTTGCAGGGAAAAGTGTCGGGTGTGGTGGGGCTGGAGGGGAGTGTGGAGCGGACAAGGGAGTCGCGGAGGGAATGGTCCCTCCGGAAGGCAGATAAGGGTGGGGAGGGAAAAATGTCTTTGGTGGTGGGGTCTGATTGCAGATGGAGGAAGTGTCGGAGGATGATGCGTTGGATCCGGAGGTTGGTGGGGTGGTACATGAGGACGAGGGGGATTCTTTTTTGGTTATTATTGCGGGGACGGGGCGTGAGGGATGTGTTATGGGAAATGCGGGAGACATGGTCGAGGGCGTTCTTGACCACTGTGGGGGGGAAGTTGCGGTCCTTGAAGAATGAGGACATCTGAGATGTACGGGAGTGGAATGTCTCATCCTGGGAGCAGATGCGGCGGAGGCAAAGGAATTGGGAATAGAGGATGGCATTTTTGCAGGAAGGTGGGTGGGAGGAGGTGTATTCCAGGTAGCTGTGGGAGTCAGTGGGCTTGAAATGGACATTGGTTTCTAGGTGGTTACCCGAGATGGAGACAGAGAGGTCCAGGAAGGAGAGAGAAGTGTTGGAGATGGTCCAGGTGAACTTCAGGTTGGGGTGGAAGGTGTTGGTGAAGTGGATGAACTGTTCGAGCTCCTCGTGGGAGCACGAGGCGGCGCTGATGCAACTACACTGACACTGGTGGTTCACGTCATTTATTTGCCCTATAGGTCAACCACCAGCCATTGAAAGGATTTTTCAAGGGTGACTTGTACTCCTTCTTTGGCTGTAAAAGTGTGTGAGACAGCCAGTGGTCATGAAACATATTATAGAAAGATAGTTTTTTTTGCTGTTTTATTCGTACTTAATTCTTGTAAATTACATCATGGAACTTATCTGACCTCTCAATAATTTTCCCAGAACTTGTTGCTGCAACAGTTTCTGTCTTTGCTGCAGTGTTATATGTTACTTCAGTAAACTAAACTTTAATCTAATCAAGAGAACCACTTTATCCCAATATTGTATACTTGGTATTCTTTTACTCTATAATCGACTGTCTGACATATCAATGTTACGTGAAAGGAGGTCAGATCTGATATAAAGAAACATTAGATTTATTGTTCTGAACAAGAGCCTTATTTGACTCAAAACATTAAACCTGCTTCTGCCTTCACAGACACTGGCAGACCTGATGAATATTTCCTGCAATCGAAAACTTAATTTCAGATTTCCAGCATCTGCAGTATTTTTCTTTTATTCATATTTACAGACGCCCTGTATACCTTAAAACAAGCACCTGGTAGTTCTATTATCTCTCACCTCGATTTGAATGGGACTAGCTCCAATTTACTATGATCACAAAGCTTTTCCCTGCTGTTCCTGATTACAAATTCCCAAATTTGAAAACATCTAGTTACTTGTGGCTTGAGGGTTGCTAGAACCAATGCAAACTCTGATTGCTAAACTATGAGAACAATTCCGCCAATCTGTGGTATAATAAGCATTATGTGCTTGGTTATTAAAGGTTAGTGTGTCCTGTACAATTTCCTGTGTCTTCTCAAAGAAACACTTCTTTAAAAGTGTGCCATTTTGATGAATTTTTAAAACTAACACGATTCTTTATATTTTGCCAATCTGATTATTCCTATTACAGTCTATTCTCCCAATTATTATAAACATTTCTTGTCCAAAGATTATAACCCGAAATTTCAGTTAATCAGCACAAAACTAGGAAATTTGTGCATAAAATAATTGCAGTTCTAAGGCTTTTGAATGAACAGCTTTGAAATAAGGACGTTGACAATATCAGTATTTCTAAAAATATTCTGTAAGGTGTTGATCTTTTCAACTTCTTTGAGACAGCAGATACATATAATTTGCAGAAACCTGATTATGTCGTGGCCCATGAGACGCCAGATCTTGTTCAGTTATTTGGATATGGATCAGTTGCTTTATAATCATGAGCTACATTCCTAAGATTTTCCAGTCTCAACACTTTCGTTGTAGTAATCTCTGCAGCAATAACCATGTAATTTGCTTGAAACTTTTCTGCTCGTTCTTTAGCTGACTGTTGCATTTATTTCCCTTCAAGTCTGTCCTTATCTGTTTCTCCCTCCTGTCTAATCCATCCTTTTTTTTTAAAAAACAGAGAATTTCCATTTTTAACTTGCATTTATTAGAATCCCTACAGTGTGGAAACAGGCCCTTCGGCCCAACAAGTCCACACTGACCCTTGGAGCATCCCACCCAGACCCATCCCTCTATAACCCACACACCCCTGAACACTATGGGCAATTTAGCATGGCCAATCCACCTAGCCTGCACATCTTTGGACTGTGGGAGGAAACCGGAGCAAACCCATGCAGACACAGGGAGAACGTGCAAACTCTGCACAGACAGTCACCTGGGGCTGGAATCAAACCCAGGTCCCTGTGAGACTGCAGTGCTAAACACTGAGCCACTGTGCCACCCTTATATCAATCTACTCACTGCCTACCCAGCACTGTTTTCAAGTGATACACGATGTTGTCTTTCAAGCATTTAATCTGTGGTATTCAAAAGGCCAGACATACATTTTTAGTCAGAGTTTTATTTTTACTATTACTCCACAGTTCCAACAATGCAACTTACCTGCTCCCTACCTCCAGTCAAATGCTCACCCAATGATTGTAGAGTCCTACAGCATGGAAACAAACACTTGAATCCAACTCTTCCACTCCAACCCTGTTCCCAACCCAAAGAAATCCGACTTGCCTGCTTTTGGCCCATATCCGTCCAAACCTTTCTTATTCATATACTTATCCAAATGTCTTTTCAATGTTGTAGCCGTACCTGCATCCACCTCTTTCTATGGTCGTTCATTCCACACATGAACAACTGTGAAAAAAAAAATTGCCCGTCATGTCCCTTTTTAAATTTCTCCTCTCACCTTAAAAATATGCCCCCTGGTTTTGAACTCCCCCACCCTAGGGAGAAGACCTTTGCTATTCATCTTATCTATGCCCCTCATGATTTTATAAACCTCTATAAGGTCACACCTCAACCTCCTACGCTCCAGTGAATAAAGTCCTAACTTATCCAGTCTATCTTTATAACTCAAACCTTCCATTCCTGGCATCATCCTGGTAAGTCTTTTCTGAACCCTCTCCAATTTAATAATATCCTTCCTTAACAGGGTGCGACCAGAACTGCACACAGTACTCCAGAAGAAGCCTAACCAATATGCCGTACAATTTAACATGACATCCCAACTCCAATACTAAGAGATAATAGGTACTGCAGATGCTGGAGAATCCGAGATAACAAGGTGCGGAGCTGGATGAACACAGCAGGCCAAGCAGCATCACAGGAGCAGGAAAGCCTGACGTTTCGGGCCTAGACCCTTCATCAGAAATGGGGGAGGGGAAGAGGGTTCTGAAGTAAATAGGGAGAGAGGGGGAGGCGGATAGAAGATGGATAGATGAGAGGATAGGTGGAGAGGAGGCAGACAAGTCGAAGAGGTGGGGATGGAGCCAGTAAAGGTGAGTGTAGGTGGGGGGGTAGGGAGGAGATAGGTCAGTCCAGGGAGGACGGACAGGTCAAGGGGGTGGAATGAGGTTAGGAGATAGGAGATGGGGGTGGGGCTTGAGGTGGGAGGAGGGTATAGGTGAGAGGAAAAACAGGTTAGGGAGGCGGGGACGAGCTGGGCTGGTTTTGGGATGCGGTTGGGGGAGGGGAGATTTTGAAGCTTGTGAAATCCACATTGATACCATCGGGCTGCAGGGTTCCCAGGCTGAATATGATTTTCTGTTCCTGCAGCCTTCGGGTGGCATCACTGTGGCATTGCAGGAGGCCCAGGATGGACAAGTCGTCTGAGGAATGGGAGGGGCAGTTGAAATGGTTCGCGACTGGGAGGTGCAGTTGTTTGTTGCGAACTGAGCGCAGGTGTTCTGCAAAGCGGTCCCCAAGCCTCCGCTTGGTTTCCCTGATGTAGAGGAAGCCACAACGGCTACAGCGGATGCAGTATACCACATTGGCAGATGTACAGGTGAACATCTGCCTGATGTGGAAAGTCTTCTTGGGGCCTGGGATTGGGGTGAGGTTAAGAGGTCTGAGCAAGGAAGGCAAGCATGCTAAATGTCTTTTCACCACCCTCTTTACATATGAAGCAAATTTCAAAGAATTATGCACCTGAATCCCGAGGTCTCTCTGTTCTACAATATTACCCAGGGCCCTCCCATTAATTGTATAAGTCCTGCACTTGTTTGTTTCACCAAAATGCAATACCTCATATTTATCCAAATTAAACTGCATCTGCTACTTCACAGCCCATTGACCCAATCGATCATGATCTCTTTGTAATCTTAAATAATCTTCTTTAATGGATCCTTTAATAGTATGCAATCATTGCTTGTTTTCTATTCTATTTGATCTTGAGCATCCCTGCACTAGATGATTATAAATCTTGGCACCAGCAATATCAAGCTGCCAATATCCGAATGCATGCATCATCTGGGGTCCTCTTGTGGCACAGTGGTAGCATCCCTACCCTTGAACTGGGAGGTGCAGGTCAAAGTCCCACCTGCTCCAGAGGTGTGTAATGACATCTCCGGACAGGTTGATTTGTGGGGGGAAAGAAAGGTTTATAAATGGTAACAGAATATAACTAACATTGTTGTTTAAAATCACGGTACCAGGATTTGTGTTATGAATCAAACACACGTTAAAGTAGCAGAGATAAAAGGTACTGCAGATGCTGGAGAATCCGAGATAACAAGGCCTCCCACTCCTCCCACCTCAAGCCCCAACCCCATCTCCTATCTACTAACATCATCCCACCCCCTTGACCTGTCCGTCCTCCCTGGACTGACCTATCTCATCCCTACCCCCCCGACCTACACTCACCTTTACTGGCTCCATCCCCGCCTCTTCGACTTGTCGGCCTCCTCTCCACCTATCCTCTTCCCTATCCATCCTCTATCCGCCTCCCCCTCTCTCCCTATTTATTTCAGAACCCTCTTCCCCTCCCCCATTTCTGATGAAGGGTCTAGGCCCAAAACGTCAAGTTTTCCTGCTCCTATGATGATGCTTGGCCTGCTGTGTTCATCCAGCCCCACACCTTGTTAACACATTAAAGTAGCAGTGGGTTACAGGAAATGGATTACATTGCTGAAAGTATCAGAGATAAAGATTTCTGATGAAGGGTTTAGGCCCGAAGCGTCAATTTTCCTGCTCCTATGATGCTGCTTGACCTGCTGTGTTCATCCAGCCCCATGCTTGTTATCTCACATTGCTGAAAGTAACTCCTTTGTGCTTGTAGTGTGAAAGAATTATAAATTCACCAGTATTCAACTTTCAATAGTCTATTAATTGCTGGTGCCTGTCCTCCATGCCAATGTAGATTTTGTTCAACTTTCTGAATCTGTTGTAATTTCAAAAGCTGGGATATCTTTATAAAATGTGACTGAAAAATTGAATGTAGTCTAATCAGGTGGAAAATGCACTCTCTCTATACTCTTACACTGATATTGAACAGAATAAATGAGGAGCTCTTTCTGGCATTTCTAATTTATACTGTAGTAATTGCTTTATTCCAAACTAATGTACTTCTTGTCTTGACAGATGAGTTAATTTCAGTCAGATTTTCTGAAGAAGTTATCTTTTTGGAGAAAGATTGTCATAAACTGAAATGATGTTTAATATTTGGTTTTGAGGGAACAAAAGTAGGTCCATGCATGTCACAGCAGGAGAACGTGTCCTTGTAATCTTTGCAGTAGCAAAGCTATAACCTCCACTGTGGATGGATACCCAGAAAGATTATTCGCCAGGAATTCTGAAATGAATACCTCAGATCTTCAGTTGTTGAGATAGTTCTTTAACTGAAACTAGGGCAATTTAACAACTGCTTTCAAGTGAAACGCCCTTTGACAAACAGTAATTATAAAAGCGATTCCATAACGATTATCACTGAAGGTTTAACAAATTAGCTATTCATTGTAAATTAACGTGGAAACTCAGTTTACTATTGACCAGTTAATTGTGATAATATTCAGAATTTTTCTTTGTTCTGTACTTGGTTTTTATCAATGAACACACTGCCCTGTACACTGAAAGTCAAATCCAAGGTGAATGGGATTAACTTGCTTCAGGAAAAACAATGTACCTGTGAACCAAAAGTAATGCTCTGTTGGTTTCTTAAAATTACTTTTGCACATCCATGTCAGGGCATAGATCATACTCTACAGTTGCATTTCTCGGAGAAGTAAATTTACAAAGAAGTAATAAAACAGCAGATCAACAGGGGACCAGACTGTAACACAGCACAGATGCCTTAAGCAATTTGCAAAATCAAAATAATGAATATTTAAAGGGTTGACTGCCAGTTTTTCACTGCTATCGTTGAGCTGAATGGAACATGTCTTTAGGAAGATTAAAATTACTGCAATGTGATATCAGGTCTGCACTGACTTCCTACTATTTATGATTTCCATTGACATGTTTCAGGCAGCGTGTCATGCTGTAGTCTGAAATATGGAAGTGCAACAGTTGGGGTCTGATCATGTTATTCAGACCCCAAAAGGATTTTGAAGCATTTTCAGTGAGATAACCAGAAACTGCAGATACTAAGGCTGCAGAGGTCAGGAGAGAAACACTTGAGGCTGTCTTCATCTGCTATTGAGGCCAGAGGTAGGATTTTCAAAGGAACTTTTGGGTTATTTAGTGACTTGTTGCATTCAGACAGGAAAGAAGGAGCATAATCTTGTGTGTATCATTCACACGTAATTAATTTTGGACATTTCCTGGAAATAGTAATTGATATCAGAAATTTTAGATCTAGCAATCATTGGAATGTAACTTATCATGTAGAAGGAGGCCATTTTTTTCCATTGTGCTCGTGCTTGCTCTTAAAAGCTTAGTCGTATTTAATCCTTCATGTGTGCATTTTGTTCATAACCCTTAACGTTCCTCATCCCCCATTTCCTTTCCAACACCCATTTTAAAATGATGGGTTATCTGTTTTGCCAATGTGACCCCTGGGCATGCGCAGTCAATTGAATGCAGCAGGCTGCAGGAAGAGTCCGCATTACCATGTACCATGCGGACATCAGGCTGAGAATGAGAGGACTGGGAGGTGGAGCCTGGGGGTGACATAGAGGAGCAAACCCTCACTAGAGGTGTCTGCAGAGTAGGTCTTCTTGGCCAATGCTCCCTCACAGTACTTGCCAAGATACTGTCCAGACCCCTCCTGGTGGCCATGCTTCTTGGGGATGGTCCCTTTCCCAAGCCAGAGGCTGTGCTTGAGAGTCAGAACTGCCCCCATGCCAGTTTCCCCTCTTCCCTTACTCCCACTTCAACCCAGATTCTCAACCTGATCCGAACACTAAAGTGTCTGATAAAATGGCCGCTGGCACATGCACAGTTGTGGCTGGTGAGATCAGCTGACTGTGATGCTGTCTTCCTGATCATGGTGTAGACAATATTATGCAGCCTCTGCATTATTGATGGAGTCACTGTCTCCTAATGCTCACTTGGTCTGTTGTTATTACCTGGTTTATCCTCCTCCCCATTCTCGAATAGTGATTCAACATGAACGAACCTCCAGTCGGCACCACTCAGAGACTGTGGTGGTCAATGCCTCTGCTAATTCTCCCTTATGTTGTTTCCGGCACTACCATGGAAACATAGAATTTTGCACCTGAGAAAAGGCAGCACGGTGGCACAGTGGTTAGCACTGCTGCCTCACAGCGCCAGGGACCCGGGTTTCAATCCAGCCTCGGGTGACTGTGTGGAGTTTGCAAATTCTCTCTGTGGCTATGTGGGTTTCCCCTGGGTGCTCTTGTTTCCTTCCATAGTCCAAAGATCTGCAGGTTATGTGGATTGGCCATGCTTGAAAAATTGCCCCAAAGTGTCTACTGATGTGCGGGATAAGTGGATTAGCCATGGGAAATGTGGGGATAGGATGGGGCAGTGCAGACTCAGTGAGCTGAATGGCCTCTTTCCACACAGTAGGGATTCTATAATTCTAAAGAGACCCTTCAGCCCATCATATCCACTTCGGTCATTCAACATCTATCTTTATTAATCTCATTTTCCAGCACATGGCCCATAGCCTTGTATGCTATGGTTTTTCAAGTACTCATCGGAATAGTTCTGAAATGTCTTGCGAGTTATTGCCTCTACCGCCTTTGAGGCAGTAGTAGTATTGTCACTGAGCTGATAAACCAAAGACCCCAGGCTAATGTTCTGGGGATGCGGTTTCAAATCCCACTTCAGCCAACAGTATAATTGGAATTTGATAGGATTCTAGAATGGGAGTTCTGTGACCACTGTCAATTGCTTTAATACCCATCTGATATACTGCTGCCCTTTCAATAGTATTTATAGCATGTTTCTTCTCTATCTTTTATTTAATTCATAACATTAAGTTTTAAACATCCTGACCTAATATTATATTTAACTTTGTGACAAAAATTAGCAATCTTGTTACATTATAATAATGTTTGGGCCTCCCTGAGCTACCTGTTCGGTTTTGATGCAGAATATTAAGTTGCCAGCTCTCTCAACTTCATCACAAGAGCAACTTCTTTTTCCTTATACTACAGCTATTTTTGTATAAAGTTACAGGATTTGACCTCATAGTTGTTCCTGCTATTTGAGGCGCAGTTAGAAACTTTTACTCTTGTACTACAAGTTGCATAAAGTAATTCTGAAGTTACTGCCTCGTGAGTTGCACAATATTCTACACAAGGTTTAGTTATTTGAATAAAACAATATCTAGCATTGGAACCATCTTTCAGTGGAACCTTAAACATCTTTAACCTTTTAATAACACTGACTGGTGATTCAATGGAATAGAGCCATCAAGGGCTATAAAAGAACGTTGGGTGTATATAGTTCTTTACTAAGACAATAATTGGGTTACCTTCAGCAGTAAGAAACTAAAATATTCATCAGAATGCTTGTTCAACTTTTGCTAGAAGTTGATCTTGTACACTATCAAGAATGTGTATTCACTCAATCCGATTTCAATTATACAATCCAAAGTTGTTTATACTTCCCTGTTGAAGCAATTTCGTTTCTTTAGAAGAATCTACACTTAAGAACATTGAAAATGAACAGTCGTTAACTTAATTTCCATCACAAATAATATCATCCTATTGTTGCTCACTCAGGAGTCAAATTATAAATAAAAGCGAAATGCTGTGGAAGGTGGAGTTCTGAAATGACAAACAAGTGTTGGAGAAACTCAGCTGGTCTGGCAGCATCTGGAGAAACTCAGCTGGTCTGGCAGCATCTGTGACAATCTATGTCACATCATCAATACTTTTCTATTCAGGAAGTTTTGTTTATTTGGAAAAGAAAATATTATTGTATTAGAAGTCCAGAAAAGTTTTGCTCAAATCATTCTTAGGATGTAGGGCTTACCTTTCGAAACATAGAGATAGAGAATATAGGAGCAGCAGTAGGCCATTTGGCATTTAGGGCCTGTTTTGCCATCCAATATAATCATGGGTATTCATCCGACTCTCTACCCTGTTCCTGCTTTTATCTTGCATCCCTTCATCCCTTTAGTCCTCAGAACTATATCTTTCTTGGAAGTTTTCAATGTTTTGGCCTCAGCAGTTTTCTGTGACAGAGGCTCACCACTCTCTGGGTGAAGAAATGCCTCCTTATTTTGATCAAAGAACAGTACAGCACAGGAACAGGATCTTTGGTGCCAAGACTGGACCGAAACATGATGTCTTTCTAAACTAAAAGCCTTCTGTGTCTCTGAAGTCCGAATCCCTCTATTCCCTGCCTATTCATGTATCTGTCAAGATGTCTCTGAAAGATTCCAATTTCCAAACATTCCACTTCCTCCAGCAGCACATTCCAGGCACTTACTACCTTCTGTGTAAAAAAAACTTGCCTTTCACATCTCAGAACGTAGAACTATACAGCACAGGAACACAATGTTGTGCCAAACATTACGCCAAATTGAACTAATTCCTTCTGCCAGCCCTTGGTCTATATCCCTCCATTCCTTACATGTTCATGTGCTTATCTACAAGTGTCTTAAATGCGCCTTATATCTGCCTCCACTACCACCCTTGGCAGCGTCTTTCACACTAGTCCCTCACATCTGCTTTGAACTTTGCCCGATCTCCTTTAATCTTACTTGCTTTTGTTAAAACTCATGTCCCCTAGTAATTGATGTTTTGTCCTGGGAAAAAGACTCCGATTATACATTTTATCCATGCCTCTCATAATTTTGTAAATTTCTATCAGGTTGCCCCTCATCCTTCCACATTCAAGTGAAAACAAACCAAGTTTGCAGAATCTCTCCTCATAGCTAATACTCTCCAAACCAAGCAAAATCCTGGTAAACCGTTTCTGTACACTCTCTAAAGCTTCCACATCCTTCTTGTAGTGTGGCAACCAGAACTGTACATGATATTCCAAATGTGGCCTAACTAAAGTTCTACACAGCAGCATTTCTATCCTATCCCTTATCCTTAGAATGTAATCCCTGGTTCTGGACTTCCCAATCATTGAGAAAATCCTTCTTGCATCTACCCTTTCTAATCCTGTTAGAATTTTAAAACTTTCTATGAGACCCTGTCTCATTTTTGTAAACTCTAACAAATATAGTCCTAACTGATCTAGTCTCTCCCTGCGTGTCAGTCCTGCCATCCTAGGAATCAGTCCGGTAAACCTTCTTTGCATTCAATCAATCGTCAGAACATCTTTCCTCGGGTAAGGAGAACAGAACTGCACACATAGCTCCAGGTGTTAATGTCTTGTATAGTCGCAACAAGACTAGGGAATTCTCTCACCCTATGAAGACCAGTGTACTATTTGCTTTCTTCACTAACTGCTTCACCTGCTTGCTTACTTTCAGGGCACCCAGATCTCATTGCATCCCCCTCTTTCTGAATCTATCGGCATTGAGGTAAGAATTTGCCTTCCTGTTTTTGAAGAGAGGTTGATCAAGTTGTTGGAAATTAGAAGAATGTAAAGTGATTTATTTCATTGAAATACAAGAGGCTGATATAACTGTCTCCTCTCATGAAGGACACCAGAACTAAGGGGAATAGTTTAAGAATAAGGTGTTCCTTTTGTAAGTTGGAGATAAGAGAACTTATCTTTCTGAGGTCATTACTCTGTATAATCGTCTTCCCAGGCAAGTAGTGAAGGTTGCGTCATTGAATTTCTTCAGGGATGAATTAGACAGGTTATAGATAGGCAAGCGAGTTGAGGCTTATGAGGAAATTGGAGCTGACACCGTGGACATAGCTACCATCATCTTATTGATTGGTGCAGCGGCAGGTCTAATGGGCTGCATGGCCCACTCCTGTTTCTATGGTTCTACCTGCTGAGGAGGATGAGCAATGGAGGAACATCGTTATGGAGAGAAAGTAGTACAGTGGTATTGTCACTAGACTCGTAATCCAGAATCCCAGGCTAATGATCTGGATAAATTGGTTGAAATTAGACCATTGCAGATAGAGAAATTTGAATTCCTGAAATAAGACATCTGGATTAAAAAGGAAGTCTAATGATAACCATGAAACCACTGTCAATTGTCTGCAAAACCCATCTGGTTCACTAATATCCTTCAGGGAAAGAAATTTGCCATTCTTACCAAGTCTGGCCCACTTGTAACTCCCAAGCCACAGCAAGTGTTTGACACAAGCAGAGAGAATGCTGAAGAAACTTAACAGGTCTGGCAGTGTCTGTGAAGAGAGAAACAGAGTTAATGTTCCAAGTCTGATATGACTTCTTCAGAAGTGAATGGTGTTAGAAAGTCGATTCCTTTTAATACAGGTATTTCTGCTATATTGCACATTTCGTTAACATGAATTGGCTGTAATGCAATTGATGAATAGTGGAAGCTGTTTGGATAATGCAAATTTTCTGCTGTACAGGCAGAGCGATTTCTCTCTAACGCAATTTTCTATAGCACAATTTTCTGTAGCACGAGGTCACACAAGAACACAACCATCATGTTATAGGAGAAATGCCTGTACTTTTGACAGCAGAGGAGCAAGAGAGCAGATGGTAGAGAGGTCCAATGCAAAATTCAAAGGGGTTGTTAATAGTGAAGAAAGAAAAAGAGATGATAAAAGGGTATAAATCGTAGTATGAAAGGGAGAGAATTGGTCCTTACTACTAAGTGCAGAGTAAACAAGACACATACACAACAAGGGTGTGGGGGAAGAAGGATGGGAGGACGAAAATAGGAAAAAATAGAGAGCAGATATACTGTGGTCAGATTCTGAAGTTATTTAATTAAATATTGAGACGTCAAGACTGTAAAATGCCTTCACATAAAATGAGGTGCTATTTCTCGAGCTTGTGTTGTGCTTTTTTGGAGCATTACATCAGGCCTAGGGCAGAAATGTAAGCATGAGAGCAATGAGGTTTGCTGTAATGACAAGCAACTGGGAGGTCAGGGTCATTCCTACCGACAGAGCAGAGGGATTCTGTAAAATGGTCACCTTCTATGTTTGGTCTCACCAATGTAAAGGAGACCATATTGCAAGCAGTGAATAAGGGAGACTAGATTGAAAGATGTACAAGTGAAATATTACTTCACCTGGAAGGTGTGTCAGGGGCCTGGGATAGTGAGGAGGGAGGAGGTGAATGGGCAAGTGTTATATTACTGCGATTGCATGGGAAGGTGCTATGGGAGATTGAGAAAGCATTAGGAGTAATGGAGTAGCCCAAGGTGTCCCTGCGAGAACAGTCCTTGTGGGAGAAGTCCCTGTGGATAGTTGGGAAGATAGTGAGAAAGATGTGTTTGGTGGTAGCAGTCTTCTCGAGATGGGGGAAGTGGCAGTGGATGATCCTTTCAATGCAAAGACTAATGGAACGTAAGAACAAGTGGAACCCTGTTGTAGTTTTAAAATGGAAGGGAATGGGTGAGGGCCAAAATGCGGGACTTGGGTCAGGCACGGCCGAAGGCCCTATCAACCACTGTCAAGTGGCGTCCCTTGTTTGAAGAAAAGGGTTGTCATGTCGGAGGCAGCCAGGCAGAAGTTGGCATCATCAGAACAGATGTGACAGAGATGGAGAAACTGGGAGAATGGAATGGAATCCTTGCAGGAAGTGGGGTGTGAAGAGGTGTAGTCTAGATAACTTTTTTTATTCATTCATGGGATGAGGGCGTCGCTGGCTAGGCAGCATTTATTGCCCATCCCTAATTGCCCAGAGGGCAGTTATGAGTCAACCACATTGCTGTGGGTCTGGAGTCACATGTAGGCCAGGCCAGGTAAGGATGGCAGTTTCCTTCTCTAAAGGACATTAGTGAGCCAGATGGGTTTTTCCAACAAGCGACAATGGATTCATGGCCATCATTAGACTCTTAGTTCCAGATATTTATTGAATTCAAGTTCCACCGTCTGTCGTGGCGGGATTTGAAGGCGGGTCCCCAGACATTATCTGGGTCTCTGGATTAACAGTCAGCGATAATACCAGTAGGCTATCCCCCTCCCCTGTGGTGGATAACAGATTCCAAAAATGGAAATGGTAAAGTCAAGGAAGGGAAGGAAAGAATTTTGGCAATACATTATTGCTGTTGTATTCTAGCCCTCTTGAAATGAATGCCAACATTGCATTTGCTTTCGTGAGAACCAACTGAACCTGCATGTTAACCGTAAGAGTATCCTGTGAACTAGGAACCCAAGTCCTTTTGTATTTCAGATTTCTGAAGCCTTTCCCTTTTAGAAAATAGTCTACGCCTTTATTCGCCTACCAAATACATAACCTCACATTTTTCCACATTGTATTCCATCTGCCACTGAACAGGAAAGTGTGGCAATCATTTAGAGAGGCAAATTTATATTGGCCTTCATTGCAAGAAGATTTGAGTTCAGGATCAGGGATACCTTTCTGCAGTTGGTGTGAGCCTGACCAAACCCCCTCCAGATGTTCAGAAGATAGTCTAAACCCTAACTTTTTCTTATTTTAAAGGTAATTGTAAAGTGTTGCAGATGCAGTTGGATTGGTCAAGCTACCGGATTTAAAGCAAAACACACTTTATTCATCCACTATAGTTAAAATACAACAAAAGAAAGAAGGAATTGGAATAACTTAACTCTATTGAAAAACTTAACAGAATAATAGACACACTAACTATTACTAATTAACTGTTAAAATATAGTAACATGCCATAAACACACACTTGGCAAAGGGCAAATTCAGAAAACAGATAGTCTCACATGCAGCTCTGATACAGGAAGAGAAGCCCCAACTTTTGGCTGTAATGTAGAGAGTGGAAAAGTAGTTTCTACTTCTTCAAGAACTCAACAGCAACTAAAAATCCTGGTTCTGAGGGATCTTGACCACATCCATTCAAGCTGCTTCTACTGTTCCAACTTAAAAAAAAACCCCCAAGGCTTTGTAAGCTGTTTACTCTTGTAGACTGCTTGGCTCCTCTGCCTTAAAACCTCCCTTCAAAAAATACCAGGACAAAATAACCTCTTAAAGCCATAGTATCATCAAATTATGCAGAAGATAGGTGGGTGGAGGGTGTAAGGAGTAAACGATACATGGAGACAGAGCCCATAGAGAGACAAGAGCAGTTGAGGAGACAAAGAAGTGGATAATGGTCAGCCTAGCAGAATGAATAGCTGCTAATGGGAATTATTAGTGGCTAACAGTGGGTTGTGTGTGCAGACCATGTGATAATAAGGCCTGGTGTGTGGGGTTGGGATAAGGACATGGGAAAAGGTGCCTCAAGCCCTAAACTTGTTGAACTTGATAGCAGGTCCAGTAGGATGTAGAGTTCTTAAGCAGAAAATGAAGTGCTATTCTTCCAGCTTCTGTTGAGCTTCGATGGAGCACTGCAGCAATCCTGAGACAAAGGTGTTGGCCAGGGAATATGGTGGTGTGTTGAAGTGGTGGTCACTGGAATCTCAGGGTCTTTTTTGCAGACAGTACATGGGTGTTCTACAAAGCAGTCACCCAGTCTACGCTTCATTTCTCCAGTGTACAAGAGACCACATTGTGAGCAGAGAATGCAGTACACTAGATTAAAGGGAGTGAAGGTAAAGCACTGTTTCACCTGGATAGATGTGTTTGGGCCCTTGGAGGAGGGAGAAAGTAAACAGGCAGGTGTTACACCTTTTGCAGATTATCCAGTTAGGGGGAGCAATTTAGTCAGACACAAGAATCTACACAGGAACCCGCATTGCGAGCAACAGCTTTTGAGGTAGGGCAGGGAGAAAAGAATAATGAATTTATAACAACAGATTCCTGTTTTTCCTTCAGCCTCTTGGAAAAAGAGTAGCTGGTGATAAAGCAGTTTGGTAAAAGAGCTAATTACTGAGGCATCTTCAAATGTCACTGTTAATGAGAATTCAAGTCATCACTTAAACATGTGTAGTCTCAGGTCAAACTGAAAACCGCAAAGATTCTAAGGACTTTCTAAAACGCACATTATTGATCTTTGTTTTGTCCCACACACATTCCTCTTTTTAAACTTTATACCCGAGTCTGTGTGTGTGTGAGTTTGATCTCCAATTATTTTTTTCAGTAGGTTAGTCCCTCATGGAAGAAAAAATTGTATTTTGCCTCCTATTTGATTCGAGGAGGGTGATTACAGCTGCTAAAAAGAATTTAAAATGTTTATTGCAGCCAACAAAGATAGTTAAAAAGTGGGGATTCAATTCATCCCTCCTCGTCTCATTGCAACACTTATAAAAACTGTTAAAGAAAGGAATGGAGTTACATTTTAAAATCTACAGATCTATTCAATAGTTGACCAGGTATCCTGTCTCCATTGTTGAGCTATCACTGTAATAATTTGTAAACCCTGCAAGTTTCTGAATGAGGGTTAATGGTCCAACCATTATGTGAAAATATTGATGGATATTCTGAATTATTAAAAAAGGATTGCATTTTGTATATCATGCTTTTTCTGATGTTGGGACATTCCAAAGCACTTTATGATCAATGAGGCACGTTAGGAGTGTGGCTCCTGTTCCTGCCGCTAAAATGCCCACAGCAAAGTGCTATAATCGGCAATGAAATATAATGACAAGATTATCTGCTTTAAGTGGTTGAAGGATAAAAGTTACCCAGGAAACCAAAAGAAATCCTATTCTGCTTCTCCTTTCGTCAGATCGAAAGGGGCCTTGACTTTTAACACCTCAAACAAAAAAAAAGTCTGAAATTAATATTTTTGTTCTTTCTTGAACTGTGGTCAAACTATCTAGAAAGCATTTTAATAATTTTCACATATGTTTATCTTTTGCAGCCAAGTGGCTTCCTGACCAAGTGGAAAAAGAATGGCGAGGAATTGAAAGGAAATGTTAATATGGGAGATACTTGTGCACCAACTGTAACCATGGAAACCAGTGAGGTTATTTTGGAACATAAAACTACTTGTGTGTCCAACTCCGTTGTTATGGAAACAGAAGGAACAGAAAATGGCACTTTTCATCAAGGAACCATTACTGTGACTGCTGAAAGAGAACATGCTGGGTTAAATCATCAACAGCAAATGTTGAATCCTTGTGCATTAACAGAACCTACTATATTAGCGAGTGTAAAAGAAGCCAGTGATGGAAATCAAAGTGACAATGCATCTGGCATTGAACTTCCTTTCCAAATGGATAGCCTAGATCAAACGGAGCAAGTACCTTTAGTGTTTGAAAGCATGTCTTCATCCTATGAAATGCCTGAAGCGATTTATGCCATTATTCACAAAGACCACTTCAAAGATTCTTCAACTAATGTCCTGAGTACAGCGACTGCTCAATCACTGGAAGAGGATTTAGAGGTGACATGCCAAGGCATTGCAAGTGAACCTTTCACACCGACCACAGCTGCAGCAGTTGTAGAGGAGTTCAACCAAGAGGCAACAGTGAGTGCCTTCCAAACTACCAGTGAAACTGAAAATGAAACAGCTACTTCTGCAGTCACATGTCATGGGCCAAAGGGATATTCAACAGCAAATTTATCAGTAACCAACGAGAATGAAGGAATAAAAGAAACCATTCTAGAAGTTGGCGGAAATCAAGAAATTGTTGAACCTTTCTCTACAACGGATCAGGGCGTGAATGGTCTGTCAGCCACTCATCTAAATGGACCTACAACATTTTATTCGATCAGAAATGGTAATAAAACTTCAAACAAAAGTATAACTTATCAGAGAGATTCAGAATGTTTGCCAAATGACACTGCTGTGCAGTACGTGGAAGAATTAGAGTCTGCCGGTACAGAGAAATTCAAATTCATGAATAAAAATTCAAATTACTTCATTCATGAAAGTCAATCTAACGGGAGTGCGCCTTCCCGAAGTAAGAACCTTGTGTTCAAAGAAATAGAAACAGAGGATATGTCGCTAAGCAGTAAAACTAACCAGAATGATGAAGTGAAAGTTAAGCCCAATAATACCAAGTTTCAATCTGCTGAACAGAATCAGGAACAAAACAGCCAGACTGAAGCATCAGGCAATGAAAATGTGGATACAGAACATATGGATTTTGCCACTGCCCGCAGACAGTGGTTGCTATTAGAAGAAATTAGCAAAATGCAAGACCATCGGCCACCAGTCAAATCACAGAAGACCAAAAGTTTAATTAAACGTATTTTTAAGGGCAACACTGATGGTCCTTCCATTATGGAACTTACAAATAAAGTGACAGCTCATGCAGATTCTGCATCTTTCTCTGGAGACAGAGTACAAAGCAGCACATCAGAAGCAATAAAAATGCATGAAGTGGAATCCTGGAGAGATTTGACAAACCTACATAACAAAGTGGGCATAGCTGCATTACAGGAGAATAAGGGTGGAGTGGAGAATTTAGGGCAGAACCTGTTGTTGAATATAGCAGATTTTAGTGCTTGTTCAGAAGACAATGATTCTGGTCTGGATGACTCAACATCCAGATCTGAAAGTGACAATTTAACTGACACAATATTTCAGAATGAAGCTTCAAGCTCTGTGTCAGCCACAAGTGGAAAATCTGAAACCCCGATTGAAAGAGAGATCCGTCTAGGTGTGAAACGAGAAGAAAGCCTAAGGAAGGCCAGGGGCATTAAAAAACACCCTGGCTCTGAGGAGTATGTTGAAATCAAAACCAGGCCATTTATTTTTCAGCCAGTTCCTTCCCCTTTGGTCAAAGCTAAAATTAATCAATTTGCTGAGATGCAGATGCAGCGTGAAATTTTACTTGAGCGCCAACGGGAGGAAGACCTTGTCCAGCAAGGAAAGGTAAAGGGAACATATGACCAAAGTCTGATTCCCGAGATTGAGGACAGAAGGAAATTCTTTGAACAACATTATCCTTTTCCACTACCGATAAACAGCAAAATGTTTAACCTCCATATTACTCCTGCACCTTCTACAATGAAAAAGTGTTCTTTCAATAATGAAATGAATTTTGATAACATTAGATTGGAAAATAGTTTATTAAATTCTTCCAAGGAAGAGAAGACAGGAGTTGGTGATGAAATATTGAAGTTTAAATATCCAACTGCCGAAACCTCTAAAGTTGTGATACTGGAAACTTCAGATGTGGTCCTGCGCCGTTCCTCAAACTTTTCACTGTCATCGATCTCATCTCCACAGTCAGAGGAGATATTGCAAAAGAACCCCTTCTTCAAGCTCCGCTCAAATGGATCTGAATCCATTCTGAATCAGGAGATTAAAGAAGTCCTGCAGCGAGAGGAAGAGCTTCGTAAACAAAGGTGCTTTCTTCATGGAATGGAAAATTCATCTGAAAGCAGTTTATCATCTTCAGCCATTGCCGGTAATTTGTCACCAGGTAAAATTGATCAATTATTCACATAGTTTACATCCCATGTAAGAGATTTGATTGCCTGAGAATTTTCAAACATTAACCACATGATTTGCCTTTTATTTAGTGTTTCAGAGACTGACCTCAAGTTGCATGGACCCTAAAACTGCTCAGGTCACAGTCACAGTCACAGTCACAGTGCGTACACTGGTGTCCTACAATATCCTGCAACATAAATATCTCCAAATGTTTCTGGGATCACTGGGGAGACACTTACATTAACATGGATCAGATGTATACAAACACCTCTTTGACTTGTCACTGCCAGTCTTTTTCCCATTTGGTGGGAGACACTTAAGTTTGGGATGAGGCAATGAGGTATTTGGAGCTTGCCTAGGTCCAGATAATTGTTCAAAGTCACGCGACACCAGGTTATAGTCCAACAGGTTTATTTGAAATTGCAAGCTTTTGGAGTGCTGTTCCTTCATCAAGCACTTCCCCTGACAAAGGAGCAGCACTGCAAAAGCTTGTGATTTCAAATAAACCTGTTGGACTGTAACCTGATGTCATGTGAGTTCTAATTCTGGCCACCCCAGTCCAACACCAGCACCTCCACATCACACGTAGTTGTTATATCAGTATCCCTGGGGCTGATTCCAATAGGGAGTTCAAGTAAAGTTTCATTTACAAAGAGACCAATAAGAATATGGTTTGAAGAACAAGGGAGCCTTTCAAATAAATGGAGTAGCTGCAAGTGAAATAAGCAATGACAAATGGAACAGAAGGATATGCTGAAAGCGTTAGTCGAAAAGAGGATAACAGAAGGTTCAGGTGGAAACTAAATGGCAGCAGTGGCTATTTCTTAGTCTGAATGATCTTTCTCTGTGATGATGTGGATGTTTGCAAATCATTTTGTAATCTAAAACCAAAATGTTTCTTGAACAACCAGACCACTTAACTGTAGGTTTAGACCAGTTGATGCAATCCAAATGAGGCCACAGGTCTTCTGCTTCCTTAGATTGCTAAAATGCTGGGTGCCTGGGAAGAATAATTATATGATAAAAGCAAAATACTGTGGATCCTGGAAATCTGAAACAAACACAGAGAATGCTGGGGAAATTCAGCACGTCTGGCAGCATCTGTAGAGGGAGAAACAGAGTTAATGTTCTGAGTCCAGTGACTCTTTGGAACTGAAAGATGTCAGCTTTTTTATTACAACCTTTTGATAGAGACAGAGGAGAGGTGAAGGGAATGGATGGCGTATGGACCTAGTACAAAACACAAAGGAGTTGTTAATGGTGGTGAAAGGGAAAAAGAGGGTGTAGATTAAGGTGTGAAATGGAGAGAATGGATTCTGTCTATTGAAATCAAAGTAGTAAACAAAACACAATCAAGACAAGGGATAACAAGGTGTAGAGCTGGATGAACACAGCAGGCCAAGCAGCATCAGAGGAGCAGGATGGCTGACGTTTCGGGCCTAGACCCTTCTACAATCAAGACAAGGCTGTTGGGGGGCTCATGGAGGTGAGGGAGACAGTTAAGAAGAATTTAAGCAAGATGGAGAATAAACATCATGCAGTCAGTGACGCGATTCATTATTGACACCTCGAGGCTATAACATGCCTAAACATAAGATGAGGTGTTGTTCCACGAGCTTTTCCTTTGTGCTTCATTGGAACATTGCAGGAGGCCAAGGACAGAAATGTTAGCATGACTGCAAAGACCTTGGGATGTTTGGGGCCTAATATGGCTGCAACTGCAACTCTTTTTTTGCCCTTGTACTAACACTGAGCCTGTTAGGGAGCAGTTTTCAGCTAAATGTTGCTGGGAAAGGAAGTCCTTATAATCTTCAGACTGGATAAGGACCGTGTGTTATAGGTGCTGTAATACAGCTAAGAAAGGCCACATACATTAGTTTTCTCTGTCTGCCCACACTTCCATTATAGCCAGTTGAGAAGCCAAGCTTTAAAACTGTCTGCAGTTGGCCCTGATGGTTCATACAAAAGTTCAGTAAGAAAGACTATTTGCTGCAGATTGTCTACCATCCAATTATGTCTTTGAAAGTTCTGCCCACAAATAACTTAGAAATAAAAATATTTCCAAAATGCTCAGTGGACTTTCAAAAATTTGAAAGGCAGAATCCTTCAACAGGAAAGATAATAACATTATATTTTTGTAATAAAATAAAATGGATTCAGAAGCTAGAATGTAACTTTTGTAATTGTTTTCCAATAGGACAATATAGTCACATTTCTAAATATGTAGTAAAGTGCTTCATTCTAAGAAGTTTACTTCTACTTCTTGTTTTTCTTCTTATAGTAACATTATAGCAAGTGCATGAACTAGAAATTCTCAGAAGTGAAAAATGTGTTGCAATAGAATGCAGTCTTTTGTAATGAATCTGCAGGAAGCATTTCTGTTTCAAATTTTACAGTTTTTATGTAATAAATGCTGACCAGGCTGCGATGCCCACATCCCAGAATTGAATAAATAGGAAAACAACTTTGCCACAATGCAAGTACAGATTACTATCCGAAGTTCAACTAAGTAGCCAATCAAGTCTTACCTGCAGCAATTTCGCTGAAGTTCTAGTTAATGAACCGTGCAACCTTTGACTGGCTGTATCAGTTTAACTCAGCAGTAGCATTTTTAGACACAATCTGCAGTTCTTTCACAGTAGTGCTGGCAAAACTTTTATATTAATGATGAAATATTAGTGGAATGCAGGATAAATCTGTCAGCATCAGTATGGAAAAGACAAATGGCTGTATTTGGGAGTGTTATAATAATAATCATAGAATAGAATGATGCAACATTTGTACTTGTACAAGCTCTTTATTTAGAGCCATCTAGTTAGTCCCATTCTCCTCCTGTTTCCCCATAGCCATGTAAATTATTCCTCTCTAAGTATTTCTCTATTTCTCTTTTGAATGTTATTATTGAATCTCCTTCCACCATCCTTTTAAGGCATTGCACATCACATCAATTCACTGTTTAACAGGAAAGGCTTCTCACATCACCTCTAGCTAAACAACTTAAATTTGAGAAATTCTTTGTGCAGGAATCAGTCAAGTTAATTTTCTTTGAACAGTTTTTAATGAAATTATCAAATTTCTTAAGGAGAACAAAACTGTACACGGTACTCAAATGCAGCATACAAACAGCTATAGGAAAAATTCCTTACTTTTATACTTGAGTTTCATTTGCAATAAAGGCCAAACTTGCATTTACCTTCCTAATCACATATTATACCTGCACACTAACGTTTTGTGATTCAGGTACCAGGGTAACCCATGTTCCTCAAGTGTAGAGTCATGTAGTCTCTCTCCATTTGAAGAATATACTGTTCTTTAATTCCTCCTGCCAAAGTGAACAAGTTCACACTTTCTCACATACTTCCTCTGCCATTTTTTACCAAAATTCAACCAATCTAATTCCCTTTGTAGATTCTGTCTTCTGACAATCTACTTCCCCATCTATTTTTAATGAATAATTTATTTACCCTATCATTGGTCCAAACGTCAAAGTCATTAATATAAATGAGGCTATGATATTAATCGCTGCAACGCTCTGCCAGTTACAGCTTGCCTACCTGGAAATGACTCATTTATCATTATAAAGATAGAGTTAGCTAACTAGACCAGGCAAGTAGGTAAAAAGACGAGGCAGTAGATATGCACTGAAAGATATTAAGAAGGTACTTCATAACTCTCAAGAATATATTTTATTGTGAGAGAAAGTCTCTATAAGAGACCATCTTTCACTAAGTGGGGAGGTCACAAATGGTATAAATTGAATGAAAGAAAAGGTGTACAATAACGTGAAGATTAATGGAAGGCCAGAATACTGCAAAAAAAATTGGAAATCTGCAAAAGATCATATGAAAATAGAAAAAATTAGAATTTAGGTATGAAGTAACATAAAAACAACCCTCTGCAAGTATGCAAAAAAGTCTGTAGCTAAAGTAAATATTGATCTTTTGGAGGAACAAGACTGGTGAATTGGAAAAGGTAGAGACTTTGAGCAAGTACTTAGTATCTGTCCTCCTGGTAGAAGGAAAAGCATCCCAATAAAAGTAGAAATTCAAGGGTAAAAGGAATGAGGAACTTAAACAGTTACTATCACAAGAGAAAAAATTACAAGGAAAACTACTGGGTTGAAAGACTGACAAATGCCCTGGATCCATAAACCTGCATACCTGAAAAGAAGTGCTTGCAGCAACAATAGTTGCATTGATTTTAATCTTCTAACTTTCCCTAAATATTGGAAATGGCCTAACAGATTTGAAAACTGCAAATGCAACACCACTATTTTAGAAATGCACAGGATGGAGCGGGATGTGGAAGACACAGAAAAAGGGAAAATATGGGACAGTTAGTTTTATATCTGTCATTGGGAAAATGCTGGAATATATTATTAAGGATGTTGTAGCAGGCCATTTAGGAAGTCATAATTAACACGTCAAGAAAAGGGAAAATCATGTCCATCAAATTTATTACATTATTTGAGGATGTGTAAAGCAGAATGGATAAAGGGTAACCAGTAGGTGTATTCTGGGTGTCAACATCTATTTTACCAATAAAACTGTTCAGAGGGTGCATGGAGTGTGCTCGGGCAATTCTGGCCTAAAATAGCAATCCTGATTTGAATATTAACAGGACAGATGCTTAAAATAGGCATTGGCAATAGTAAACCTATCCAAAAACTGACTGTGGATACAACGACCACGTGAATGGTGTGCTCTATCTACCTGGGTACTCTTTTACAGAAGTTCCCCTCTTATTATTTTGATAAGTTAAATTATATCTACTGTGCTGGCACTGTGTAATGTAATCTTGTATCTTCTTCTATTTTAAGGGTTCCTTTACAGAACACCAATATTGAGTGCAGCACAAGCCGTTCCTGCTACAGTCGAGGTATCACTAGGCAAGCACATGGAGATAGCGAGTTAATCGGAACCCCAAGGAGCAGGCAAGCAGAAGCTGCAGAATCTTGCATAAGTTTGTAATCAGTTAAGAATGAGCATCCATGGATACACTAACAGTATGTCATTTATCTGCAGGACATAAGGGCAACAAAATCATGTCACAGGATTGCCGTGACTCTGCACTGGGAGACTGTATATGCACTAGCAACTACAGAAATGAATAGCACTCCTAGAGGAACAAAATGAATTGAATTGCATACTTCAGCAAATAAGTTACCCTGAAGCTTGTTGAACTAAGTTCAGACCCAAATGCACTTCCATATGCTTTGAGCTATTACATGATTAATACATTATCTTAATCATTTAAAATATTCTTTCACTTCTTTTAAATGATGAACAATTGTATTATTCATGTCCTATTTGCATACTGTTTTTATTTTCTCTCAATGGTTTGAAATTTCAGCTTACACAAGTAGATGGACTTTGTGATTTCAGTGAAATGAGCTGTCCCTGTAACTGTTCTAAAGTTTCAATTCATAAACCTCAAAACAAAAGGAGAAACATGTGAAACTAATAGTTCCATAAGGTTTTTATTTGTTAAAGTGTTTATAAGAAGATATTAATATGGAATTTAAATATAGAAGGATAATGGTTTCTCTAATTGCACCTAATACGCTTCAGAATAAGATGTGTTGTAATATTTTAAAAAAAGCTCCTTGCAAAAGATGCTTCATTTTCCCTATTACTGCAAAAGCCAAGTCTTTGTAAGTTCCTGCCAAACAGGGTAGGGACCACGTATAAAGAAACATGTAGCCAACCCAGTATTGCAAAAGATGCAGTAAAGCTGTTTACTGCATGTAAACCCAATTTAAAAACAAAAAGAAAATACTCAAAATACTCCGCATTAAAAGCAAAGTCGCTGAAATATTTAATTTCAGAGCAAGAGCAGAAAACGACGGTGATAATAGTCATCAGTGGTCTGGAAAGAAACCTGAGGCAAGGAACCCAACTTCAGGTGAAACAAACAGTATTCCACATGTTGTGTGAAAAGGCAGGTGTAGTTAGGTCTAACAGTTCCTTTTTAGTGTATAACCTATTCAATATGATAACATGACCAGCACATTTCCTTCTCCCTCCTATCACCTTGATTCGCTTCACAACAACCTCCAACATCCTCTTCCTTTTCACAGCACCTTTCTACGCAAGTACAACACATGTAACACCTTTCACTTGTCCCTCTTCACAACTTCCCAGGTTCGTAAACAGTTGTTTCAGTTGTAACAACAATTTACTAGTACTTGTTTCTATTTAGTAAACTGGATATACTGCTTACTGTACAGTGCACTCCAACATTAGTGAATGACAACTTTGCAGTTTCCCCACGGAATCCACATGTGTAATGCCAACCTGCTGGTTCCCCTTCATTTTAATTCTCTGCCCCACTCCCACTGTGTCTTCTGACTCCTGCACATTTCCAATGAAACCTAAAGAACTGAATTTCATCTTTCAGTTGATCATTTTACGGTCTTCTAGACTTCATGTTGAGTTTAATAACAAAATCATAAGTGTTGCCCCTTTTTGTTCAAGAGACAGCTGTTGATGATGATGAACCGTTCCTGTCTTCATTCTACCTGTTTCATTATCACCTCTTGTTTGCCTTGTGCTATCACCCTATTTGTCAAACAAACTTGCCCTCCTATCGCAAAGATTTACTCTTGCTCTTTACCCACTTCTCTTCTTTCCTGCTTTAGTGCTTGTTAAAAACATTAATTAAGTTTGTAACTTTTTCAAATTCTGACTAGAAGTAATTGACCTGAAACACTAACTCTGTTTCTGTCTCCACAAATGTTGTCCGGATTCTTGAATATTACCAGCATTTTCTTTTTTTTTCTTTTCAATTTTCCAGCATTGCAGTATTTTGCTTTTGTATTGTGGCCTAAACTAAGAGTAGCCACAAGAGCACACTTAGGTATTTAGCATTAAGCTTGTTTAATTTTACTATTAACATTTTAGAAGTTGATTTCTTGAACCACTGCAGTAGGAACACCCGATTATGCAACTATTGAGGGAGTTCCATGATTTTGACCCAGCAACACTGAAGGAACAGTGATATATTCCCAAGTGAGTGGTGACTGGCTTAGATGGGAATACGCAGGTCGTAGTGTTTCCATATATCTGTGGCCTTTGTCCTTCGAATGGAAATTGTTGTGGGTTTGGAAGTTGCTGTCAGAGAAGCCATGGTGAATTTCTGCAGTGTATTTTGGAGATGTTTGTTGCTACATTGTTGCTACTGACCATTGGTAGTGGATGTTCATGTATATGGTGTCAGTCAAATGGGCTGCTTAGTCCCAGATGATGTCATGCTTCTTGAGTGTTTTTGGAGCTGCACTCATTCAGACAAGTGGTGAATATTCCATCAAGCTCCAAACACATGATGGACAGGCTTTAGGGAGACAGGAGATGAGTTACACTCTGCAGAATTCCTAGCCTCTAACCGTCTGTTGTAGCCACAGTAATTATATTGCAAGCACAGTTCAATTTATGGTACATGATAACTCCAGAATGTTAATAGTGGGGCAATTCAGTGATGGTAATCCCATTAAATGTCAAGAAGTGATGGTTATATTCTCTCTTGTTGGAGACGGTCATTGCTTGGCACTTGTATGGCATGAATGTTGCCTGGCACTTGTCAGCCCAAGCTTAGATATTGTCCAGACCTTGTGGCATTTTGGATACATGCTCAGTATCTGAGGAATTGTGAATTGTGCTGAAGATTGTGCAATAACTAGTGAACATCCTCACTTCTGAACTTACATGGAGTGAAAGTTATTAACGAAGCAGCTGAAGACAGAGACCATGCTGAAGAACTCCTGCAGAGATGTCCTGGAGCCGAGATGACTGACCTCTAACAACTACATGCATATTTCTTTGCGTCAGGTATGAATCCAATCAGCAGAAAGTTTTCCCTCGGTTCTTATTGTCTGTTATGTTGCTAGTGCTACTTGTTGTCACGTCTGGTCAAATGTGGCTTTGATATCAAGGTCAGTCAATTTCAGGAACAATTACAGCATCTGCAATTCTTTTGGTTTTTATTCAGTCAATTTCACCTCACCTCCAGGTTTCAGCTCTCTTGTCCATGTTTAAACTGTGGTTGTGATGAGGTCACGAGTTGTATGGTCCTGGTGGAAACCATATTGAATATCAAGGAGGAATTTCTTCCTAAGCAAGAGCTGCTTGATGACCCCTTCCAGGACTTTACTGATGATTGACGATAGAGTTTGAGCAGTAATTGGCCTGGTTGATTTTCCACATTGCCGTGCAGTTGCCAGTGTTTAGCTAAAATAAAACAGCTTCACTAAGGGGACAGCAAGTTCTGGAATACAAGTTCTTCAGTACTTTTGCCAGAATATTGTCAGTGCCTTCATATTATTCTGTGCCTTTGCCATTTCATGATTTCATGTGGAGTAAATTGAATTGGCTGAAAACTGCTGGGAACTTCTGAAGGAGGCCATGATGGTTCTTCATCTCGTTACTTCAGGCAGAAGATTGTTGCAAATGCTTCAGACTTAAATTTTGCCCTAATGTATTGGCCTTCCCTGTCATTGAGGATGGGAATATTTGTGTAGCCACCTCCTTCTGTGATTTGTTTTATTATCCTCCACCACTCACGACTGGACGTAGCTGGACAGCAGAGTTTAGATCTGCTCTGTTGGTGATAGAATTGGTTAGCCCTGTCTCTCACTCGTTGTTTCTGCTTTTTGCCATGCAATTAGTCCTGTTTTGTAGCTTCACCGGATTCACAATTCATTTTTAGGTAGCCTGATGAAGCAGGCAAGCTGTTCTGCACTCTTCATTGAACCAGGATTGATCCCCTGGCTTGATGGTCATGGTGGAGTAGGAGGATACACCAAACCATGAGACTACAAATTTTGTTTGAGTAAATTTCTACTGCTGATGATGGTCTACAGTGCATCATGGATGTCAGTCTTGAGTTGCTAGATCTGTTTGAAGTCTATCCTACTTAACATATTGATCATGGCACACAGCATGAAGGAGGGTATTCTCTGTGTGAAGAAGAGACTTCACCTTCACAAGGATTGTGTGGTGATCACTTCTACTAATACCATCCTGGACAGATGCATCTGTGGCAGGCAGATTGGTGAGGGTGAGGTCAATATGGTTTTCCGTCTTGTTGGTTCCTTCACCAATTGCTAACAGACCCAGTCTAGCAATATCCTTCAGTACTCAATGCATTGGTCAGTAGTGATGCTCCTGAACCTGTATTGGTGATAGACATTGATTACACAGAATACATTCTGCATTCTTGCTATCCTCGCTGCTTCCTCCAAATGGCATTCAATATGGAGAAGGGGTAGGGTGGGACATGTTAATCAGCAAGAGCTTTCATATTCAACCTGGTACCATGAGACACCATGGGGTCTGAAGTCAATTTTGAGGCTCCCCAGGGCAACTCCCTGCTGACGATATGCCAGCGGGGCAAGATATGTCTAGGGTTTGGGGTGGTGTTGTCTCAGACATTGTGTGTAAGGTAGATTCTGTGAGTATGATTATGTTATTTTGTTCCTTGACTAGTCTGGCAAACAATTATTGCAATTTTGACACTAGCCCTACATTTTGGTAACAAGGACTTTGTGGCTTTGACGGGGCAGATTTTGTCGTTGTAGTTTCCGATGCTTGGGTCGATGCCAGGTTGTCTGTTCAGTTTCATGCATTTCTTGAAGCTTTTTGTTGGTTTGACTGGCATTCTGGCTATTTAGGCAGAGAGTTAAGAGTCAATAACATTGCTGAGAGTCTGGTCACATGTAGGCCGAACCAGGTCAGGAAGGTACTTGGCCTTCCATAAAGAGCATTAGTGAGCCTATACATTTTTAAGATCGTGTTTTCATGGTTATCATTACATTTTTAATTCCAGATTTTTCATTGATTTCAAAATCCACAATCTGCCATGGTGGGATTCAAACCTAGCTCCCCAGAATATTAGCTGCACCTTTAGTCACACTGCACCCATCACTTCCCCAGTATAATTTATATAGTATGCCTCTGACAGTACAATCTAACTAACTGCATGGGGACCATTCTAATATAAGTCCCTTTTCCTCTGTGTGAATCCTGAAAACATTATAATTCAGAAGAGAATTCTTATAGCCCATGTCTTCTGGTGCCAATTGCCTTTGTCCTTTGCAATACACTGAAATATAATTTGTATGAAAAAGCACTGAAACAACATATTTAACTTTTCTGTCTACCAGCACTCAAAAGCACAAGACACGCGCTAACAGAAGTAACATTGCACAGTATTGCTTCTGTTAAGATATCAATAAAAGATAAGTTAATGCATTCTGCTTTGAAATCAAGTTTCTGTTCTTCAAATCCAACCTTTGACATTAGTATTACCGCTAGTGCTGGTGGGGAGATGAAGAGTTCTATAAGTAATGTCATTGGGCTGATAAAGCGAATGCTGATAAAGAGAAAGGAGTTCTAATTTGAACATGTGCAATTGTTAATGCTAATAAAGGAGAACCTAAGTTGATGACACATCTTACCAATTGTTTCCTTCAATAATTCTACATGCTGAGAAACAGTTTCTAAAATTAAGCATGTAAATGGCAAAGAATTAAAAAGCCTTTCACCAAAATAATGCAAAACTCCTGTGTAAGGTCTCCCGTACCTTGGTGGTCAGCTAACATAAGTCTTTTTGTATTCATTCATTTACGGGATATGGGTATCGCTAGCTGGGTGGTATTCCCGTGTATCTGCTGTCCTTATCCTTCGATAATAATGGTCATGGTTTGGAAGTGCTGTCTAAGGAGCCTTGGTGAATTTCTGCAGTACATCTTGTAGATAGCACTCACTACTGTGACTGAGCATCAGTGGTAGAGGGAATCGATGCTTGTGGATGTGATGCCAATCAAGCAGGCTGCTGTATCCAGGATAATGTCAAGTTTCCTGAGTGTTTTTATATGTGCACTTGTAGAATCCCTACAGTATGGAAACAGGCCATTTGGCCCTTCAAGTCCACACCAACCCTCTGAACAGGATCCCACCCAGACCCATCCCCCTGTCCCTGTAACCCTGCATTTCCCATGGCTGACCCACTTCGCCTGCACATCCCTGGACACTATATGCAATTTAGCATGGCCAGTCCACCTAGCCTGCACATCTTTAGACCATGGGAGGAAACCTGAGTACCTGCAGGAAACCCATACAGACACAGGGAGAACATGCAAATTCCACACAGGCAGTCACCTGAGACTGGAATCGAACACAGGTCCCTGGCACTGTGAGGCAGCAGTGCTAAGCACAAACCCACGTTCCACCCCTTATCTGGGCACTCCTGACGTGTGCCTTGTGGATGGTTGATAGTGTCTGGGGAGTCAGGAGGTGAATTATTCACCGCAAGTTTCCTAGCCTCTGACCTGTTCTTGTAGCCACAGTCCAGTTCACTTTTTGGTCATTGGTAACACCAGAATGACCAAATGTTGATAGTGTGGAATTTAGTGATGATGATGCCATTGAATGTCAAGGGGGTGATGGTTAGATTCTCTCTCTTGTTGGAGGTCATTGCCTGACGTTTGTTTAGTGTGAATGTGACTTGCCACATGTCAGTCCAAGCCTGGATATTGTCCAGGTCTTGCTGCATTTGGGTATGGACTGCTTTAGTAGCTGAGGAACCATGAATGATGCTGAACATTGTCCCCATTTCTGATCTCATGATGGTGGCAAGTTTATTATGAAACAACTGAAGTTATTTGAGCCGAGGACACTGCCCTGAGAAGTGATGCAGAGATATCCTGGAGCAGAGTTGACTGACCTCCAACCACCACAACCTCATATTCTGTAGTGCTAGGTATGACTCCAACCAGCAGAGCATTTTACATCTGATTCCCATTGACTCCAGTTTTGCTAGAGCTCCTTGATGCAACACTCAGTCAAACACAGCAATGATGTCAAGGACTATCACTCTCACCTCTCCTCTGGAATTCAGCTCTTTTATCCATGTTGGTTTCAAGGCTTCAATGAGGTCAGGAGCTGAGTGGCCCTGACAGAACCCAAACTGAGCATCAGTGAGCAGGTTATTGCTCCATGAATGCTGCCACAGCCTTTGCAATATCCAGTGTTTTGAACTGCTTCTAGATATCACATAAAGTGAGTCTAATTGGCTGAAGTCTGGCATCCATGATGCTGGGGATTTCTGGAGGATGCTGAGACATGTCATCCATTTGGCACTTCTGGCTGAAATGAAACAGATGTGCAGGTCTTCCCCATTTTTGCAGATATAGATGGTTGTGGAGCCTCCTCCTCCAGTGAGCCGTCTAATTGTCCACCACCATTCATGAGTGGACGTAACAAGACTGCAGAACTTAGATGTAATCTTTTCGTTATTTGATCTGTTAGGAACTTTATATCAGTCTTCAGGGTGAAAGACACCTGCAGCATATCAGAACTTCAAGAGAGTCGGGGCAGAGGTGAGTGTAGTGGAGAAGGTGGTGGGTTGGCTGAAAGGTCTGAAGGTGAATAAATCACCCAGACCAGATGGAATACACACCAGAGTTGTGAAGGAGACAGCTGAGGAGATTATGGAGGCATTGGTGGGGATCTTTCAGGAATCACTGGAGTCAGAGAGGGTCCCAGAAGACTGGAAAATGGCTAATATAACACACCGCTCTTTATGAAAAGAGGGAGGCAAAAGACAGGAAACTATTGGCCAGTTAGCTTGACCTCAGTCATTGGTAAGATTTTAGTGTCCATTATTAAGGATGTGATTGCGAAGTACTTGGAAGTGCATGGTAAAATAGGGCTGAGTCAGCACAGTTTTGTCTGACAAATCTGCTAGAGTTCTTTGAGGAGTTAATGAAAAAGTTAGACAAAAGAAAGGCAGTGGACATAATCTTGGATTTGCCAAGGTGCTACACATGAGGCTGCTGAATAAGAGCCCATAGTGTTAGGGGCAAGGTACTGGCATGGATAGAGGATTGGCTGACTGGCAAAACGCAGAGAGTGGGAATAAAGGGGTCTTTTTCAGAATGGCAGCTGTCAATTGGTGGAATTCTGCAGGGATCAGTGTTGGGACCACAACTACTCACGTTATACACTAACAATCAGGAAGAAGGAACTAAGGGCGTTGTTGCTAAGTTTGCAGATGACACAAAGATAGGTCACAATGATGCCACCCGAAGGCTGCAGGAACAGCAACTCATATTCAGCCTGGGAACACTGCAGCCCAATGGTATCAATGTGGATTTCACAAGCTTCAAAATCTCCCCTCCCCCAACCACATCCCAAAACCAGCCCAGCTCGTCCCCGCCTCCCTAACCTGTTCTTCCTCTCACCTATCCCCTCCTCCCACCTCAAGCCGCACCCCCATCTCCTACTTACTAACCTCATCCCGCCCCCTTGACCTGTCCGTCCTCCCTGGACTGACCTATCTCCTCCTTACCTCCCCACCTACACTCATCTTTACTGGCTCCATCCCCGCCTCTTTGACTTGTCTGTCTCCTCTCCACCTATCCTCTCCTCTATCCACCTTCTATCCGCCTCCCCCTCTCTCCCTATTTATTTCAGAACCCTCTTCCCCTCCCCCATTTCTGATGAAGGGTCTAGGCCCGAAACATCAAACTTTCCTGCTCCTATGATGCTGCTTGGCCTGCTGTGTTCATCCAGCTCCACACCTTGTTATCTCGGATTCTCCAGCATCTGCAGTACCTATTATCTCTAGGTGGAGGACAGGTAGTGTTGAGAAAGCAGGAAGGCTGTAGAAGGCCTTACACAGGCTAGGAAAGTGGGCAAAGAAGTGGCAGATGGAATACAATGTGGGAAAATGTGAGTTCAGAAAGAACTTTGGTAGGAAGAGGCATAGACCATGTCCTAAATGGGGGAAGGCTTTGCAAATCTGAAGCACAAAGAGATTTAAGGAGTCCTACTTCAGAATTTTTGTAAGGTTAACATAGCAGGTTCAGTTAGTAAGGCAAATGCAATGTTAGTATTCATTTCAAGTACACTAGAAAACAAGAACAGAGATGTATAAGAGATAAAAGGCACTGCAGATGCTGGAGAATCCGAGATAACAAGCATGGGGCTGGATGAACACAGCAGGTCAAGCAGCATGATAGGAGCAGGAAAACTTGACGTTTCGGGCCTAAACCCTTTCTGATGAAGGGTTTAGGCCCGAAACATCAGAGATGTGTAAGGCTGTGGTCAGACTATATTTAGTGTATGGGACAGTTTTGGGCCCTATATTTAAAGAAGGAATGTGCTGAAATTAGAGGGGGTCTAAAGGCGGTGCTATTTCATTGAAACTTACAGAACACAGAGAGGCCTGGATAGAGGGGACACAAACAAGATATTTCCACAATAGCAGAGACTAGGACCTGAGGGCACAACCTCAGAGTGAAGGGCTGGTCCTTTAGAACTGAGATGTGAAGGAGTTTCTTCAGCCAGAGGGTAGTTAATGTGTCATTGCCACAGAAGGCTGTGAAGGCAAGTCATTGAATGTATTTAAGACAGAGATAGATAGGTTCTAGATTAATAGGAGATTAAGAGTTACAGGGAGAAGACAAGAGAATAAGGTTGAGATCAGCCATGATCAAATGACAGAGCAGACTTGATGAACCAAATGGTCTATTTCTGTGCCTACATCTTATGGTCTTATGGTCTGAAAGAATTACTTCGCTCTGTCTATCAGTTGTTGCTTATGCTGGTTGGCACATAAGTAGACCTGTTTTGTAGCTTCACCCAGTTGACACTTCTCTTTTAGGTATGCTTAGGGCTGCTCCTGGCATGTCCTCCTGCTATCTTCATTGAACTAGGGTTAATCTCCTGGTTTGATGGTAGAAGGGGATACGCTGGGCCATGAAGTTGCATATTGTATTGGAGTACATTTCTTCTGCTTCTATTAGTGTCCCACAGAGCCTCATAAATGCCCAGTCTTGAGTTGCTAGATATGTTCAAAGTCTATCCCATTTAGCATGGTGATAGTGACATATACCTTGATGAATTGTATTCTCAATGTAACAAAGGGATTTCATCTCAAAAAGGAATGTGCAGTGTTCACTCCTGGTGCTGTCAAGAAGAGATGCATCTATAGCAGAAAGATTGCTGTGGATGGAATCAAGAATGTTCTTTCCTCTTGTTGGTTCCCTCCCCACCTGCCACAGACCCAGTCTGGCCATTATGTGCTTTAGGACCCGACCAGCTTGATCAGTGGTGATCAGTGCTTGACCTTGGGGTTGTGGACATTGAATTCCCCACACAGAGTACATTCTGTGCCCTTGCCAGCTTCATTGTTCCCTCCAAGTGCTGTTCAATATGGAGAAGTACTGATTCATCAGCTGAGGGAGGTTGGTACAAGATACTTATGAGGAGGTTTCCTTGCCTGCACAGTATTTGAATGATATGTCATTTGGAATTCCTACACTTAACTCTCATTATGTTGAAATGGTCCCTACACAGTTAGTTAAACTGTATTAGGGGAGGTGATGGTGTAGTGGCCCTGTTACTGGCCGAGTAGTCCCAAGACCCAGGTAATATTCTAGGCACCCAGGTTTGAAAGCCACCATGACAGCTCGGCAAGTTGTAGACACTGGTCAGCTCACCTGTAATAAAATCAAAACACTGCAGATGCTAGAAATCTGAACAGCCGCAGAGAATGCTGGAGAAACAAGACTGGCAACTTCGATGCAGAGAGAAACAGAGTGAACACTTCAAGCCTAATATGATTCTTCAGCACTTGCAAATCTGCTGAGATGATTCTTACTCATTTATGGAACATGAGCATCACTGGCTGTCCAGCATGTATTGCCCATCCTAGATGTCCTTCAGTAGGTGGTAGTGAGCTATTTTCTTGAACCATTGCAGTCCACGTGCTGTGCATTGATCCACAATGCCCTTAGGGAGGGAAGTCCAGGATTTTGACCATTCATGAGAAAGGGCAGGGTAGGTTGATGGCCAACAATGCCATTGCCACTCCTTTTGATAAGGCCCCACATGGGAGATTGATAACAAAGGTAAAAGCCCATGGAATCCAAGAAAATTTGGTAAATTAAATCCAGAATTAGGGAGGCAACGGCCAAGTGGTATTATCGCTGGACTGTTAATCCAGAGACCCAGACAACATTCTGGGGACCCAAGTTCGAATCCTGCCATGGGAGATGGTGGAATTTGAATTCAATAAATATCTGGAGTTAAGAATCCAGTGATGACCATGAATCCATTGTCGATTGTCAGAAAAACCCATCTGGTTCGCTAACGTCCTTTAGGGAAGGAAACTGTCATCCTTACCTGGTCTGGCCTACATGTGACTCCAGATCCACAGCAATGTGGTTGACTCTTAACTGTCCTCTGGGCAATTAGGGATGGGCAATAAATGCTGCCTAGCCAGTGATGCCCTCATCCTGTGAATGACTAAAGAAAACAAAAGTGGTAGGAAGCAGAAGGTAATTAACATGAGGAGTGTTTTTGTGACTGGAAGCCTGTGTTCAGTGAGGTCTGTAGGGATCAGAGCTAGGGCCCTTGCTCCTTGGGGCATATATAAATGATTTAGACTTGAATGTAGGAGGGTTCATCAGTAAGTTTGCGGATGATTCAGAAATTGTTGAGGTGGCAAATAGTGAGGAAGATGGTCTTAGATCACAGGAGAATATAGACAGTGTGTCAGATGGGTTGATTAATGGCATATGGAATTCAATACGGTATGAGGTGGTGCACTTGGAATGGAATACATGATAAATGGTAGGACCCCAGGAAGCACCAAGAATCAGAGGGACTTAATCCCTTAAGGTAGCTTGACAGGTAGATAAAATGGTTAAGGAGACATATGTACAATGATTCAGAGGTATAAAATTATGAGGGTCATGTATATATATATGGCAGACAGAAGGGAACTCCCTTGATGGAGGTATCAATGACCAGGGCATATATTAAAGGTAAGAGGCAGGGGATTTAGGGAGGATGTGAGGAAAAAAGTGTTTTACCTAGAGGTTGGTGGGAATCTGGAACTCACTGCCTGAAAGAACAGTACAAGCAGAGACCCTCAGAACATTTAGGAAGTATTTAGATGTACATTTGTGATGCCAAGACATATAAAGCCATGGTCCAAATGCTGAAAAATGGGATCAGAATAATTAGGTGGTTGCTTTTGACCAGCAGAGATTAGATGAACTAAAGCACCTGCTATCAACCTCTATATTCCCACACCTATCAAGTACTGTCTATTGTTATTTGTATTATGTGCAAAAGCTGATTTTATGTACTTATTTTAAGCAGCTTTTTACTTAAATGTTGTGAATCATTATTACAACTGCTGTTGGCATATAAGAAACCTGAAAAATCTTTCCAGTGTTGAGTGGGTTACCGCTGTCCGATTGTACACTGAATATAAAAATTAATTGCCAATGTGGGTGGTCACCTTTTTGAAATCTCAAGATCTGTCACAAAGAATGCGCATCTTGGCAATACAACCCATATTGCCCACTTGACCCCTTATGCCCATTTACAAGGTACCGACTCATAAAAATATACACTGTGAGGCATCTACAGCATGTCATGGCTGAATAGGAAATGCTGAGTATACAGGATTACATGATTTTGAGGCCAAAACTGCGGTTGTCTTACATGCCACAATTTACTATATTTTAATGGGGTTTTTTTCTGTATGTTTCAATTTTTGTACAGTTGAGTTTTCTATCTCGAACATTCTTTGATTTTCAGGTGCTTGTGTGGACAGATTGCTGAAAACGAGGGCAGGAATCTTGATGTGAAATTAACTGGTGCTTATTCTTTCTGATGCAGACTTTATACCACCTGCACATTTAAATGATTGTGGTATGTAGGACAGAAATAAGCACACTGTTGTGTGGGTACATGTCACATCAGGGGGGCCAGTTCATGTGAGAATAGCATCGCTGCTAGCCTGCATAATTTGTAATGGGAAGGCATTCCAGCAGTAGCAGGTGCTAAATGCCTAGTGAAGAGTGTCTAAGCTCCAAGACAGAATGTTGTGCAACAGGTCAAGGACTGCACTTCAAGGTTCACTGATGCAGTTTTGCAGTCCTTGGTGCATGAGGTCAACAGAAAACAGGTCGTTCATCTATAGTGAGCTAGGAGGACTCCCAGGCAAACTGAGTTGGCAGTGCGAGCAGAAGTCAGTCAAATCATTTTCATCCCAAAGTTCTAAGTGCAGTGCAGAAAAAGTTTTAATGGCTTCATATGAATGGTTGAAGTCATTGATCTTCAAATGTCATTGCCCTCAAACGATGCTCAATTTACCAAATCCTCTTTATTTACCACCCAATAATCTTTCTCAACCACAAATCATGCCTCACATTAGAGTCTCACCTCAGCCTACACCAGTGAAGCCTCACAAACACATCTCACAATTTGTACACAATGCCAGCTGTTCAATCAGGGCAGTCACATCATCTAAACACAGTGCATTGTGCACTGATGCACACTTCTCACTCTTGCAGGATGAGGTTGAGCACAACTGGAAAACTGACTGGGTGAGGACAACAAAGTCCTCACTCTGATGGAGGAGGTGGCGCTTGCCATCAGTGAAGTGGCCATCACCAAGATTACGGCCCAGGATGAGGCTGAAACCATTCAAGGCAAAAGTGTGCTTACCTTTTGTTGTCCTCCTCATAATTTACTTTCTCCTTATCCCAAACACGCTTCTGATTTACAGGCTGTGGACGGTGTCAGTTTGCAAATCTTGTTTTCTCCTCACTCTACCCTAACTGTGGGATGGCTTGGGGGTGGGGGCATCTGCGTGATCCCTTATGCCCAGTTACAAGGTACTGGCTAGTACCTTGTGAGAACCATTCACTCTCCTTCCTTCCAGAGATCCAGCCAGACATTCCCCTGCCCTGGTTCTGAACTCCTCCTGCCATAGCCAAAGCTGGGGCCAGGTGGGAAATTACCTTCAAGTAGCGAATAAATGGCCTCAGTTGGGGCAAGACAAGAAGCCTCCTTTAGGGCTCTCTTACCCACATGAAATTGCAGGCAGGAGGGCAACAGGAAGACCTGGAAATGTTAGTGACACAACACAACCACCTCCCCCCTCCCCCCCCACAACCTGAAAATCTGTAAGTCAGGGATCTGTAAAACTCAACTTGTGCTTCAGAGAGTGGTGTATGTGTGGAATTTACTCATGGGAAGACACTGAGCATGACCAACCAGTAGCTAAATGCCACTGTCATGGCCGAAGATACTAACACTCAAAAGGAGTTTGCAGAATCTGTCCATAATCCAGGAATCTGTGCTCCAGCAGATCAAAGCCATGTCCGAGACCTCTCACCCTGAAGGAATGGCAGTGGCATTGTCAGCTATCAACCTGCCCTGCCCTTTCTCAGGAAAGACTGTGTTTCTGCTCCAATCAGAGTCATTTCTCCAGGGCCTTTGCTGTTGCCTATCAATCAGCACAGAATGCTTCTGCTCATGTCAAGATCATGCATTGCAAAGTAGCCCTCCCAGGATCAGGGGCAGCATGAGAATGGCCTGCAAGACCAGTTGCGGCCTCTTCACTAAATGTCAGCAATCTTTTAAATATACTGTAGCCATTCCATTCAAAACCTGCAAATCAACAAGTATGAAGCCAAGTCTGCCACAAGGGACCCTAACATCTTGGTGAAACCACTTGCATGCTCTGCCTGCTTATGTCTGGAATAACAGAAGCTCTGTATTCCTCTCTCTTCAAGTGTACTGTGGAAGGCACCTCCCATACCCAACAGTGGATGACAAACTGTAAGATACTGATAATGCTCCCTCCTCTAATCTGGGAAACCAATGCAAAGAACTCCATGACCGCTGTCACTTGCACAGCCACTGGCAATGCTGATTTCACTCTGTTTTGAGGTGCAGTTCTTACTATAAGACATGGCAGATTTCGAAGTGAAGACATTGCACATGCAGTTCTTGACATTAATTGAACATTCTGGGTACAGAGCCTTCTCTCTTCTTGAGCAGTCTCTGTTTCTTTGCCCTGATAGGCTAAGGGGCAACAAACTACAAAGACTATAACTGAGAGCAAATGAGTCAAATCGGTCAGAGTCGAACTCTCGAAATGAGAATGAAGGACTTTCACCATGTGACACTTTTACTCTCCAATTTGTAATTAATAGTACAAACTACCAGAAAACTATTGGTGGCTTTTACCTCTATAAATAGTACTGGTGAGGGATTCTATCTTCTGTTGACCCATGTTCAACTGTGTTATGTTAGGCTTTAGCTGGAATGCTGAGATTGGAATTTTCCAGTTTGCATTACCAGCTGATATCCTCTATGCCTCCAGCACAAGCTTCCAGTGTCCATGATAGCAATACACCAAGATGGTATGGAGTGTCCTTGCTATTCGTAGGAGATATGTTTCAGGAAAATCAATGAATAGCAGAAGAACAAAAATTATGAATTTATGCCCATTAGGAATTAATGAATTAATTTTTGGCAACATGCTGAAATAGCAGTGTAAGTAAGAAACAACAGAACAAATATCAAAAATTGTTCCCTCTGAAAATAGGGACCTTTATGCAAAACAACTAATAAGCACAATGAGCAGATCTAGACACAGCGCTATTGCCACACTGGACCCACAACTATGGCCATTGCACTTTATGGACTTTCATAGTAACATATTACTCTCAGACTAAAGCAAAATACTGCTGGAAATCTGAAATTAAAAATGAAAAGATCAGGAAATACTCAAGGCAAGGAAACATAAGTGGGAGAGAAACAGGTCAACTCAGCCAGAAACACGAACTCTCTTTCTCGATACAGACAGTACTCTTAGAATTTGATTTAAAGCACTCATATTTCAGCTTTGGTTAGCCTTTACTTCCCAAAGTATTTGCAGTTCTAACCAACAGCATTACCTTGAAGTGCAATCTTTTTGAATTGAAATAAAACACACAACAGAATAATTACAACTCACAAGCCAAAGCAATAAACCAATTTGTTTAGAAATGTATCACAGTATCATTGTAATGTATCAATGTATCATTGTAATTAATTATTATGTGCAAATCAACATTCACTTAACCTAGCCATTAATTAACTAATTGAAATAATAAGATAACTCAAAAACAATATATTAAATCTGCAATTTAATGGAGAAAGATTAATTTTATAGAAATGCATGAAAATGGGACATTTGATAGTTTAAGAACATAGTTTATTGAAGTAATTTAATAGTTTTCATTTTATTAACACCACTTTTCATTCATACATTCACTCAAAAGTACGTTTATAGACTACATTATAACAAAATGCTTTTTATTAAAAGTAGATAAAATAATCTAAAACCACAAAAGTAATCCACCATTTAAAACACTAAAACTGCTATATACAGTTGATGAGTGCTGCCTGCTATTTCCACGAGATTACTGCCGTTCTAATCCATTAACTTGTTGCACTGTTAGTCTCTGTGTAGTTTACTTT
The DNA here is from genome assembly GCA_024137785.1 of Ginglymostoma cirratum. Lineage (NCBI taxonomy): Eukaryota > Metazoa > Chordata > Chondrichthyes > Orectolobiformes > Ginglymostomatidae > Ginglymostoma > Ginglymostoma cirratum. The sequence goes on along the minus strand of JAHRHZ010000273.1, from coordinate 891,764 downwards.
TGTGCTACTTCTAAATTGACAGTAAAATGAGAATAATAAGGATCTTGCATTCTGTTGCTGATTATGAGGTATTTGAATTCTCCGAGGAATCTTTAATTCAATGCACAACAGGATGTTCGTCAGACAAGGGTAGATATAAACAGCTTCAAAATCATGATTGATAGAGGCAGCATCAACGTCACTATCAAACAAAACTAATTGCAACCAGTAATATTACCAAAAAGGTCAGGTTTCCACAGACGTAGAGTATTAGTACCATAATTTTAAACCTGTGACCCTGTAATTGTAGAATGAAAAACGAATGTAAGTTGACTTTATGTTTCTGTTGTATTTCTGTATTTACAATTTACATAAAAATAATTGATATCTTTATGTACTCCTGATGTATTCAGCAAAATAAAGCCATTAAAAAAAATTAAAAGCATGTACCTGTGGATCAATCAATTCACTTGAATCCATTATTTGCATTTTATCCTCTTTTCTTTTCTGTGCTATAAAAGGTTGGAATCAAAGTTGTTATTTGGTGCAATTGAGAAATATTTTTAAAATAAAAGTACGAAGGGTAATACTAAATATGCAGTAGTGGCACAGAAGATTTCATGCTCTTACTCAAAGTGAAATAACACAATTACACTACAGCTTTTACAGTTACCACAGAAACAAACTGTTGCTGGTAAATGGTAACATAATAAGAAAATGTTAATCCTCAGTTTTGCACAGTGCAATGTTTTCTCCTGCTGCGGATGGTTATGAGAAATTAACACTTCGTTATATTCTGTGCTCAAATTCTCATTATGTATATCTGATGCATGAAGCTCTGTGTGAAGCTCTATGTCAGAATCACTGAATATGAAATTTCCTTTGGGATGCGTCTGAAACCAAGCACGTAGGAAAGTTACTGTAAGATTGTGGTAAGATTGTGGTAAGTGTCATATTTGTTGTTCAGTTTTGATCTAAGAAAACTGAAAACCTTCCATTGATACAAAGCCATCACTATTAAGCAAATTGTGTGTCAATTGACATCCCCACAAATGGTAGTCAATATGTTTTCAGACTGGAACATCCTACCTGGAATGTTTGGAAGGACTGATATTTTCAGCTTGGAGCGGAAGCATTTGAGAAGCAACTTTATTCAGTATACAAGATAGTATATGGTGAAATTACAACATATGAAAAAGAGAGAAAGCAGCAGGCTATAAACAGAGTGTAGTGATCCCACAACCAATCCATCAGAACAAGGCTCTACTGCATCCAGTCATGAATGGTGGTAGATTATTAAGCAGTTCAAGATGGCAGCTCATCACCACGTTCTCACGATAATCAAAGATGGGCAACAAGTGCTGGTCTTTCCTTACTCCTCACAATCCATGGGAAAACGAGGGTTAAATTGTGACGGTAGAGTAAGGGGTCACTGTTCAAAGCAAAGGTGTGTATCTTTAAGACAGATGCCAGGAATTTCGTTATGCAGATAGTGATCAACACGTTTAGTTTTATCCATTTGTGATGAGCCTTTATTAGCCACTTGAAACTGCTCAAAATTTTAGCAATCATTCAATGGTTGTCAAAATTCCTCAAGCTGCTTTAAAAACTTAGGCATTTTGATTTGCAGTTGTCTCCTACTTTTTCAGAGTAAATTAAGAAGCAATAGAAAGGAGCTGTACAAATAGAAAGGATTACTGACCTTTACAAGCGATTATGTAATTATGTATCTCCAGAATCAGCTCAGTTGCAACATGCCAAACTATGAATCCAACCATGACTAATGTATCCCAGGGGTTATAGAGGTCCAAGGCTGGCAAATCCATTCCAAGAAAGATTGATGCAACTGTGCAAAGTTAAATTAATCAACTGAGTTAGTTTTTCTAATCCGCAAATTAAACTGACAAATCTTTCACTAATGCAAAGGATTGAAAAAGTGTACTTCTCACAGCTCCAATCATATTCTACGAACAAAATCACAGAGATGTTTGAGAGAGGAAACTTGACAGCAGTGTTCAAAATGATGAAGAGTCTATACACAATAGACTAATAAAAGTAATCCCTTTTTGGATGAAAGTTCAAGGACTGTAGAATGCAGATATAAAATAATTGCCAAAGCACCAAAACAGACCTGAGAAAAATGTTTTTAAAAAATTAATCTTGCAGTGACCCAGCATAGACTTAATGAATCAATGGTCTCTCTCTATTCTGTAACCTTTCTATGATTCTACAACACATAAAATATGAGGTAATCTCATTTGGTCTAATCCCTGGTGCCAGAGCATTACTCTGCCACGTTATTGATACATCAGTAAAATATATCCGATGTTAAAGAAAAATGGTCATCACCAAAGAAATAATGTCTGTACATTACTTCATTGTAATTATGTGATCTATAAGTGACAGAGTAGTGCTTTGTTACACCATGCCCTTTAAAATTAAGATACATTTTTGCCAAAGAAGTTCAAAATGCTTGTTCTTGAACATTTGCTTCCTTAAAGTTATAGCTAAGTACATCTCAATGTTTCTTTGTTTATCATTAATTCTTGAAGGGTTTAGATAAAAGTAAACCATTTCCAACATTTCCAGTGAAAGGGTACAATCTAATCTGATTGACAAACAATGATTTAAAAGGAGCCTGGGGGCAACATTTTCACACAGAGGATGATGCACGTATGGAATGTGCTGCCAGAGGAAGTGGCAAAAATAGGTACAATTATAACATTCAAAATACATTTGGACAGGTACATGATAGGAAAGGTTTAGAGGGATATCGGGCAAATGCAGGCAAATGCGACTGGTTCAGTTTAGAATAGCCGTTTGGCATGGACAAGTTGGACCAAAGGGTATGTTTCTGTGCTGTATGACTCTATGACTCGAAGTGACATAACAGAACCTTCTTTTCTATAGGCAATAGGAATCTAGATTTGGAATGCAGAACTTGATGCGGCTTCAGTAGCCTTTGTAAAGTTGTAAAGGTGAAAAACATTGCAGCCATATGAGAAATAATTGGAAGAGTAGGACAAACTAATTTGCTGCTCTGTGCAGATGTGGAGGCCTCCTGTGCTGCACTATTCTATAATTCCCCCACTTACACTTACATGACTTAGCATTCAAAATATTGGGTGGGAAATTTGCTCTTGACAAAACCCCTCAAATATACTTGAAGGAGACATTAATTAATATGACCTCGAATGATCTGTTGAATGTTTTTTAATTATTGTGAGCACTTTTAGAGAATGAAATAGAATTTTCATAGAGTTTTGCACCACCTTTGAATATTCCCTGATGGATGAATGCTCTTGACAAAACCCCTCAAATATTCTTGAAAAAGATACTAATTAACATGGCCTCTAATGATCTGTTGAACATTTTTTAATTATTGTGACCATTTTCATAGAATGAAATAGAATTTTCATAGAAGTTTGCACCACCTTTGAATATTCCCTGACGGAAGAATGCAGAAGGAAATTTACCAACTACCAAGCAGCAGGTTCTGTCATGCCCTGATAGAAAAATGCAATATCTATTCCATGCATCTTCTGTGAGGCAAGTTGAGATGGTGGTTTTACAAATACTTAGTGAAACACATATTCACCTTCCATACTCAGTGTGCATTTTAACTTACTCACAGAAAGTAAATTCATCTAAAATATATTATTCCATTTTACAAATATATTTTCTTTACACAATTAGGTAAAAAAAATTCTGTTAAATTCTACTCAACATACTTTTGTTTTTAGTAAATATAGAAACTTACCTGCTATTGTTCTAGCAAAGGTACCTGTTGCCCAATGTAACCAATTAAAAATATACCGTCTGCGGAAGGTTAAAAAAAAAGTTAGAAATGTTAGGTTGTGTTTCACACCAAATTGTAAGGATGTGCTCTTTGGTTTTCCTTTAAGATATTTTTGGAATTGTTTTCTTTCTAATTCTGAAGTATCATAACAAATAGTTGTTTGCTGGTATAGAACTTGCGTATTGCTGAAAAAAGACAGATTTTATCAAAGCTTTAAGTCTTGCACCCATCAGGACAATTTCAAGAAATACCAATGGAAAAGTTAAACAACTTTCAAACTGTAAAATAGGTCAGTGCTGATTGGTTAGTAAGTGGTATCTGAGGTGGTAGAGGTGTTATGTGTATAATGCACTAGTTAATGATGACTAACAGTTAAAGGTCAAGGTTGTTTGAATTTTTAACCAGGCTCCAACTCTGACACTGATTGAGCAAGGAATTGCCCTGGGAAATGATGCACTAAATAGCTATCACCTATCCTGTAGCATAAAAAGAGATGCACATATTCTTTCTATTTGCATTGAATGGGACCCTATGTATTAATATAGTTTTATCTCCCAGTACACACAAGCGTGCTATAGTGTGAGCCTGGCTTACAATCCTAATTTGGCTGTCAGTGTAATTCATTGCACACTCACGATTGAGTAATAAATGTTGTTCAGGACACTGTGTTGTGAGTATCTTCAACAACTCTTAAATATTCTAATATAAAATGGTGAGAAACTATGTTATCAAAAATGAATATTATTAGACCTACCTGGGTGCTTGTGGATTGGGTCTGAAGAAAGCCATAATTGGCTGAAGAATTACCAGTATAAGAATCATACAGCCAAAGTATGGATGGACACCTGCACACTAAGAGCGCAAATATTAATGTATGATAAAACATCTTGGAAATATTACTCATTTCTACAGAACTCCCTTCAGAACTTAACTAGCGTAAGAAACAGAAAGTGGTGGAAAAACTCCGTAGATCAGGCCATAGTCATGGAGACAGAAGAAGAGTTAAAATTTCAGGTTGATGACCTTTCTTTGGAACTGGGGTAAACTTGGATATGTAACAGGATTTGAGCAAGCAATGGGTGAGACAAAGACAAAGGAAGATTTATGGTAAGGTGGAAAACAGGAGAGATTAAATAACAGAAGAGTTACTCTTACAGCACCAAAGGGAATGTTGATGGAGCAATAAATTCAAAGAAACTATAGACATGCTGAGAGGTCTGTTGCTGACTGAAAACAAAACTAAAAGAAATCGAACTGTGCAAAGGAATTAAATATGAAGACAGACAGTCTGAAATGATTAACATAGAATACCTGATCATAAAATTAGGAACTGTTCCTCAAGCTTGTGTTGACTTTCATGGGAATACTGCAGCAGACCAAGGACAGAGACCTCAGCATGAGTACAAGGTGGAGAATTAAAACAGGCAGGCCACTAGAAATTCGTGGTCATTCTTATGGACTGAATAGAGAAAGTCTGAAAAACTATCTCCTAATCCCTCTTTACAGACCACACAACAAATGAGAACAACAAATACTATATTCTTAACTGAAAGAAACACATGCAAATTACCGCTTCACCTGGAAGAAGTGTTTGAGGGTTTGAACAACAAGAAAAGAGGACGTGAAAAGACAGCTGATAAATCTCCTTTGCTTGCAGGGTAAGGTGCTGTGAGAATGGAATGGGATGTTGGGGTTGATTGAAGAGTGGAGACCAGGTTATTATGGACGTGAAAAGTGGGAAAGATGTGCTTAGTGACAGCATCCCATTGAAGGTGGTATATGAGTGATGCATTGAGCTGGTGGGATAGACAGGAGGAACCCATCATGTTCCTCAGAGGGAGGTGAAAGGCCAAAAGTGTCAGTCATCCAGATATGGTTAAAACACAGACATCTTTTGAGGGCTGTTGAAACAGCTGAGCTCCAGGGAAAACACTGGTTGATGGACAGCTCTAGTTTTTTTTCCGATCTGTGTGTGAATAAACACTGTCAATTAGCAGATGATAAAGGGGTTTCAAGTTCTCAAAGTTTCTGCTATTGGATGATTGATTAGCTTGTTCTTGTTTAGGAAACTGGTAAGTTATGAGTTGTGACATTTTTAAAGCCTTTCTTTAAACAAATCCCACTTACACAAAAGGACATAAAAACACATTGGTTCTATATAGAGTGTGTCATGTGTGATTGAGCACGAGGGTGCCATTTGCTGATATGAGGGGTATAAGGGACCATGGGGTGATGAGAAGGTGGTGGCAAAGAATTACACAGATTATGCATAGGGAGCATGTGTAGGATGTGGTCATGGGAAGGGGGAAAGCTAATAGGTTTTAACGTTTCCATTATAATTCGAAAAAGTCTGAAAGCACTGAAGTGGGCCTTTCAAACAGGCCACCTCAGCATCCCAGCAGTACCCTTGTGGCTGCCTATGAACAAGTAGGGGCAGCCCAGTGGCTCAGTGGGTAGCACAGCAGTGGGGACCCAGATTCAATTCCAGCCTCAGGCAACTATCTGTGTGGAGTTTGCACATTCTCCCCATGTCTGCATGGATTTCCTCCAGATGCTCCAATTTCCTCCCACAGTATAAACTTGTGCAGGTTAGGTGGATTGGCCATGCTGTAGTATCCAGGGATGCGCAGGCTAGGTGGATTAGCTATGGGAAATGCAGGGTTATGGGGATAGAGTAGGAGGGTTTTGATGGAATGCTCTTCATAGGGTCAGTGCGGACCAGATGGGCTGAATGGCCTGCTTCCACACTGTAGGATTCTATGGTAAGTATTATCTAGCTCATTCAATCGATATAGAATTAAATTTGCAAGTTCTGCAAGCACTTAACAAAAAAAAACCTTGGGTTTTGTTCCTGCCTTTGAAATGTATTGATTACATTTAATAGAATGAGAGGGGAATGAGTGGGAAATTTTTCATGAATTAAGATTTTGTAATAAAGGCTAATAAATATCCCATGACTGAATTGGAAACAGTGCAATTTTATATTAACAGGTGTTCTTACAATGTTCAAAATAATGTCCAATGGCCTTGAAATGGAGTCATGCACCCCTATTTATAGGTGCTACACATCCTCCTGTTCACAAAATGGCAGATAGGAAACACAGGCACATTTGGGACTGAGTGTGCCACCTACCACATTGGACAAGAACAAAACAAGAGTTATCCTTTACCATTCCCAAATCAGGCTTTAGGCCCCTTACATATACATTCTTGCCACAACATTAGTTCTCCCTAGGGCAGTTAAGGCTGCATGCACTTAACAAAGAACTAACACCAAAGATTGCTTGCAAAATTAACTTTACTATGCAGCACTATCCTAGACACTGTCACTGACAAGAAGTGACACGATTCACATTTTGCTGTTCTTTGACCAATAAACACTGGCATCTTCACAAATATATCACTGCAAGAAATCAATATTTCTCCAGAAGGAAAGAGGAAAAAGCAAGGTTGTGCTTATGCTGCAACACAAGGGGGTGCACCTCTTCACATGCAAAGATGCAGTGTCAGGCTGTGACTGTTTAAATCAATAGGTGTTTTATAGTTCAGCTCTGTTTTCTGTCGCTGAATTATGCATGTAAATAAAACAAGTTGGTAGCTTATCATGGTCTCTCATAATTAGTCAGAGAGCAAACAATTTAATGCCCATTCAAATGTTTTTGCAAGTAGTAACTGCAAGATGCCTAGGAATGACAAGTACATTTTTCTCCACTCAACAACCAACTAGTGCTGTTAGCTGTGGAGTTTCACAATTGTTAACAAAAATGTGAATGAAATAATATTTCTTTTTAAAAATCATCAACCAAGTGGAGATTGAAATCGTGATCCAGAATCCTATTCCTAGGCTGAACAGCAACACCCTGCACAAAACATTTTGAACTTGATGACTTGTTCAAACAGATCGTATTTACTTAACAAAATATTGTTTAGATTCCAGACACAGCTAAACTGGCCTTTTTTTTTCCATTCTAAACTGACTTGGGTTAAAACTGCCACATCCACCATCTTAGTAAGAGGATATGCACATGCTGAGAACATATGCATGATTCCTGATATTTTTCTGATCAGTGGCCAGAATTATAGTCAAAAAGAAAAGTGCCTGGCTCTGAAAAAGAGCTTCAAATGGAAACTACAAAGGGAATTCTGAATCATTTAGTTGCGAAAGTGTGAACTAAATTAAAGATAACACTGTATGAAGAAACTATATAATTTCGCGATAAACACTGGGAATTTCTTCCCTAAAATTCTCTGCCTCAACATCTCCCTCTCGACTATCACAGCACTTCTTCTTTGACTAAACATTTCTGTTTCGTATCATCATATACGGCTCAGTATCAGGCTTAGATTAATAGCAATCTCTTGTGAATGTCTTTGGACACTTTAGTATTGATAAGGTGCTGTATGATTGCAAGTTGTTGTTGTATAACAGGCAAAGCGCAGGGTCTTTGTTATGGAAAAATATTCCAGATAAAGGCTAATTCGGGAAAGTACATTACACTCATGGACTTGGCATCCCACTCTGTTTACATTTTATTCTAATCTGAATAAATCAAATTGATTGAGACAATGTGCTTACTTTGTTTATGTACTAAAAACATACTTTCCTATTTGTAAAGCTAACTTGCTTCGTTTCATCTTCAGCTCAATTCCAATTGATATGTTTGTAATATTTCTATCAAGAAAAGGGAATTATCTTCCATTTCTCACTGCTAGAACCACCAACAACTGCCAACTTACATAGCTCCAGGCTCCCCTGTACAGAAAAGGAAGAATAAAGGCAAGACATGTTAGCAACACCGTGGCTGCCATGAGTACCCAATGTACCTAAAACAGGAACAATAAAAACAGAAGTCAAAAGTTGCAACAAGCAGTTTGCATTTTACTAACTGTGGCTTAAAATTTAACTGTTTCAATACTTGTCTATTCCTCTGCGTATTCAGAACCAGTACGACTATCAGCAACCATATACAGTGATATGTCAACCTCTGAACAATCAAAACGCGATAGCCTACTATAGTTAGAACTTAGATTTTTGTTTCCAATGTACTGCTACTTTTAAAGTTAAACAAAACTGAATGTTGATTTACTATTAACACAACAAAGTGGCAAAGCTTCCATTTTAGCTCATACCTGTGGACATGTTAGTGTTGAGAAACCCAAAGTCTACGGTCCAAAGAACTATTAAATTTGATGAACGTCTAATTGTGTGCATTGAAGAGCAGTGGTTAGGCAATGTCTACCCAGGGCTTTCACAAACTAAAAATTGCAGGTGAAGGAAATTTTGAAAGTTGCAACAAAGGCCGCTCAAGCTGTTCATCCATATCAAGGATCCTTCACTCTGCCATTTATATAAGTTTAAATTGCAAAATGGTCATTCTAGGAAAGAATTATTCTACTACTTTATCTACAATCAAGAAACTGTTGATCGGAAGTGCAAATACGCACCTATAGCAGTTTGACTCAGCAGTCATTCATGCAATTTGAAGGGCTCTTGGGAACAAGTTGCTATTAAAAAGGAAGAAATTTTGCTCATCTTAATAAGTATTAAGGTTGATAAGTCCCTGGGTCCTGATGGGATCTATCTCAGAATATTGAGGGAGGCAAGAGAACAAATTGCTGGAGCATTGACAGACATCTGTGTATCCTTTTTGGCCACAGGTGAGGTGCCAGAGCACTGGAGAATAGCCAGTGTTGGCCCATTGTTTAAGAAGGGTAGCAGGAATAATCCAGGAAATTATAGACCTGTGAGTCTCACGTCGGTGGTACGGAAATTATTGGAAAAGATTGCCAGGGACAAGATCTGTACGCATTTAGAAGCAAATGGACTTATTGGTGATTGACAGTAAAAAAGGCCTATGGCATGCATGCCTTCATTGGGAGGGGCATTGAGTATGAGGATAGACAAGTTACCCTGCAGCTTTATAGAACTTCAGTTACGCCACACTTGGAATATTCTGCACAGTTCTGGTCACCACACTACCAAAAGGATGTAGATGCTTTGGAGAGGGTACAGAAAAGGTTTACCAGGATGTTGCCTGGTATGGGGGATTTTAGCTATGAAGAAAGGTTGTATAGACTGGGGTGTTTTCACTGGAACGCTGCAGGTGGGGGGACAACCTAATGGAAGTTTATAAGATTGTGAATGGCACTGATAGAGTGGAACATATGAGGGTTTTGTCCAGAGTGGAGGGTCAATTACTAGGAGACACAGGTTCAAGGTGCAAGGGGGGAAGTTTAAAAGAGCTGCGCGAGGCAAGTTTTTCACACAAAGGTTAGTGAGTGCCTGGAATGCATTGCCAGAGGAGGTGGTGGAAGCAGGCACAATAGCAGCATTCAAGAAGCACTTGGACAAATACATAAATTAGAAGGGAACACAGGGATACAGATCCTGTAAGTGAAGACAGTTTCAGTGCGGAAGGGCAAAATGTGGCGGCACAGGCCTGGAGGGCCAAAGAGCCTGTTCCCTTACTGTATTGTTTTTTGTTCTTTCTTTGTTCACAGTGGTAGTGTCCCTACCTCTGAGCCAGGAGGCCTGCGTTCAAGAAGCACCTGCTCCAGAGGTGTGTAACAACATCTCTGAACAAGTTGATTTGAAAATAACTACAAGCAATTTGAATTTGCAGTGAATAATGCAGAACCGGGGCTTTCACAAAAGTTTGCTATTGGACCATGAGTAGTACAGTGGTGATTGCTTGAAACTATGTTATGTCAAGCTGTCAGATGGCATTGGGAGTACCAGGGCAATTTATACTTTGCTTTCTCTCCTTAACAACAGTTACTTTGCAAATTTATATAATAAAAACAAATTTCCAAACTAGTTTGTCTGTTTTGTGCACTATCATGCCTATGCCTACAGCATAAACACATCTTGAGGTTTGGAACCAATACTGCTTACAAAAAAAGCAACAAGTGACAGTTCCACACTGTATTATTCAGACTTTTCACTAAACTTGCAATATGTCAAATGGAAGGTGTACTACAGTACAAGTTCACTTTTCAAAGCACTGGGCTTTGTGATGCCTCACTTAGGCATCCACAAGTGAGAAAGTATAAATCAGTATCAGTGTGTTTATGTCAAGAGATGGAGCAAATAAAAATGAATGACTAAGTTCAGAGTTTTGAGAACCAGATCAGTTCTATCCATCTCTATCATTATAAAACTATTTTTGTGAGTTGCTTTGACGTGGAGAGATAATGGGCTGAATCATGCTGGAAAAATATTAGCAGATTGAAAGAACACATCATTACCAATATGTAAGTTCACCATAAAGTTCAAGGTAAAGACATACACTGCAAATTATAAATCTTCAAAACCTGCTGACTGATTACAGTTTACATGAACAGAATCTTGTCCTTAGCGTCCCTGTTACTTTGGAAGAATTTCCTGGATTTGCACATGAAACACAATGCAGACAATGAAGGCTGGAAGTGAACAGTGGAAGTACCTTCTTAACAATGTGATCTTTGTAATTGAATGCCATACAATGTCAATACCCCAAAATGGAAAGCAATTCAACCATTCAAAATCATTCTTGCAGGTGTAAGTTGTTATGAAAGATTCTATGAATTTCAAATTATATTTTTGAATGTCAAATTATATTTTTAAAACACATTTTCTTCGTCTCTTTCTTCTCTCATTTTAATTTTTCTTTCCCTTTATTTATCGTTTTATACCTAATTTAACATGGAACCGTTCACATTCTCTATTGTTTCTCTCGTTTCTTTCCAGAATATCCACAAGTTGCTACCACTGAATTTAAAACTGCATTAATCAAATATTATTGATACCACACTGAAATTTACCTGAAACCAAATCTTTTTGCCGAGCAGTGTGCTGGATGGCCAGACAGGTTTAAAGAATCGAGCTACAATGACACCAATGTTGGCTGCAGTCACCCAAGCAATAAACATTAATGCTCCTAAGGATAAAAAAAAAAATGAATTGCCATGACAAACTGGAATAAAGTATGAAGCTCTCCCTTGGACCAAACTAGCAAAGGCTCAGAGCTTCTTGTATCCTTTCCTAGGCACCCTCACAAGGGAAATTGCTTGTTCAATTGCAGGATAATTCATAATTTATGACTGAATACTTGAACACACTGCATCTCAATGACTGTGGGTTGTTTAAGTCAATTTTAGACAAATACCCCAATCAATGTAAAATGCAAAAGGGCAGGATCAGCATCCAGTAAAACAAGAAATTATCACACATTGAAATAGCAACACTGGGCCATCTGCACGGTGACTACCAAAAGCAGCAGGTTTTAGATAAAGCTCCATGACTCTACAACATATTAAAATGAAATAAGAGTAGGCTACTCAGCTCTTCGAGCCTGCTCCACGATGATAGATCAAAGATAGGGACTAAAGCTCTAGCTGTTAAGAATAATAGTGGAGAAGATGAATTGTGAACATCCTGGATCATGGTGAAGTCCAGTGGGTAAAGGAAACAGACTTGGTTGAGATATTTGTAAGCAACTGTTGTAAACAGTGTCTCTTTTGGCTGATATTACTCAACCTCTCCTAAGATCTTCACCATGATGCCTGCTAATACCCAGCCTATTCACTTCACATCATGTGGCATTAATATGTGACTGAGTACCCTGGACATTGCATAGACTGTAGAGCCTGATAATAGCTCCTCACCAAAACTAGCCACACACCACACCATCAATATCTTCCAGTGCATCTAAGTGGCAAGAAGCAAGTCAAATATAACATAATTAATTATCACAACATCGTTCTCTTTCAACTGACAAATGACATTAGGAGTTGAAGGTAATGATTAATAAATAAATACATAAATAATGTTACATGCCTTGTAGAGGCCAATAACTTTTAAAGAGGATTTTAGTTCTCAGTGACTGACTTATATCAATTGTATGCCAAAATAAGATTTTTGATATAAAAAACTAATATCAATCTTGACTAAACATGAATCAGCCAGCAATTATGACTCTTAGCTACAAAAGGCATACTTCATCAGGATTTTAACATATTCAAAAATCCTCTGCCTCATTTATACATTGTACCAAGTTCTCAGCTGAATTGCAGTCTTTACAGGAACCAGTCCAAAATCACACTCAGCTTCTAACAATTCTGCCCATTTCATTAAGTCATAATGGCTAACGATCGCCCAAGGCCTTTTTTCTGAGTCTTTTGTGAGAAATCCTGAACTGACCTCAGTAGCATGGCTCACTCAAGTGATCCATCCTCTGACCATGCCAGTGTCCTTAAATTTCAATGGTCTTCTCATTGACGTCCTGTCTTATGGCTAATAGTTAAAACAAAAACCTTTTCAGACCCCAATAGCTGCTGTTTCTGGCTCTCACTCTCTCCCTCTGAACATGAACATGTCGGAATAGGGGAAGATGGCACCATAACTTATTGATATGGACCTGGTGGACAGGGTGGTGCAGGGGAGAGGAATCTTGTTTCTGGGAGAACAGGTACAGGAAACCATACCATGAGAACTTGACAGCCTAGTCCGAGGTGGAATGGCCAGCAGTGCTGTAAGAAGGTTAATGACCTTCTTCTCTATACAGGTTCAATAAAAGATTCTTCTTTCTGCCACCTCGCATTCACTGTCTCTATGCTTCTGTACCCACTTCCCATCAAGGCTCATGGACTACCACCCTTATTACTGCCTGCAACATCTTTATCCATTCACTCTTACCCATCCCAGCCGCCCACACCACTAACCCTGGGGCGCCACTGCACCGCCTTCTCACTCCCTCATGTGACAGTATTGTGCCTTTCAGAGAGATGTGTTCTGTGCTGTTTCTCCTGAACAGTGGTACTGCCATTGTGGTACCTGAATGCCTCCTTCAGACAAGCATTTGGCAAACAGCTTTTGTGTACTCTCTAGGTATTTTTGTTTTAAATGAGACAGATGAATCATGAGTGGGTATGGTCAGGGCTCAAACAGACCCAGGAAGGTTTTTAGTTTGGCTTTCAGTTAAGGTCTGCTGGCTGCTGAGGCTAAAAGCTTGAGTTCTTTGCTGCTAGGGTCTGAGACAGTGAGGGTTCATCTTAAAAATCAAAAGGGGCAGATTGTTTCTTTCCTCTGGACTGGAGAGACAGCATGTGAGAACAGTAACTGCTTTGCTGAACTGCATTTTTGCCAAAGGGTGTGCTTACAGGATGCTGACTATATTGGAACAGTTGATGATTAGTGATTAAATAATACATTACCTTGTTAAGTATTTTAACAGAGTTAAAGCTATGCCAACTGTTTTTTTGTAATTTAACTATGCTGTAAGAATAAAGTGTGTTTTGATGAAAGCCTAGCCATAGACCAATTGAATCACATCTGAAACACAACACCTTACACTTGTAGTTAAATAAAAGTAAATGTTAGGGTCTAGGCTATCTCCTTACAGTACTTTTGGGGAGGGGAGGGTGGTAGGTCTTGTCTGGTTCATAGCACTCTGAATACCTCACTACCTTTCTACTACCTGCACGGTGCCACCTATTTTTACCTCACTCAATCCCTCTCTTTCTCTTATCTAAAAAGACAGCTGAAAACAGTGCAGACTGAGGCCATGTGGGTGGGGTGATTGGGGGCAATATTCACAATGGATGAGGCCTGTCCCACACTACCCCCTTCCCAGTCATGCTTTACAGTATTCCCTCATTGTTGCCCTATTCACAACTGCAGTCCTTCTTTCCTTGAGCCCCTAACTCCCAATCTAACGTGCCGAGTCTCATTCCCATGACAATGACTGCCCTTGACCCCATCTCATCTACTTTCTGCTGGGTTTCTGGGGATGATCCCGGTGGACTAACCGTGGTACACCCACTTTAGTGATCTAACCAGACGGCCCTGGATGAGAAGTGCTCATATCCCTGACTCACAGTTGTATATCTCCCCAAATGCATTAGTCCTAGTCCCCAGACTGGCCACTGGGGGCCACAGCACTAACCGTGACACAATCCCCCTTGAAATACACCCCCTTGACGAAGGACTATTGACCAGCAAGACAAGCTGCCTGCTTATGTGGCCGCGCTAGCTGGCATAGCAAAGCAAAGCAAGAGTGGGCAAGCATGCAGGTAGAAGCTGAGTAAAAAAATGCTAAGTGAGCAAATGAGCAGCCCTGAAATGCATCCTGGTCCAATCCTGCAACCGAGTGCCGGTCCCTGCATGCAAAGTATCTCTGCTGCAGACTTTCAATGTTAGTCGTCGGTGCACCTGTAATGCAAGTCTATGCTTCCAGAGCACATTGCCAGTACATCAAAGAGGTACCATGATGGTCATAAAGGGATTGCAGATACTGGATGCCAATGTCTGTGGATTAGGGATACATGCAGATAGTGCCAGTGTATCAGCTTGTTCTTATGCAACATGGAGCTAGCAGTAAGCACAGTCTTATTGATACAAAACAAACATTTTCAAGAAAACAAAAATCCCTTTATAAAAACAAATATTTCATTAAAGTATTAATGGCTCTTGTAAAAATAATTTTTACTCAACCTGCTCAGACACATCCCTAGGTTAGGTAGGACTCCAGGACCAAAGTAGAGACACTATCACTGTGCCATAAGACCCATTTCCTCTAATACACTATGTCAAAAATCATCTCATTCAAGTACTTAAAATATCAATAAACATTTCCATTCAATAAGCAAATGGAGTTATCCATTATTGGGCAGCCCGTTGTGAAAATGGCTCTTTGAGAAATCAGCCATGCAGCACAAATCCTATAATGGTTTTAACAACCAGGCACTCTCAAATGTCCAGTTCTTATTCTTTAATCTACACTATTTTTACAGTTTTGTGACAACTTTGCAAGTCTCAGTAAGTTAATTCAATTTTGACTCACAAGTATGTCTTTTCACTTTTCACTGTCCCATAAATTACCTTACATGTCCCAAAGGGTTCCTCATCTCCACTAAAGGTGATTTGGGACCAGATCCAAAAGGATACCTTACTTTTCCAAAAGGAGACAGATATAAAACATCTCACCAGTTCACCGTCTTATACCCCCTTCACCCTCACACGTATCCCAAACCCTACCTGTGTCAATGCACGCAACCTAATGTCTCCATGAGCATACACTTATACCAATTTAGTGCCTGCTGCCATCCACACCCTTTCCTCTTCACTATCATGCCAATTCATTGAGTATCCTAGATGTCTGTAATTTCAATGTTTAAAAAAAATCCACAAAACACATTGGAAAAATAATAAAGTTCTATTACTTACATTTCTATTCTGCAGACTCCATCTATTGAGATAAGCACTGTTTTTCATAAGTTTTTTAGATTCAGTGGTGGGAACTGGGCTTTACTGGCTAGGCTAACATTTATTGCTCATCTCAATTTGTCCTTACAAATGGAGGAAGTGAATGTTGAGAATTGTGAATAAGGTGCCAATCAAGCAGGCTACTTTGCTCTTGATGGTGCTGAGCTTCTTGTGTATTGTTACTGTACTCATGCAGGCAAGTAGAAAGTATTTCACCACACTTTTGACTTGTTACCTTCTAAATTGTGGGCAGGTTTTGAAGAGTCAGTTGGTGAGTTACTTAACACAGAATTTCCAGCTTCTGACGTGCTCTTGAAACCCAACTGTTTATGCAACTGGACCAATTCAGTTTACAGTCAATGGTAACTTCCACATTTTGAAACTTCTGGTCACCACCTCAGAGATCAACATTTCTAGTCACTTTTTGACAATTGTTGATTAGCCTTGAGAAGTTGGACAATTATAAGGGTTTTATGCATCATTTTGAAACTTCTCCATCATTAGACATCTAAAAGTGCACCAAATCAGCTCTACCATCAACACCCGCCACCAGAAGATTTCTGACCCCTACTTCCAATGGATTCCAGAAGCCCAGTGCCCAAAGGGTCACTAATCCCTACTCCTAAAGTGTCCTGAGGCCATATCTGCAGAGTAGCTCAGCTGTCCAGAGGGTTTAACCTGGTGAAGAAATAAAATGCACAAAGAATGATCTGCTTCTGCCTGGTCTACTCTCCACACTCAGGATTTCAGACACCAGGGTCTCCAAAATCCCATTTCTGCACAGCTGGTTATATAAATGACTAGCAGCTTCCAGGAACAGTGCATACCTGAACCACACTCCACTCACAAATCCAGCCCCTGCAAAAATAAAAGAGGCTAAGTTTGGGGATAAGACTAATGATTCAGCACAAATTCCAGCATTTGTAACAATGGAGAAACAGTCTCTATGCAGGGGGAAGATTGATGCCTTTGTGTTTGTCTTTATGAAGAGAAATACAAAAATCTTCCCAGAAATAAGTGAAAATCTCGGGCTAGTGTAAATGATGAACTGCAACATGTTAATACTAGCAAAAAATAGTGGTACTGGAGAACTTAAGGGAACTTAAAATTGACAAAACCTCTGGATCTGATTATCTATATCCCAGTGTTGAAACGGGTAGCTGTAAAGAAGATGGATGTATTGATGGTCATCTTTCCAAATCCTAGACTCTGGAATTATCCTGGCAGATTGGAGGATAGCAAATATAACTCTACTTTTATTTAGGCAGGAGAGAGAAAATGGGAAACTAGAGACTATTTAGCCTAACATCAATCATAGGGAAAATACTAGAACCTATAATAAAGAATACAATAACAGGACACTTAGAAAATTGTGGTAGGATTTGCAAAGTCAATGTAGAATTATGAAAGGTAAATTACAGTCAACTAACCTGTTGGAGTTTTTGAGGATGTAACTAGCAGAATAAATAAGGGGAAACAGGTGGATATGGAATATTTAGATTATCAGAATACCACACAAGTGGTTGAGAAACAAAATGAGAGCAAATAGAATTACAATAAAAACACCGGCATGGTTTGAAAGTTGGCAAATGGAAAGAAAGTATGAATAAATGGATCATTTTTAGGTTCGCAGGATGTGACTAGTGGGGTACCACAGGGATCAAGTATTTGAACCTTAGTTAGTCACAAACTATATCAATGATTGGATGTGGGGATTAAATGCATTATTTCCAAGATTTCAGATGATGCAAAATTAAGCAGAAATGTAAGTTGTGAAGAGATTTGAAGAGGTTAAGTGAGTGAGCAAAAAAATTGCCAGATGGAATACAATGTGGAGAAATGTGAGTTTATCCACTTTGATAGGAAAAACAAAAATACAGTGTATTTATTAACAGGTGAAAAGTTCAGAAATGTTGAACTTTAAAAGGACTTGGGTTTCCTTATTTATAAATCACTGAAAGTTAATATCTAGGAATAGTAGATAATAAAGAAAGCAAAAAATATATTTGCCTTTATTACAAAAGGATTTGAGGAGCAAAGATATCTTACATAGAACATTAGTGAGACTACTTTTGGAGTATTGCATGCAGTTTTGGTCTCCTTACCTAAGAAAAGATATACATACCATAGAGACATGAAGGTTCACCAAAATAATTCATGGATTGGAGGGATTGTCCTATGAGGGATGATGAAGTAGTCTGGGTCTAAACTTTTTTTCAGTTTAGGAGAATGAGGGGTGATCTCAATCAAGCACTTCTCCAAAATGAAAAATGCTTTGCATAAGATTTATGGAGGATGTTTGGAATGACATTTTCTAATTTACATAGATCCGGAGAAGTTCATGGAAGTATTTGGAAAATATTGAGCTCTACATATAATAGAGTTACAGATTTTCTTTTGCAGAATTGATAGCAATATTTGGGGTGTGGAAAAGCACATTACTGTTAAAATACCACTGGGCCAAAAATATTTTGCTTTTAAGAAATTCTTTCTCCCACACATCACTATGGGAAACTTGGTCGGCATGGACGAACTGGACAGAAGGGTCTGTTTCTATGCTGTATGGCTTTGACACTCTCACACCCAACATGCTTACAGACACTGAGAGGGTACATGCAGGAAAGATCTGGCAGGTGTGTGTGTGTGTGTGTGTGTGTGTGTGTTTGTGTGTTGGTGGTGGTGGGGAGGGTTGTTTTACTAAAGCCAGGGTACGTAACATCAGAATAAAAGCCAGGACACGTAGAACTTAGAAGATGACGAGGAATTCCTTCAGAGGCTGGTGAACCTTTGGAACAATCTGTACCAGAAGGCTGTTGAGCTCGGTTGTTGAGCTATGTTCAAAACGGAGATCAATACATTTCTACTTGCCACAAACGTCAAGAGGCTGTGCAGGAATATGATGTTGAAGTAAAAGATCAGCTCTGGTATCACTGATTGGTGGACTGTGCTTAATGAACTAAATGGCCGACTCCTGTTCCTATGTTCTCTTCTCCTATTGCAGGATAGCTCACTTCCAGGAAAACAAAAACAAAAATCAAATGCACTGTGGATGCCAGGAATCAGAAATAAAAAACAGAAATTGCTAGAAAATCTCAGCAGGTCTGGCAGCATCTGTGGAGAGAAAGATCACTTCCTGAGTAGCCAGCGGTTTCAGGTGGGAAAAAAGACAAAATTGCTAGAAAAGCTCAGCAAGTCCAGCAGCATCTGTGAAGAAAAAAATGAATTAAATTTTCGGGTCCAGTGACCCTTCCTCAGAAGGGTCTGAGGAAGGGTCACATGACCTGAAACACTAACTCTGAACTTCTTCTTCACAGATGCTGCCAGACTTGCTGAGCTTTTCCAGCAATTTTGTTTTTGTTCCTGATTTACAGAATCCCCGGTTGTTTCGGTTTCAGTTGGGATCAGCTTTCAAGTTCTCTGAAAATGACCTGGAGCAAGTACAGCCCACCCTACAAGACTCATCTGGGGCCCAAACTGAGGCCCAGGACCACAACAGCTACTAGACTCAAGGGAGCTGAGTTAATCAGCACCTCGAGCCTTGAAGAGCATAATTCCAGTGTTGTAAATGCGTCAGTGTAAATCCTACGGTGTGGTGAATGAAATGTTTTTATTCTTCAACCTGTTTATTACTCCCAGTAGCAAAGGGCTCACACCATCCAGACACTCCCAATGTCCCTAACCTGACAAAAGTGGTCACCTTCGAATGAGGACCCACTTAGGTTTTTAAAGGTTCAAAAATGTACACCTGCACATGAAAATTGTATACAATAAGGAATAGAATTTTCTTTTATTCCTAACAATCAGTACCCCAATCTCAGAAGAGGTATATGTACATAAAAAGGCCACACAAAAAATGGTAGAGTGACATAGAGGCACAGGAAAATTGTATTTCATGCAAAAGAAAAGTGAAGTTCAGAGTTTCACAACTCAATTTTCACTTAAAATGAGAGACAAAAATCCAGCTTACGGTTTTTACATTTCTATTGATCATTTTAGTACAAACCACTTACCATGAGCTTTAATATATAAGGGAGATCTAGAGCCTGTAAGTTCATGAGGTGATCCATCAAAGTCAACCTTGCTATGTGTGATCAGTGGTTGGTGGTGATGTTTATGAATTCTTCCTTTATTAAAACAAAACTACCAACAGTTATATCAACAGCAGTAAGCTAATTATAGAAATGATTTCTCATTGATCAGTCAGTAAATACCTTGTGTAGATTTAAGTCCTGCAATAGCTGACCTGCATAGCTATTTCTCATTTCTGAGAGACAGCATAGCAAATTCTGGCAGAATCCTAAATTCTGAAGGATATTACCACCAGCTATCACTCTTTTCCACAATATATCCTTTCTTTACCCAGTTCACACCTTCTCAAGGACAAGCAGGATTGGGTAATAAATATTTCCCTAGCCAGTGACACAAATATCCTATGAATTGTTAGGAACAATTAATTTCTTTCAGTTTACTTTATATTTTGTTTTTTTTTTCTGTGTTATGAAGGGGAGTCAAAGTTTAAGTTTCACTTTTTAAGTTGTTCTTCTTGGTTTGGGTGCCAAGAAACCTGGAGGCCTGTTTGTTTGCATGCATTTTAATGATATTTTACAACCCTTGAAGATGGGAAGTGGTAGTTTAGCTCTCATTTGTTAAGAAAAAAATCTGTGCTATGCCTAGTAACAGGGTTCAAGGGACTCACAGCAAGACAGAAAATTCTAAATGTGTGTATGTGCATGTATATCCTAGAGTGCAAAGATAATGGCTGTTAAACTCTCGAATAAGAATCCTGCAAGCTTATTGAAAATTGAGTTTAGGGAAAATGTGTGTTTGCTTTGAAGTTAAAATGACAATGAGTTTAGCTAGAAGTTTATTTTAACCATCCCAGGGAGGGATACCAGCTGCAGAAGAAAAGGATCTACTGAATGCACAGAAAATCATTGGAAGGAAACAAGTCGCAGCTGTACCAGACTGAGCAAAAAGTCTTGATGTGGAGATAATGATGAATCCTTGCTGGAGTATGATTGGGTTTTTTTTAATTCATTCAGTGGATGGGGATTCGCTGGTCGGACAAGCACTACTTGCTCATCCCGAACTGACCTTGATAAGGTGGTGGTAAACTGTTTTCTTGAACCATTGCAGTCAATTTGATATTGGTACACCCACAATATTTTTAAAGAGGGAGTTCCAGACTCTTGATGGGTTTGACGGGATAGTGCAAGTTTGAAATCTTTTCTGGTATATGTACTGAAATTCTGACAATTTTTTGTCTACTACAATATAGCTCATGCTCTTCTCTTCAGTTTTATAAATGTTTTATTTTTTGCGGTGAAAGAACCTTGACAGACCCTTGTGTATGTATTCCGTAAGTAACCTCAGTGGTTAAGAAATATATAAAATCAGAGTCTCTCAAGCAGGTTTCACTCTGAGATCAGACTTGTATCATATTAAAATCAGCTGGGATCAAAACAAATGATTATTTTAAAGATTTCTCTTTTTGGTAGTGAATCCCCATCAAGAATAAAAATCTTGGCTGGTTTTTAGCCTAGGATGGGTTAGCCAATTCCAATATCTCCAGAGGGGATCTAATTCAAACATATAAAATTCTTACAAGCTGTGATGAGATTCTCCTGGCTGGTATCCCAAAACTAGAACAAATAGTCACAGAATAAAGGAGCGAGACATTTAATATTGAGATAAAGAGGAACTACTTCAAAAGCTGGTGAGTTTTGGAATGTTCCATCCCAAAGAGCTATGAAAGCTCAATCATTAAGAGTTTTCAAGACAGAAGTCAATAGATTTCAGGTTACCAAAGGAATATGAGATAATGAGGAAAAAGTGTCATAGAGGTAGATGATTAACCATTGTCTGTTTGCACGACAGAATAGGCTTAACAGGTTAAACGTCCTCCTCTTATTTCCTATATCTTATATACTTCTTCCTTGACAGAGATCAGCAAATTCAGCATAGATACAAACCAATCCCACCACGTTCTTATATTGTTATTTTAACAGGTGAACCAAAGAGCCAGATGTATGCCAATGCACACAAATGTGTGATTTCAAAGCCCTTTTAAGATGGCGCATAGGTTAAACTGAGCTGGATCACAGCAGAGTGATGTCTCCATCTGTCTTTCCTCCCATCCTTATTTCTGAGGGTTTGGCCGTTGCATTAGGCTGCGCATACAAGAAAAGTACTTTAGCGGTTCCATCATAGTTTAGCTGACCGGAATCTTCTCCCACCATTACCATCTGTGATTGGTCACATTAGAGAGAATTAAAGGCAGACAATTGACCTATTTGGCTATTTTACAAATGCACCTTCCGTGGCCAACAAGTTCTACCATGGTCTGAGCCCAGACCCTCTGTTCCAGAAGTAGGTTGATACCACTGCACCACTGGACCTCTGTAGCAGTTAAAGAAACAGCTCTATTCCATCAGTGCCTTTAGGAGTAGAGAGAAGAGCTGATGGATATTTTTGGGAACTGCAAGGGGTGAGGGGCTGAAGGATTTTGGTTGCAGGAGGTGTGATGGAAGCTTCTGTAAACTGGGGCAGTTGGAAGAGAGATGGTAGGTGTTTTATGAACTGGGGTTTAGAGATGAATTATATGTACTATAGAAATTGAATGAGTGGAAGAGTACCTCTGAAGGGAGTGAAGTGTCACTGTGCTGACGGAAAGTAATTGTGCGACTTGCTTTAGGGGTTATATGTTTAGATTTTCAGTTGAGAATGGATAAACCACTAAGTAGCTTCATTTTTTTCTATAGTTTTTCTGGATTTAATATCTCTCTGTGGTGAATTTTCAGTGATTCATTGCTCGAGTCATACAATTTGGGAGGCACCTCACATGATTGGGCTTTAGTGTGCACAGAAATTAGAATCCTGACCTGATTTCCTATCTACCTTGGTGATGCATATTGCGGAGATCACCGTGAAGTGAGGCACAAATGTGCACAAGAAGCACACAGTGTAGTACGATGTCACTACCCAGAGTCAGAGAAGCACGTTACCTATATGTCGCATATTTGTCTGTTAAACGTAAGTGTGTCATATTGCTGCAACCTGCATGTTGCATGGAAATTTATGGAAAAAGTCAAAGTGGGCTCAACAGAGGTTATTCTAGAACAAGTAACAGGGAAGACATTATTATATGATCAAGAAACTAACTTCAAGCATAACAGATAAGGGAACATCTATGAAAAGTGGGGGCAGTCAACACAGGACTGAGAACATTGTATTTAAATGCAAACGGTATATGAAAGAAGGTAAATGAGCTTGTAGTGCAGATTGAAAATTGGCAGGTACGATGTTGTAGGCATCGCAGAGATGTGGCTGCAAGGGGATCAGGGCTGGGAACTATATATCCAAGATACACATCCTATTGAAAGGACAGGCAGATGGGCAGTGAGAACAGGCTCGCCTTATTAACAAGAAACAAAATTAAATCAACAGGAAGAAGTGACGGAGGGCATAGGTTTAAGGTGAGAGGGGAAAGATTTATAAAAGACATGAGAGGTAACATTTTCACGCAGGGGGTGGAGCCTGTATGAAACGAGTTGCCCGAGGAAGTAGTGGTGGTGGGTGCAATTACGACATTTCAAAGGCATTTAGATGGGTATATGACTAGGAAGGGTTTAGAGGGATGTGGGCCAAATGCTCGCAAATGGGACTAAACGGGGGGGATGTCTGGTCAGCGTGGACGAGTTGGAACGAAGGGTCTGTTTCTCTGCTGTATAATTCTATGAGTCTATGACACAATGATATAGAATAGGAAGCCGTAGAATCTGTGTGGGTAGAGCTGAGGAGCCACAAAGCAAAAACAACCCTGATGGGAGATAATAAGGTGTGGAGCTGGATGAACACAGCATCATAGGAGCAGGAAAGCTTGACGTTTCGGGTAACCCTGATGGGAGTTGTGTACTGGCCTCCGAGCAGTAGGATGTGGGGATGAAAATAAATCAGGAGATGGAAAAAGCATGTAAGAATTGCAGTATTCCAATATTCATGGGAGACTTCAATATGCAGGTGGATTGGGTAAATCATGTTGTTAGCAGATCTCAAGAAAGGAAATTTGTGGAGTGTCTACAAGGTGTTATTTTTAGAGCAGCCTATGGTACAGCCCATGAGGGAACAGACAATTCCAGATTTGGTGATGTTTAATGAGGCAGACTTGATTAGGGAGCTTAAGGTGAAGGAACCCCTTGGGGCAGTGACCATAAAATGGTAGAATACATCCAGTAGTTTGAGACGGAGAAGATTGAATCAGATGTAACGGCATTACAATTGAATAAAGACATGAGGGAGGAGCTCACTGGAGTTTATTGGAAGGGGAGCCTAGCAAAGAAGACAGTGGAACAGCAATGGCAGTTGTTTCTGGAAGTAATTCAGGAGGCACAGCAAAATTTTATCCCAAGGAAGAAGAAACGTATTAAGGGGAGGATTAGGCAACTATGGCTGACAAGGGACGTCAGGGACAGCATAAAAGCCCAAAGAGTAAGCATACAATATACTGAAGATTAGTGGGAGGCTAGAGGCTTATGAAACTTCTAAAAACCAGCACAGGATCACTAAAAATGCAATAACAGGAAAGAAGATGAAGTATGAGAATAAGCTAGATAGTAATATAAAAGAATATTGCAAGAGTTTTTTTTTGGTACATAAAAGGTAAGTGGGAAGCAAGATTGGACATTGGACCACTAGTAAATAAGGCTGGAGAAGTAGTATGGGGAACAAAGAAGTGACAGAGGAACCGAATAGGTACCTGTGTCAGTTTTCACAGTGGAAGACACCAGCAGCATACCAAAATTTCAAGAGAGTCAAAGAACAGAGGTGAGTGTTGTGGCCATCGCCAAGGAGAATGTGCGTGTTACACTGAAAGGTCTGAAGGCATTAAATCACCTGGACCAGACAGACCACACACAAGAGATAGAAGGAGATAGTTGAGGAGATTGAGGAGGCATTGGTGGTGAGCCTTCACGGAATCACTGGTGTTAGGGAGGGTCCCAGAGGATTAGAAAATGCTGAACATAGTACCCCTGTTTAAGTAGGGATGAAGGCAGAACACAGGAGACTATAGGCTTTAACATGATCTCGATTGCTGGTAAGATTTTTTATTAAGGATGAGATTGTGAACTACTTGGAAATGCATTGTTAAACAGGGCTGGGCCAACACAGTTTCATCAAAGGGAGGTCAGGCCTGACAAGTCTATTATAATTCTTTGAGGAGTTAACAAGTAATTGAGATGAAGCAGAGGCAGTGAACGTGATCTACTTGGATTTCCAGAATGGTTTTGACAAGGTGCTGCACCAGATACTATAAATAAGACAACGGCCCATATTGTTATGTGCAAGGTACTGGCATGAATGGAAGATTGGCTGGATGGAAGAAAGCAGAGAGTAGGGAAAAAGGGGTTGTCTCAGTATGGCAGCTGGTTACTTGTGGAATTCTGCAGGGGTCCATGGTGGGGCCACAACTGTTCACATTTTCATTAATGATCTGAATAAAGGAACTGAGGGCATTGTTGTTAAGATTGCAAATGACACAAAGATAAGTGGAGGGACATGTAGTGTTGAGGAGGCGGTGGAGCTACAGAAGGATTTGGTCAGGCCAGTAGAGTGGGCAAAGAAGTGGCAGAATACAACATGGGAAAGTGTACGGTTATGCATTCTGGGTAGGAAGAATAGAGCATAGACTATTTTCTAAATGGGGAAAGGCTTCAGAAATCTGAAGCACAAAGGGACTTGGAAGTCCTCATCCAGGATTCTCTTAAGGTTAACATGCAGATTCAGTTGGCATTTAGGAAGGCAAATGCATTGTTTGCATTAATTTGAGTGGGCTAGAATATAAGAGCAGAGAGGTACTACTACGGCTGTATAATGCTCTGGTCAGACCGCATTTGGAATATGAAGGGCAGTTTTGGGCCCCATATCTAAGAAAGGATGTTTGGCATTGAATGGTGTTCGGAATAGGATTACAAGAATGATCCTGGGACGAAGGGCTTGTCATACGAGATGTGGATGAAGACTCTGGGTCCGTACTTGATGGAGTTTAGAAGGATGATGGGGCGAGGCGGGGTGGGTTTGACTGAAACTTACAGAATACTGACAGGCGTGGATAGAGCGGACATGAAGAAGATGTTTCCACTAGTAGGAGAGATGAGGACCTGAGGGCACAGCCTCAGGGTGAAGGGACAACCCTTTGGAACTAAGATGAAAAGGAATTTCTACAGCCAGAGGGTAGCGAATTTGTGGAACTCTTTGCCACAGAGGGCTGTGGAGGCCAAGTCACTGAGAACGTTTAAAACAGAGCTAGATAGATTTTTGATTGGGAAGGAGATCAAGGGTTACAGGGAGAAGGCAAGAGAACGGGGTTGAGAAACATACCAGCCATGATCGAATGGCAGAACAGACTCAATAGGCTGAATGGCCTAATTCTGCCCCTGATCTTATGATCTTATAGCCACTGTGCACGAAACATGGTGATATCAGCAACAAATGTGCAGATGAATCCTGAAGTCTGTCATGGCCGCTGACTTCACCAATTCTGTCTATGCATGTAGCGTGGTCATTTATCAGCCATTTTGATGTTTGGAGTAATCAATCCAGTCTAGATTAGCATATTTGCTTTGAAACACCTTTAAAGCCATTTAGTCTCAGCTGCAAATAATAGCTGACTACTGTCATAATCATTGCTCACCACTGTACATGGAACTGAGGTGTTTAGTTTACCCTGATGAAAAGAACCAAACTCACCATTCTCAGCTCTCCCTTCTGCTAGGAAAATGTAATATTGTCTGTCTAGATCGAAGCGTTCACTGTATTCAGGGAGCCAAATGTTTCTTCTGAATGAACACTGTGTCACTCCATCTTCTAAACTCCAGGACATATCATGAATAGGAACCTGCAATAATTTATTTTGTTAAAGAGCAAATTACTTTCACAATCTCAAATATGTTGCCATTACTTAGCACAAAAAAAAGAACCCACATAGCCACATGAAAATTTAGTGAGAAAAGGCTCTGCTTGCTCCTTTCCTTCCCATAAGGTTCACTCAATGCAGAATCGGGGCTCAGTTATTTTATCATACCTTTCCATCTTCCACCTACTCTCGAATGGCTGTCTTAGGAATACTGACTTCACTCGAAAGGAAACCAGGCTGAGTGTAAAACAGGTGGGAGCAAATTACTGCAAATGCTGGAATCCCTACTGAAAACAACAAATGCTGGAGATCACAGCAGGTCAGGCAACATCCATGGAGAAAGAGCAAACTAACGTTTTGAGATAACAAGCATGGGGCTGGATGAACACAGCAGGTCAAGCAGCAT
>JAHRHZ010000273.1:805315-864024 GCA_024137785.1 Ginglymostoma cirratum | reverse complement strand
TCATCCAGCCCCATGCTTGTTATCTCGGATTCTCCAGCATCTGCAGTACCTTTTATCTCTGATACAAAACTAACGTTTCGAGTCTCGATGACTCTTCATCAGACAGACTGCTACCCAAGATGAATCACACTTTGCCTCACATCTTTTTATTAAATATTTTCATAACCTTTTGTCTCTCCTTCACAATCAGTAACGCTCCTTTTAAAGATGCCAATTGATCCTGAACCTACATATTTGCGAGCATTGGAAATAAATTTCCCGAAACCAAACCTTGCCGGATTCTTATAAAAATATTGTAACCATTTAATGTTCAAGTTAAATAACCAGTTGATGTAAATGTGATCTATGCCTTTATTATTTGGTGAACTCACTAAGCAATGTCTTATTTTCATTTACCTGTCAGACATTAATAATTAAATGAATAGTCCCCGGTTTTGATCGGTAAAAGAACAGAATATATCTCTAGGAATACAGGAAGCTTAAGCACTGGAGCGGACCTGGTTAGTCTGGCTGATCTCAGTATCAAAAAAGAAACACAAGACAACCTTTGCTCATATCTACCTATCTCTCACCTCAACACCTCAAATTCTGTAAACTTTGATATATTTTCATTTCTGAGCCTTCTTTTCCCCGATTCTCTTGGTATCTCCTCACAGTTTGGTGGGAGAAACTTGTTTTTAATCACCAGACTGACTTACAGAGAACAAGCCAGCCAGTTGAAGGGCCCTTCCAGGATACCAGTGACAAAATGCCATTTTTAGGCTGCTACTATCCTATGTCTACTAAGCATCACAGTTAAAATCAGCCCCCGATCTCCTCCCCAGTATTGAGCTCAGAGTGACCAACATATTTTACGGAATCATCCTTGTTGCCACATCCTATACACTGGTTCCCTGGCATGTTATTTCTCCTGGATTGCTCCAGATAGCAACTGAAGAAGTTGCTGGCATCTCCTCTTCCAGCTACCCCGGTATCTTTGGTATCTTGCATGTACACTGTGATACTGCACACGCATGGCCCATTGAGCTCAATCAGCCTGAGGACAGAGACCCCAGAGTGGAGGAAAGATGATGAATTAAAAAGACAGGGAACTGGAAACGGGGGTCACACTCACAAACTGAGCAGAAATGTTTTTTAGTTACCCAATCAATGTTTGGTTTCCCCTTATTTTGAGCAGCAAACACAGTATACTAAATGGAAAGAAGAATAAGTAAACTGTTTTTTCACCTGGAAGGAGTGTTGAAGCCTGGATGATACAAAGGGAAGAAATACATGGGCAGACATTGCATCTCCTGTACTTTCAAGTAAAGGTGCTACAGAAAGGGTAGTGGATGTTGGAGCAAACTGAAGAGTGAACTAAGAGATCATGAAGGCAATGGTCTGATTGAAATGCTGAAAGGACAGGGAAGAGGAAGATGGTGGTGGCATCATGTTGGATGTGGCAGAACTGGCAAAGGAAGATCTGTTGAATACAGATGCTAGCATAATGGAAGGTTAGGGTAAAGAGAGCACTATTATTATTCTGGAAACAGTGGGAGAGTAAGTGAAATGAACCAGACTGGTTGAGGACCCTGTAAATCATAGTGGAGGCAGTGGGAAACCATCCACAGTTGAAGTAAAAGGAAAATATATGCAAGATCTCATTGTTGGAACAGATGGGATGGAGACAGAGGTATTATGAGAATCCTTCTCTACACTTCCCTGAAAAGAAATGGTCTTTACAACAATTACTCTTTGAGACATAGCACTTCATGCTTTGAAATATCTTGTACTCAATCCAATAGCTATGTAGCCTGGGCATCATTATCTAAACTATGACACTCAAACACATTGTTAATTTCAAACGTAGCATTTCCAAAGAACATTTTAAACAGAAAGCCTCTAACCATGATTAAATTTAAGTAGGTAATAAGATATAACACATTATTATAGAATAATACATCACAGGAAGCTTTTTGGCTAGCTCTTTCGCAGTTATCCAATGTAGTTCTATTCCTCAGCCTCTGTCCCATAGCCCCATACAATTTGTATACTTTTATGTTTAAACAATGCAGTAAATTCTAATAATATGTTACCAAAGTAAGCATATACAGTAAGTATTTGCACGTAACTAGCATTTTATCAAATTTGGGAGAACCATCAGATCACACCGATAATACTATGATCCTGCTGATGGTACAACTAGACAAGTTAAATCCCAGAATGAAAACCAGTTTGATAGAGCTTTTTATAGTTAGTTACTGTGGTAGTTAGTCACTGACTCATATTTACATATTTTCTTTAACAATAGGACAAGAGCTTATTTAATAAAACAAGTAATTTATTTTAAAAATCAAACAGTCTAGAAGAAAAAATTCTAAATATAGAAGAAAGTTAACAATATTGAAACCATATGGTTAAACAAAGTTTCAACCAACTCCTGACAGTTTCTTTGCTGTGGTCTGTGGAAACAAGTTGAGGAGTCCTTTCCACATCTGTCAACATATATTTTCCACAAATCTGAGAACCAAAACTTCCTCAGTTCTAATAACCTGAACATTTCTCACCAAACTCTGATGGTTTAGAAGATTCAGATACTAAACTATTTTGTTGGTTCCCCAATCTGTGCTGAAAGACTCCTTCTAGGAGAGAAAATAAACCTATTTCTGCACTCAACTTTGGTACTTTCTAAACTAAAACCATGAGTCAATCTTAGATTCTTTTGAACTGAAAATAAAGCTTTTAGCTTTACACGTTTATCCTGCATATTGAAAATGCAACAGTGTAAACATAATTCCATTAACACCACAGGGGTCTACAGTGATCTGCTTTTATCACTATTCCAGAAGAAAGTTCTAGCCTTCTTCCTTTAAGAGAAAACCTTTCATAGAAGTAAACAAAATTATATCCACCTCTATTTTGAATTCCAAATACCAAAAATGGTACATGTTAAAAAAATATAAAATTATAAACTTTTCATCACAAATATCAGTGATGCCATTTAAGAAAATGTAATTGATAATTTTCACAGAGCAAGATGCCGGAAATTGCAATGATTAACTATTGCATTGGTTCTGGTTGAAGTATTGATGGTTGCTCAAATGTTTAAAGAACTCTCTGTTCATCTTCAAAACATGCCAGAAACCTTCTGGAACAGCTTCATTCAGACAGCTAAACAGATTAATTGCAAATGTATTCAGAAAACATACCATTTTTGTACCTACCTGTGGGTTCAATATTGGATGTGAACGGCCAGTGGAATGAGCTGGATTTATCTGTATGCTTTGATCATTTACAACACACAAATACATGTCATCATTACCCTGGTAACAGAAGATTATTGAGTAAATATAACTGCATATAACCAAGCCCCACTATATCAATATGCCATCTGATTTATGTGCACTGATTTGATTGCATTGTTTACTTTTCCTTAACAGTATGATGTAAGGTTCTACTGCCGACAAATATATTACAGATAAAACCAAAATCTTGGGGATGGTGGAAATCCAAAATGAAAAGAGAAACTCAGCTGGACTGCAGTGGAGAGAGCAACAGAGTTAAAATTCTGAGTCCAATATGATTCTTCTTCAAAAATGAAAGCAGCTGACAATTTTTTTTTAATGTTGACAAAAGGGGATAAGGAATGAGTGGAAAAGTTGGTGGGGCAGCCTAGTGAAAAAGACAAAGGGAGTAGTAATGGAAATAAAGAAGAAATGTAATATTGTTGTAAATGATAGATACGCAAAGGAGAAAATATGTCCAATTTCCTGAAGGTATAACTAGGACAACACAAACAAGACATCAGGATCTTGTAACCAAAATGGAGGACGGAGGTCATGCTCCGAATTTGTTGAGTACTGAAGGCTGTAAAGTGCCTAAATGTAAAATGAGAAGTTGTTCCTCCAGCTTGCAATGAGCTTCATTGAAACACTGTAGCAGACCCAGAATGGAAATTTTAGTATGAGAACAAGATGATTTCTTCAAATTGCAAGCAAATGGAAAGTCGGGGTCATTCCTACAGATAGAGTGGAGGTGTTCGACAAAACGAACATATATCTGCATTTTTGTTTCCCCAACATAAAGGAGATCACAATTTGAACAGTGAATACAGTGGACTAGATTGAAATAAATACGAATAAAACACTGCATAATCTGGAAGGCATCTTTGAATCCTTGGACAGTGATGGGAGAGCAGATGAAAGAGCAAGTGTTAAATCTTCTGCAATTATTTGGAAAGATGTCATGAGTGTTAGGAGTGATGGAAGATTGTACCAGAGTGTTATGAAGCGATCAGTCCTTGGGAATGCTGATTGTGGAGGGAGGGGAAGATGTGTTTGGCAACAGTGATGTTGTACTGAAGGTGGCAGAAATAGTGGAAGAGAATCCTTTGAATGCAGTGACTGGTGGGGTGGAAAGTGAGAACATTTTTCTGGGAGGGAGGGAAGGGGTAATGGCAGAAATTGTGAGAAATGGGTCAGATATGGCTGAGAACACTGTCAACCATGGTGGAGGGTCCATGATTGAGGAACGGGGAAGTCATTTTGGAGGCTCCCCAGTGGAAGGTAGCATCATCAGAATAGAATGGAGTCCTTGTCAGGAGCAGTGTGGAGCAAGTGTAGTAAAGTATTTGCGGGAGTCAGTAGGTTTCTGCAGGATACCCGTGGTCAGCATATCCCCAGAAATGAAACAGTCAAGTCAAGGAAGAGAGGGATGAGTCAGAGATAGACCGGGTGAAGGTGAGGGAAGGATGGAAAAACTGCTTAATTTTTCCAATTTTAGGCAAGAGCAGGAAGCAGCACTGATAAATTATCTGTTATAGATAAATTGTACATTTGCATTTCCAAGTCATCCTGTAAGAAATGAAGTAGTCTCACAATTTCTATTGGAGTTTAGAGATGATGGTTTCTGAGGTCCTGCAGGGGTTGGATTCTGGGGACTCTCACTTGTCAGAAACGAGGCAGTCGTTTCTTGTTTTTTTTTCCAAACTCATTCAAAGGACGTGGATGTTATTGACCATCCTTAATTTTCCTTAAGAAGGTCATGGTGACCTCCTTTCTTGAACCATTCCATCTGGTGTCAGCACACCCAAGAGCTGTAAGGAAGGGAGCTCCAGAATTTTGACCCCCACAACAGTGAAGTAATGGTTGTAAAGTTGAAAGTCACATGGTGTGTGGCCTCGAGGGGATCTTATAAATGGCGGTGCTCCCATGCATCTCTGCCCTTATCATTCATAGGTGTCACAATTAGGGTTTTGGAAGATGCTGCAGTGTATATTGTAGATGATACACACTGCTGCCATCAAGAATTGGTGGTGGAGGGAGTAAATGTTGAGGGTGATGGACAAGTTGTCAATAAAGTATGCTGCTTTATCCTAGATGGTATCAAACTTCTTGACCATCAGAGCTACACTCAGCCAGTCAAGTGGAAAGTATTTTGTTACACTCCTGACTAGTGCCTTGTCGATGTTGGACTTGTTTTAGGAGTCAGAAAGTGGGTTGGTCACCACAGAATTCCATGCTTCTAACCTGATCTTGGTGGGAATGACCTATTGCCCCATTATGAACATGCCTGACCATGCAAACCCCATCCAGTCCTAATGTAGGACAGCCAGTACACAATTCATCTTCTATCAGCCAGAAGTCCAGTCAAAGACAAGTCTAAAGAAAAATTGTGGAGGGGGTACCAGAAGAACTGGAATATTCCAAATGTTTTCAGGAATCCAGAAAAGCTCATCACTATTCCTCTCCCAATTCTCAGGAGCAGTGTGGCAACTGCTTAAGTTTCTTTATATAGAGGCCAGAGGAGTTCGACAGCTCTTTCCAACCACACAAAATGGAATATCATTTCTCTGTGGACTCCCCATCAGCAGTAGACCAGCCAATATGAGGCAGAGTGTGCGCCTTATCCATTGCAATCCTAAAATTGAAATTCAGTCCCACATAAGCCCTAGGACTTTGATTTAGATGTTAAGTAGTTCCACTTTGAGGCTGAGGTGTACACTTTGGCTACCTAGCAGAAGGTCTAAGGGAATGTAGAAACAGTCTTGCTGTCAGTGAGAATTAGGCAATAATGATTCACCATTTCCACCACGGAGGACAGCTGACGGACGAGTAGCATTATTGCTAGTCTATTAATCCAGGGACCCAGGTAATGTTCTGGGACCCAGGTTCAAATCCTGCCAAGGCAGATGTTGGAATTTGAATTCAATAAAAATCTGGAATTAGGAGTCTGACGATGACCATGAAATCATTGTCGATTACTGGGAAAACCCCATCTAGGACATCATTAATGTCCTTAAAGGAGAGGAAACTGCCATCCTTTCCTGGTCTGGCCCACACACTGACTCGAGACCCACAGCAATGTGGTTGACACTTAACAGCCCTCTAGGTACTTAGGGAGGGGCAATAAATGCTAGCAGAGCCAGTGATGACCTCATCCCGTGAATGAATGAATTATTTTTTAAAAATCCAGCTGCTGGAAGATCTCAAAATCACTTCCCTGGTTTCTATTATGAGATATCTTCCTAATTGAATATGTGATGACTATCCCACAAGTTAATAAATCTTTGGCCCCATTCACGTCCTCACCCTTCTGCTAATAAAATGTTTATCTCAATGGCAATTTAAGCATTTTTTAAAATTGGATTTCATTGAGCCCAATACTTGAATGCAGTAATTCTTAGAATTTTCTTTTGGATGTATGTTCATACTGAGACCTGTTAATGCTGCTAAATGATTCAATTTCACAGCAACACCAGATTTGCAATATAATTCTGAAATTGGGCCTCTGACTGACTGTAGGAAAAAAGATGCTGGGAGATCCCTTGAAATGGCATTCTTACATTACAATCCTAAACCTGGTTTAAAAACTGGTCCTGAACCTGCTACATATTTTCTACACTTAACAGACATTGGCTTCAATAAACATTCTCACACACATTCTCAAGGCACCGAAATGTCAAGAGCAGAATTCTGCAGATATCAGTTAGCACAAGTGCTGACAACTCTCACTTTGACAGGAGGTTTCCAACTAGAGGGAAGACTAGGAAAAGGATATCAGCGGTTGAACAGTTGTCCTGAAATAACATAATCACTGTGAGTATTGGCAACTGCCTTCATTCAATATAAAGAGAATTTTAATCTGCTACAATACTGACCATCCATTTGTCATCTGACAGAGCAAAAGAAATGAATCCATTTGAAGGTCCACTCAATTCAAACAGCACTGAAGTGTTTTGCACAGCAAATGACAGGAAAAAGCACAATCGATCCAGTTCAGGGTCACATCCAGGAGGATTCCGCAGGCAGAATTTTTTACTGCCACATTCTGTCACATTGAACTGGCAATAGAAGATGAAAAAATAGATCAGTTTCACTTGTTGGTGAATTGCAGGGTGACATTTTTCATTGGTTTAAACGTCTTTTTAGCATTGTAGAAAGAATTTTAAAGAAATGCGATACACATACCAGATTTAGTGAAGTGATACTGTCATAAAGGTAGCCTTGAACTTGAAGTGCAAATGGTTTAAAACAATCATTCATTCAGATGTCTGCCAAAGTTAAGGAGGACACTGGGAGAATGCCAGGGAAATGCTCTCACAAAGGGTTTTATTTGAAATAGTTTTAGCGAGTGTTTCATCCTTTCTCAGAATTTATTTGGTTCCCTAAAAACAATGTTCTGCAAGACATTCTGCTGGAGTGGGTAGTATGGTACTTAAGTACCATAACTCAACATAAGAAGTCTCAGAACCAGCGAAACCCAGTTTCCACATTGATCTGAATGGTCACCTAACATGAGTGCATCCAATAAATATAAAATATTTTGAATTGAAAAGAGGGACACAAAATGAACCTGTGGGCAATTTTGACCTGGCATGCCTCTCAGGAACTAAACAAAGTCAGAATCCACAATGGAAATACATGATGCTTGATTTTACTTTCCATTCAAGAGGTAATATTAATCATTTAATATTGATATTGTATGAACCAAAGAGAGGTAATAGTGGGAGAGTATAAAATTGTGCTCCAACCAATCTTCTGGGTTTTTTGCAAGGTGAGCAAAGTTAAAATCACTCCCCAGGCTCACCACTAACTACCACCGCACCTTTACCCTTTCAAGTATCTCAGGCAGAAACTGTAGTCTAAAAATGTTGGCCTGAAATTACGTTTGATGGAAATTTGACCTTGAACTTTCCTATAAAATAAGTATTCTTTACTTGAAATTAGGCATGTAAAAATAGGTTTCAATAAATACATGTATTAATCTTCCGCGCAATGGTGATCTCAGTTCCATCAGGTTGTTTTTTCTGAATTTGTGCTGCATTGAGAACTCTAGGCTGTTGTTAAGAAATACTAAGAAAGGTCCCTACAATAACCCATCCAAAATGTGGAACTCAATGTCAAATACAGTAATTATACAGAAAGGCTCAAGAGCAATTTTCATAAAAAATGTAATTCCATCAAAAGATCATAAAATCTGCCACATCTCTATACAAAAACATGGATTAAAATTACTTAAAAACATCCTGTTTCATCTTCCTATGCGCCCTTTAAATCAAATACATTATTCTGCATCTATCTGAAAGGTACTTACTGATTTAGTCAACTTGGAAGTAACTGGTACGGCTGGATGTGCCTCTGTTGTGGTCTGTACTGAGAAAGGAGGGGCATTTAGTTGAGAAATCACTGGACCATGTAATTTCACCCAGTAAATGTTGAATTTCTGAACCACCGTCACCCTGACATGAAGAAAAATGAAGTTAAATTTAATTTTACAAAAACCGAAATAACTGCGGATGCTGTAAATCAGGAACAAAAACAAAGTTGCTGGAAAAGCTCAGCTGTGTTAAATTTAGTTTTGTTTTAATCATTTTTCAGACAGAATTCATGATGAATGTTTACCAACAGATGAGGGGGATCAAACTCCCACTCTAACCTTTTTTGAGATCTTGCTAAAAGTATACTGGGTACTGGTCACACCACAGCTGAAATGCTGTGAACAGTAATTCTCCCTTAACTTAAAATGATAAACTGGCGCTGGAGGGAGTCCAGAGAATGTTCACTAGGTTAATCTTAGGCATGGAGGGATTTTCTTAAGAGGAGAGACCAAATAGGCTAGGCTTGTATTTGCTGATGTTTAAGACAGTGAGAGGTCACCTTATTAAAAAATAATCTTAAGGGGCTTGACAGGGTAGATGTAAAGAAGTTGCTTCTCCTTGTGGGAATGTCTAGGACCAGAAGAAATAATCTCAGAATTAGGGGCTGCACGTTTAAGAGAGATTTTTTTATTCTCTCTGACAGCAGTGAATCTACAGAATTCTTTACAGTGGAGGATAGTAGAGGCTGGGTCATTAAGTATATTCAAGGCTGAAATAAATTTTTAATCAGTAAAGGAATCAAGAGTGATGGAGAAACGCAGGAAAGTGGAGTTGAGGATTATCAGATCACCCATGATCACATTGCGTGCCAGAGAAGACTGGATTGGCCAAATAGCCTACTTCTGCTCCCACATGTAATGGTCTTACAATACAAATAGGCTGAGTGGCCACTTCCAACTTTCAACAAATACAACTTCTCCCACACTGTAAGTAAAATCTTCTAGTACTTCACGGTCATCTGGAAACAAGAAAAGCCTTGAACTGTCAATTGTATTTGATTTTGTTATAAATGCCGAAAGAAAGAAATCTGCCTCAAGAGTTAATGAGAGATATTGATCCTCCAATGCAATAAAGGTATTTCTGTGTAAACTGCCAGGCAATGAGGTAGGCTTTTGTCTTCACTGACTGGACGGGTTGTGTGCGTTTTCTGGAACATGGATCAAAATTATTTCTGAAAACTTGTTTTCATCTCTTCTCATTGAAATCTAACAACTTGTCTTGAAACAATTTGACTTAGTGGTTTAGTCCGCCGGGACATAGTTACTCAGACTGGAGGAGACTATGGTAATTTATACCAGCAGTGAACTTTTACTTATTTTTAGCTATTGAAATTAATTAAATAACAATCAATCAATCAGGCACTTTCTATATCGGGCACAATAGGGAACGCA
Organism: Ginglymostoma cirratum; assembly: GCA_024137785.1. NCBI lineage: Eukaryota > Metazoa > Chordata > Chondrichthyes > Orectolobiformes > Ginglymostomatidae > Ginglymostoma > Ginglymostoma cirratum. The sequence goes on along the minus strand of JAHRHZ010000273.1, from coordinate 853,995 downwards.
ATCAGCTGCAAGTTCCCCTCCAAGCCACTCACCGTCCTGACTTAGAAATATATCACTGTTCCTTCAGGGTCAAAATCGCAGAATTCCTTCCCTATTGTGGGTCTACCTACAGCACAGGGATTGCAGCAGTTCAGAAAGGCTGCTGACCACCACCTTCTCAACGGCATCTAGGGACAGGCAATAAATGCCAGCCCAGTCAGCAACCCATGCATCTAATGAGCAAATAAAAATATCCACCCAGCTTGATCACTGTCCAAGCTGTCAGCAGATGAAAATCTAGTCCACTGTAACATAAAGTACTGCATTAAGGTATTTACATGCAGTAAATATGATTAGCCAATTAACATTTTTCTGCTTTGTTGCAATAAACTAACACATTAGGCCTCTAATAGCTACAGAAGAGAACTTCCATAAATTTATCATTGAATTTTGTTCGGCTTATTGACTGAAAATAAAATTTACGGTTCCCAAAATATTAAATTTCAAGACCTGTTCTGCTATTAACATTTTAGCACATTTTTCCCCTTTCTAACAAAGTTCCATTGTGATTCATGAAGAAAGAAGGGAAGGCAGCAGCTACCAAGGAAAGTTGATACATCAACAGTGGTGACATCAGGTCACATGGCATTTGATGCGCGTGATCAGGTAGGGATTGCTCCCTGCTCTGTACATAATCAATAAACAGTTCTAGTTACCAACACCTACTCAATGTCTATTTCTGAACACATTACAACAGAAAGAATGTACAGGGGCATCATTGGTGGTTAAAAATAATACTGGATAAATAATTCATTGCATAATAAAATGTGACAATCTGGAAAACACACTAATCCCTCATGTACATTAATTTATGTTGTATTCACACTTATACCAACTTGCATGTTGAACCTTAAACTGGTATCGAACATTCAATGTGGAAAGTTATCTTAAGTTATCACAAAAACATTATTTTTAATCCAGTGAATGTCATTTGTTGAATGCACTCCAATGCTTACAGGAACTGGATGTGGTCTGGTTTTGTTCCAGGTGGGTTCCACAGCACCACAATTGTATGCTTTCCTGATGAGCTAGTGTGGCTGACTGCAGAGTCCTATGAAAGAGAAACAAGAGTGGAATGTCCAGTGCACGCTGGCTCCATTCAACAAATACGTTTAGTATATCAAAAAAATTGCTTTTGTACTTGCTGTGTACTCTGACTAATGTTCAAATGATCCATAAAATTACCATGTGTTACTGATGCAAACTAATTTAATACTAAAAGGTGTGACATAATGCAGCACATTGTTGACAGAATGCAAATAATTAAAATTACACAAAATCGGGGAAAGATTTGAATTAGGAAAGCCTTTAGGCCTATCTTAGCTCATCCAGTTAAGGAAATTTACATTACATCATCATCACCTCTAGCTACTTGCTTTCCCCCTGCCCTGAATTTGTCTTTTGCAAATTTAACATTAAGACATTGGCAGCTTTTCTGACCAAGAGTGCAAAATTCCAAACTGATTTCTAAGAATTTCTGCAATTTGTTTGTGGAATTTACAAGCAGTTACACACTTTTACATCCCCACATGTCAGGAGCTGCGAGTTCTTGTCAATAAGTGTAAAGGTTCCAACAGGCCCCCCATTCAAATCAGCAGCATCTCTTGCTTGTAAGAAAAATCCTTGGAATGAAGTTCCAGACTGTCTCACAGTGAGTGTAACTGAAACCAAGGGAAAACATTGTCAGAGTACAGAATAAAATGATTAACATGTGATCAGCCTCTATCACTGCATTCTGGGGTACACCAACAATGTACACCAAGTGGGATTTAAGGCATCTCCTCATTAAAAGCAGAGGAAGAAATTACTTATATAGTTATTCCAGGCCTCCTCATCAGGACTAGGCAAAAAGCACTATCACCAAAGGCCTGGAAATAGGGCTGTCACACTGAATATAATGCCAGTTATTGAAAGGTGAGTAAAGCAAAGTAAGTGGGAAATAATGTTCAGGATTTTTTTAGGGGACAGTCCCTACGTCAGGGCTATATACAAATCCTAAACCCATGGACAAGGAGCAGGATAATGGCAATTTTCATGGGGGTGGCCTCTTAACAACTGCTGGGCTAGTTGTTCAATTCAGGAAATGGTCTAGCAAGTTACTCATTTGTAGAAAACTACAAACCATAGAAGGTAGAAGTATTCAAATACCATTGAATATGATACTAAATAATCTGTACTGAGGCACATTTTGTCTTAACACTGATCAAACGAATTTGCAACATTATTACAGAAGGGCAAAAACAACTGTAATATAAAATTTGAAAACACATTTTTGACTTAAAAAAATCTGCACCTTTTATTCGATCCTTTGAGCTGAACACATCTTTGTCCACTGTAATAACAGCAGGACTTGCTGATTTCTGAGGAAGGCTTCCATGTTGTGGAGTCATGGTATCACAAGCAACAGTCACCTGACCATTTCCATAGGCTAACAGGGGTTCCAGAATGATGCTGAGTACAACAAGTATACCAGGAACACATAGTCCCATTCTACTGTGAAGTCAGAAGAGAACTGTTTTAATTGATGCTGAACTCTGTTAGTTTCCCAGAGTTTAATTCTAACAACAAGCAAACAATCACCTTTACATGGTCATTGATAATTAAGAAACTCATATTTAAAGCTAATTCACCAAAGTTAACATTCATTATCTAAGTCTTAGTATTGGCTCAGTAGCAACACTCTCACCTCTCAGCCTGAAGGTATAGGGGTCAATCTCCTGCGCCAAAAACATTTTTGCTAAACTTGTACCTCTACCAAAGATTCACATAGTCCTTTTCAATAGCATCTGAAAATGACAAGGCTCACCTTGATTTCAAAATCATGTTCCATCTTCTATGGTTTTCAAAAGTAGTGAGATTCTCGCGAGGCAGCAGCAAGATGCCAATTGACATCATTATTAATCATTAAACACCTTGTTTATTCAGACTCCCATCTTACCAAACAAGTTTGATATCAGGAAATCTTGTAAAGGAGAACAGAGCAAGCATCTGGCAGATTCAGCTCACTGCTTGTTCCAGATGACATCCGTATTGGACACCAGGCAGCAGCATCTCAGAGCACATGGCATGGGCACTGACCAAACCCCCTCAAAATACATCAAGAAGTCAGGCTCGATGCCAACTTTTCTTATTCTTAAAGGCAAATGTAAGCATTGTGTTCCAGATACAATTTGATTGGTCAAACTACCAGGCTTGAAGCAAGCCACACTTTATTCTTACACTACGGTTAAAATAAAAACAAAAGAAAGAAGAATTAGAATAACAACTTTATTGGAAAACTTAATAAAATAATAGATTGTTTAACTACTAAACAGCAACTGTTCCAAAATAGTAACATCCCATAAACACATTCTTACCAAAGGCAAATTCATAAAATAGATTGTCTCACATGCAATTCTCCAGTCCAGGAGAAAAGAACACTAAGAGAAAATTCTGAGAGAAAGAAAGAGACAGAGAGAGAAAGAGAGAGAATTCAAGCATTTTCCTGTAGCAGGGAGAAATGTACAGCAGTTTCCAGACTCCAACAGCTACTGCAAGTTAAACTAAAATCCTGGTTCTATGGGATATTGACCCCACCCATTCATGCAGCTTCCATTGCTCCAACTTTAAAAAAAAAGCCCAAGGCCTCAAAAGCTGTTTACTTTGTTGGCTTGGAACACACCGCTTCCACTTCTGTCTCAATCTCTCTTCATAACAAGAACAGGACAAAATATACCTCTTAAATCCATTGTATCATCACAGCACTGAACACTCACACATACATAACTCATATTGATAGATATTGACATCCAATACATGCCAGCTTCTAAGGATCTACATGGCGTATCGCCAATCCACTTACAAGATGCTTCTGGATAGTCACAGCATTCTTGCCTTTTGCTATTCTGCCTTGCCTTGTTGCATATTCCTTCCTTAGCCAGTAATACCAGCCTCATTTTTCTGCCAGCTTGCTGTGCCGTTTAGTACAGACACAAGGGAAGGAAGATTGTTACTAGGTTTCATTCAGGTCAGGGGCCTGGCCATTGCTCAGACTCAATAAATCAAGCAAGGCTTCCGTTACCAGTCTACACCATATTCATCATCCACATCTTCACCACGTTAGCTCAGCTGGCTAGATAGCTGGTTTGCAGGACAGAGTAACACTAACAGCCTGGGTTGAATTCCCACACCAGCTGATGCTACCATGGTGGATTCTCCTTCTGAACCTTATCCCTGAAAGTTGCCACCCAGGTTGATAGGGTTGTTACGAAGGCGTACGGTGTGTTAGGTTTTATTGGTAGAGGAATTGAGTTTCGGAGCCATGCAGTCATGTTGCAGCTTTACAATACTCTGGTGCGGCCACACTTGGAGTATTGCATGCAGTTCTGGTCGCTGCATTATAGGAAGGATGCGGAAGCATTGGAAAGGGTGCAGAGGAGATTTACCAGGATGTTGCCTGGTATGGAGGGAAGGTCTTATGAGGAAAGGCTGAGGGACTTGAGACTGTTTTCGTTAGAGAGAAGAAGTTTAAGAGGTGACTTAATAGAAACATACAAGATGATTAGATAGGGTGGACAGTGAGAGCCTTTTTCCTCTGATGACGACGGCTAGCACGAGGGGACATAGCTTTAAATTGAGGGGTGATAGATATAGGACAGATGTCAGAGATAGGTTTTTTACACAGAGAGTAGTAAGGGCGTGAAATGCCCTGCCTGCCACAGTAGTAGACTCGCCAACGTTAAGGGCATTTAAATGGTCATTGGATAAACATATGGATGATAAGGGAATAGTGTAGGTTAGATGGGCTTCAGATTGGTTTCACAGGTCGGCGCAACATCGAGGGCCGAAGGGCCTGTACTGTGCTGTAATATTCTATGTTCTATGTTCTATGTTCTACATGCCTGAGGTGTGGTGACACTGATGTTAAAGCATCACCAGTGTCTCTTGTTTGAGAGGGCAGCCCTATGGTCCGGTCATATGGACTGTTGCGACTTTACCTAAATGCCATCACTGAGGCAGTAAGCTTTATCTCCAACATTTCTGACTCTGCACTGCTTTAGCTTATCTTTTTTTATTCGTTCAGGGGATGTGGATATCGCTGGCTAGGCCAGTAACTGTCTTCTGCTGCCAAAACTCTCATCCATGCCTTGATTTTTCCAATGCACTGCTTATTAGCCTCTAAGACAGCAAGAACTGCAGATGCTGGAGTCAGCGACAACACAGTTGGAGTTGGAGGAACACTGCTCCTCTGATGCTGCCTGACCTGCTGATTTCCTCCAGCTCCAACTGTGTTGTCTGTTACTAGCTTCCAACTCCACACTGTCCATAAACTTGAGGTTTTAAAAATTCTGTTGTTCGTGTCCTAACTCACAGCAACTCCCTTTCACCTATCGTTTCTCCGCTCATTAGCCTACAGTGGCTCAATTTTAAAATTGTCATACTCGTTTTTAAATCTCTCCAGAGAACTATTGCGTCATTATTTTTATAGCGTCCTCCTGCCTTATGTCCCTCTAAAATAACTGCATCCCTCAAATTATAGTCTGTTGTTCATCTGCAATATTAATGGCTCCTCCAGTGGTGGCCCCATCTTCTACTTGTGAGCCTCCAAGTTTTGGAATTCCCTTGAGAACCCTTCAACCTTTCTTTTCTCCATTAAGCACTCCTTAAAATCTACCATTTGTCCAAGTTTTATTCATCTGTCCCAATTTTGCCGATTTTTTCCAAATTCACTCATGGGACGGGGGCATCACTGGCTGACCACCATTTATGGCCTGGCAGTAGTTAGAACATAGAACGGTACAGCACAGTACAGGCCCTTCGGCCCATGATGTTGTGCCGAACTTTTCCCCGAAACCTAAGGTCTATCTAACCTCCACCGCTACCTTATATTATCATCCATATGCCTATCTAATAGCCATTTAAATACCCCTAATGAGGCTGACTCCACTACCCACTCCGGCAATGCATTCCACACCCCTACCACACTCTGAGTAAAGAACCTACTGCCCTTGAGAAGGTAGTGATGAAGTGCCTTCTGGAACTGCTGCAATTCATGTGCTGTAGGTTGACTCATAATGTCCTTATGGAGGGGAATTCCAGGATTTTGACCCAGCAGCAGTGAAGGAGGGTAATATATTTTCAAATCAGGATGGTGAGTGGCTTGGAGGAGAACTTGCATGTGGTAGTGTTCCCATGTATCTGCTGCCCTTGACCTTCTAGATGAGACTGGTTGTGGGTTTGAAAGGTGCTGCCTGAGATTCTTTGGTGAATTTCTGTACTGTATCTTGTAGATAGCACACACTGCTACTACTGAGTGTCGGTGTTGGAGGAAGTGGATGCTTGTGGATGTGGTACCAATCAGGTGGACTGCTTTGTTGTGGATGGGATTAAGCTTCCTTTTTTTTTGCTGGAACTGCATCCATCTAGGCAAGTGGAGGGTATTCCATCACAGTCCTGACCTGTGCTTGGTAGACGGTGGACAGGCTTTGGGCAGTCAGGAGATGAGTTACTCATCACAGTATTCCTATCCTCTGACCTGCTCTTGTAGCCACTGTATTTATATGGCGAGTCCAGTTGAGTTTGTGATCAATGGTAGCCCCCAGGATGTTGAAAGTGTGGGATTCATTGATGGTAACAACCATTGGATGTCTTGGGGCCATGGTTAGATTATCTCTTGTTGGAGATTGTCATTGCCTGGCATTTGTGTGGTGCAAATGATACTTACAACTTCTCAGCCCAAGCCTGGATATTGCCCAGTTCTTGTTGCATTTGAACATGGACTGCTTCAGTATCTGAGGAGGTGTGAATGGTGCTGAATGTTGTGCAATCATTGGCGAACATCCCCAGTTCTGACCTTATGATGGAGGAAAGATTATTGATGAAGCAGCTGCAGACACTACCCTGAGGAACTCCTGCAAAGATGTCCTGGAGCTGAGATGACTAACTTCCAATAACCATCACCATCTTCCAATGTGCCAGGTATATCACTAACCAGTGGAGAGTTTGCCCCTGACACTCATTGATTCCAGCTTTGCTAGGGCTCTTTGATGTCACACTTAGTCAAATGCAGTCTTGATGTCAAGGGCTGTCACTTGCACCTCACCTCCTGAATTTAGCTCTTGGTCAATGAGATCACGAGCTGAATGACCCTAATGAAACCCAAACTGGGTGTCACTGAGCAGATGATTGCTGAGCAGATGCTGCTTGATAACATTATTGATGACATCTTCCATCACATTAATGATGATTAAGAGGAGACTGCTGGAGTGGTAATTGGCCCGGTTGCGCTTATCTTGCTTTTTGCTTACAGGACACATCCAATTTTCTACATTGTTGGGTCAATGCCAGTATTATAACTATACTGGAACAGCCTGGCTAGGGGAGCAGCAGGCTCTAGAGCACAATTCTTCAGAGCTATTGCTAGAGCATTGTCAGGTCCCATAGCCTACACAGCATCCAGTGTCTCCAACCATTTCTTAATATGATGTGGAGTGAATCGAATTGGCTATTGGTATCTGTGGTGCTGTGGACCACTGGAGGTGGACAAGATAGGTCATCCACTCAACACGTCTGGCTGAAAATTGCTGTGAATGATTCAGCCTTATCTTTTGCACTGATGTGTTAGGTTTTTCCATCATTGAAGATGGAGATATTTGTGGATCCTCCTCCTCCAGTGAGTTGTTTAATTGTCCACCACCATTCATGAGTGGATTGAGAGGGACTGCAGAGATTAGGCCTGATCTGTGGTTGTGGGATTGCATAGCTTTGTCTGTCACTTGCTACTTATGTTGTTTGGCATGTAAGGAGTCCTGTTTGGTGGATTCACCAGGTTGACACCTCATTTTTAGATGTACCTGGTGCTGCACCTGTCACGCCCTCCCGCACACTCCATTGAACCAATGTTGATACCCCAGCTTGATTGTTCTGGTTGAGTGAGGGATCTGCTGGGCCACAAGATTACTGTTTGTGCTGGAGTACAACTCTGCTGCAGTTCATGGCCTACAGTGCCTCTCGGATGCCCAGTGTTGAGTTGCTAAATCTGTTCAAAGTCTGTCCTATTTAGCACAGTGATAGTGTCACACAACGCAATGAAAGATATTCTCAGTGTGAAGGTGGGACTTCATCTCCACAAGGACTATGCTGTGGTCACTTTTACCGATACTGTCATGGACACATGCATCTGGTGAGGATGAGGTCAGGTGTGCTGTGCATAATATCGTTTAATGTCATATTTTGTTAGATAACGTTTCTGTGAAGTACCTTGGGACATTCTATTATGCTGATAAAGAAATATAGTACTTCAGGGCAGGAGCAGATGAAATGACCCTTTCAGCCTGCTCTACTATTCTACAAGATCATGGCTGATTTGATTTTGGTCACTTTTCTGTCTGCATCCAGTACCCTTGATTCCCTTATCTATTAAAAATCTATCTAATCATCCTTGAACAGTTTAAAGACTCAGCCTCCATTTCCTTATGGGCAAAGAGAAGAAACAACTCTAAGGACACTTTGAAGAAAAATTGCTCCTCATTTTCATCTTACAGACACTTTGTAAATACAACTTGTTTTTTTTTTGACATTTCTATTTCGTATTACATTGCCAAATGTGTTGTCTGTCCATGATTTAAAAAAAGACATATTCTGCTCAATGCTTGCCTATGAAAAACATAATGCTATTATCGTTCTCATTGAGAACTCTTAGAGATAATTTATCCAGCTAATAGAGTAGCACATGCAAATTGGGGTCTGACAATAACTACGATAGTTATAAACTCATTATTATCAATTATTGTGCTCTTCCAAATTACGGACTTGAAACATTAACTCTTGTTCTCCCTCCACAGCTGTTGCCAGAGTGACTGTGTTTTGCATCACTTCCTATATTTAATTCAGATTTTCAACATTTGCAATATTTTACTTTTTTATTATAATCAGTGATATCAGTCTTTAGGGTCAGTGGTAGTAGTCTTACATGTAAATCAGCGGGTTACAGTTTTAATCCACATTCCAGATCCTTGAGCATATAAACAAAGCCGATAATTCAGTGCAGTACGAAGAAGGTACACCAAGTACTAAGAAGTACACCACAGTCAGCAATGACATATTTTTCATGAAATATTAAGTTGGGGTCATGTATGTTGAGTGCTTCTGAAAGTTGTCATAGCATCCATTGAATAAATACAGGGTTATTGTCTTGCTCATGATTTATCTATCAACCACTCACTATAGATTGTAATCTACTCTCTCATTGCAACAGTAACTGCACTTCAAAAGTACTTAATTGACTGTGAAGTACTTTGGGTTTAAACGCCAGTTTTTTATTTTACATTGCACTACCTTCACATGGCTATAATTTAAATTTCAAAATGGACAAGTGGAAGATCCCTCATCCTATCAGAGATCTTTCCTCTTGCCCTATCCCCACCCCTCCCTTCTCCTCTAATTCAATACTTGCATGAAATCTGTTACATAGCTAACTTCTTCCAGTGCTGATGAAAGGCAATTGACATGAACTGTGAACTCTGTTTTTCTTTCCATAGATGATGTCTGGCCCATTCGGCATTTCCAGAATTTTCTGTTTTTTTGGTCTCATTTTTGTTGTGATATAATGTACATGTACCTAAGGGTACAAATTTTAAACTACTGTCAATCACCGCTACCACACTACCTTGACTTGTATTCTAACTATAAGCAGGCAGTAGGAGTCATGATCAGATGTGCTATATCTAACCTCGCAGTTAACTCTATCTATACATGGTCCTACTTTTAAGTAACGAACCCATATTATTGCCTCACTAATCATTTGTGTGATTGGCGTATTTACATCGAAAAGAAGATTGTAATGATTCTTACACGTTGTACATAGTGCTTGGATTTCTCATTCATGCCATTGTTTTAGTAGACCAGTAACATATGGACAAAAAATTGTTCAGGGATCAGATCTACTGAAAGCACAATGCAGCAGCAAAGGGTATGCTTCCCTATTTGGGCTGGGATATTGTAAAGAAAATCAAATGTAGGAAGTACATAGAAAATTCCCATGATTTTCCTTGTTTGAATGCCATATACAAAGGACAACTCAGGTAATGACTTTAAAGTTCTAAATCCTAACCTAGCAGCAGGGATCTGAATGACTTAGGGCAATAAGATGATAAGATGACAAAACGTGGGAGCAGAAGTAGGCCATTCAGTCCATCAAGTCTTTTCTGCCATTCAATGAGATCATGGCTGATATAGTAATCCTCAACTCACTTTCCTGCTTTTCTCCATAACCCTTCACCCTTCCACAGCACCACTAGCAATAGAAATCAAGTTGAGGAGACATCAGTTTTGGGGAATCCACGATTTGACAAGGTTGGACAGTCTTGCCAGACCCACATTTCTTCTTCAGTGGAAGAAGTACTGAGCGAATTAACCCTACTGAACAATGCCTCAGTGAAGTAATTGACTGGTCACCTCAACTTGATTTATATTCTTTTGGAGCTCTGAAAGCAGCCAAACACAAAAATTGAGAGCAGTGGTGACTGACTGGGTGCACCAGATTTCCATGCGTGAGGTACTTCGCAGCAGGCGGAACAACTCTGCAACAGTTTTGCTGATGTAGTAAATTCCTGGAAAGTGTCCAGTCTATTTCAGATTAGCCTGGAAGTGGTAGAAAACTCAACAGTTTGAAGAACAGATAAAGTAAGTCATCTCATGCTGCTACTTTGCAACAAGCACATGAATATTATTCTCTATTAACAGGATGCTGCCATTAAACCAAAAAGATATTCTGCCAACCACGCATATGAATAATATGATATATGAGTTTCATTGCTACTGTGATAATCCAAAGAGATTCTACAAGTACATTAACAGCAAAAGAGCAAGTAGAGAGAGAACAGAGCCCGTTAAAGATCAGCGAAGCTGTGTATATGTGTTGAATCTCAGGTGATGGGAGAGATACTAAACGAGTATTTCCCATCAGTTTTTACTATGGAGAAAGAAATGGAGGCTAGGAGACTCAGGGAAATAAACACTAATTTTTTTGGAAACAATTCACATCACAGAAGAGGAAGTGCTGGAGGTCTTAGAAAATGTAAAGGTAGATAAATCTCGAGGACCTGATCAAGAGTATACCAAGACATTTTGGGAAGTTAGGAAAGGAATTGCAGAGCAACTAGCAGAACTATTTGTATCATCTATAACCACAGATAAGGTGCCGGAGGTCTGAACAGTGACTAATGTTGTGCCTTTATTTCAGAAAGGCTGTAAGGAGAAGCCTGGGAACTATTGAGTGGGGAGTCTGACATCAGTGGTGGGTAAGTTATTGGAGGTGATTCTGAAAGGCAGGAGTTACATGCATTTGGAGAGGAAAAGACTGATGAGGGATAATCAGCATGGTTTTGTGAGAGGGAAATCATGTCTCACAAATGTGATTGAGTTTTTGAGGAGGTAACCAGAAAGAATGATGAGGCCAGGGCAGTAAATGTTGTTTGCATGGGCTTTAGTAAAAGCCTTTGACAAGGATCCACATGGTAGACTAATTCATAAGGTTAGATCACATGGGACTCAGGGAGAGCTTGCCAACTGGATACAAAATTAGCTTGATGGTAGGAGACAAAGAGTGGCGGTGGAAGGTTATTTTTCGGACTGGAGGCCTGTGACTAGCAGTGTTCTACAGGGATCCTTACTGGGTCCACTGTAGTCTATCATTTTTATAAACAATTTGGATGAGACTATAAGTGGCATGGTTATTAAGTTTGCGAATGACGCCACATTTGGTGGTATAATGGACAGTGAAGAAAGTTATCTAAGATTACAAAGAAATCTTGACCAACTGGATCAAGGGCTAAGGAGTGGCAGATAGAGTTCAGTTTGGACATGTACAAGGTATTGCATTTTGATAAAACAAACAAGGGCAGGACTTCTACAATTAATGGTAGGGCCCTGGGTAGTGTTCTAGAACAGAGAGACCTAGGGGTTCAGGTTCATGATTCTTTCAACTTATGTCACAGTAAACAGGGTAGTTAAGAAGGCATGTAGCACACTTGCCTTCATTGCTCAAACCTTTGAGCGTAGGAGCTGGAATGTCATGTTGCGTTGTACAGGACGTTAGTGAGGCCTAATCGCGTACAGTTCTGGTCACCTTGTTATAGGAAGAATATTATTAAATTGGAGATGGTTCAGAGACAATTTACCAGGATGTTGCTGGGAAAGGTGTGTTTGAATTATAAGGACAGGCTCGATAGGCTGGGACCTTTTTCACTAGGCCATGCAAGTTTGAGCAGCGACCTTGTAGAGGTTTATAAATCAGTTGAGGATTAAATAAGGTGAACAGCATGGGAATTTTCCTTAGGGTGGGTGAGTTCAAAACTAGGGGATGTATTTTTATGATGAGAGGAGAAAGTTTTGGAAAAGACATGAGGGCGACCTTTTTACACAGCGAGTGGTTCATGTGTGATATGAACTGCCAGAGAAAATGGTGAATGCAGATAGAGTTGCAACACTTAAAATAAATTTGGATAAGTACATAAATAGGAAAGGTTTGGAGGGATATGGGCCAAACACAAGCAAAAGTGACTAGTTTAGCTTGGGAACATGGTTGGAGTGGACTTGTTGGACAGAAGGGTCTGTTTCCATGCTGTATGACTCTATGATTTTTCTCACACTTTAAAAAGTGTACTTCTTTCAGAATTTGATTTTCTTGTGATTTGGTCATGATGGAAAAAGAATACATTAAATAAGAAACCGTCTGACATTATGTCTCTTTTCAGCTGAGCTTAAGACTGGTTTCATGTAATAGAATGCAATGAACTTGAATTGATAGAAATTATAACAGAATACCACAACAATGACCTGGAAGAGGATCATTGGAGTTGAAACATTGACTCTGCTTTCTCTCCACTAATGCTGTCTGACCTACTTAGTTTCTCCAGCAATTTCTGTAGTTCTTTGTTTTATTTCACCAATGAGGTGGTGTTGGTTTCTTCTGTGTATATGACATTACTGTCACCATAGGAATAGTATTATCAGTCATCAATAAGGCATTAAGTTGGATTAATGAAGTATGACCCATAGTTGTCAAAAATATCACATCTGCAGTCAACATAATGTTACCTTTCCACGAAGGAACAGGAATACATTGTTGAGACATCGCTCAGAGGCCTTAAAATTATTTTACAATTCAGTAAAAGGATTATGACATTAAGTTCTTCAAGGAATTGCTATTAGAATTTTGATACAGCGTCACTGACTACATTTATAAATTATACAGTCTGATTTGAATGGGTTTATTTCTTTATTTTAACTAGTAGTAACTTTGCACATTTTTAACCATGTAAATCTCATATCACGCAACAGAATTTTAAAAGTATAGAGAATAATGCTGGCAATGACAAAAGATGACAGTCATCGCAAATAATGTCACAAACTGCGAATTGAAGATTAAATAATTATTCCCGAATTCTCTGTTACAATTTTTGAATCAATGACGAATATTGTTTAAACATTGCACATTCAAAACATACACAAACTAGCATTCTTTATTAAACTCGTTCGTCCGGTTTTGGGCTGTTCGCAAAATAGCATTCATGTCAGTGCGGAAGCAAACTCGGAGTGCTGCTAAGTATTCTCATAGAGCAAAGTTATCATTATTAGAATGAACAGTGAATTGTTTGATGGAATTCTACGTTTATAATTATATGAATATAACTGTTTATAAAATTTTATGGGGCTATTTTCACTGTCATTCTTACGCTTCCTTTGTGGGACTGAAATGAGGACTATGGTTTATTAATACCGAACAGGAGCCTGCTGCATGTTTAATCAATCATTCAGTGCCTGCCAACAAGTAGTTTCATGAAAACGAAGAAATTTAGATTCTGTTTTACATTGCTAAGCATTATTGCAAGCCACGTTCTGACGGAACAATCGCCTTTTCTTGAAAATGATCACACGGTTATCTAAATGTTTTATTTTTATATATGAAAATGTACATTACCTCAAAGAGAATATCGCCGTGTCCGACTCTATTAGCTTTTCCTACGCGGTCTATTTTCGCCCCGTTCACGACCGAATTGGATCAAGGATCACAGAGTGGTCTAGATCAGACTCGATGTCTGTAATGTGTACATATTGCTGCTTAAAACATCAAGAAGTTTGTTCTACTCACGCTTACCTGTGGACTTGGAACTCGCATCGTCACCTTGGAGAAACCTCGCATCAGGTTTCACCATTGAGGCGAGGCCCTGGCACCAGGACAGATCCATTCGACCTCGGCAACTATAATTTACCTTTCTGAGTCAGCCTCGCAAGCTAAAATAAGAAGCTATCGAGGGGAAAGATCACTGGGTACCCCCAAATGTACCCAGTCTTCTGTTATCCCATTATTGTATCGAAATATGTTAACAAAAGAGCCTCTAGTCCTAAGGTTACCAATTCAGGTGCATAAGTCACAAAACTCTTGCACCCAAGTTGAGCAGGTTACATTGGAGGGCAAATGGAATGCTGTTTTATGAGGAGAGATTGTATCAGTACTCAATTGGTGTTATGACCAATGAGAGGTGACCTTAATGAAATATCAGAGGTTCTTATGGAACTTGACAGTTTAGATGCAGAAAGGCTGTTTTCCCTACAAGAAAATGGCACAATCTCAGTGTGAGGCTTTATCCAGTTATGACAGAGATAAGGAGCAATTTCTTCTGAGGGTGGTTAATCTGTAGAATTATTTGCCACAGAACACTGTGGCAGCTGATTGTTATGTATATTCAAGGCTGAGTAGACAGATTTTTAAGCAGTAAGTGAACCAAGGGAAAAGGCAGGAAAATAGAGTCATCAGAACAGCCATGATCTCATTCAGTGGGCTGAATGGCCTACTTCTGCTCTTATGTCATATAGGCTTATTTAAAATTTTAAAAAAGTGTAAACCAAAGCTCTGAGAAAACACTTCTAACATACAAGGTTTTGTAGACAGGATAGGATTGTTAATGAGATAGGATTGATGCTGAATATGCAGCATCAATAATATGATTGAATTTTATACTTAGTTTGAGGGAGAAGTTTGGGTCTAAGATTAGTATTTTAACTTTAAATAAAAGCAATTATGAAGACATGAAAGCAGAGCTAGCTAAAGTGAACTGCCAAATTAAGTTCAAGTCTAGGTCAACAGAGGTAGAGTCATAGACATTTCAATGGATATTTCAGAACATAACCGAATAGATAATTTCCAACAAGAAAAAAAATTCCAAGGGAACTTACCATTTATGGTGAACTAAAAAAGTTAAATATCATTGTTTTAATAAATCATATCATTGTGCAAAAATGAGTGGCTAATCAGAAAATTGGATAGTATCCAAAAGCCAGTGAAGAAATTGGGAAAGGTTAGAGTATGAGAGAAAGCTAGCTACAAAGATAAGAGAGCTTCTATCAATATTTCAAAAAGAATAATGAAGTGGGCCTACAGAAAGTGAGTCTGGAAAATTCATACTGGAACATGAGCATATGGCAGTTAAATTAAACATGTATTTTGTATTGCCTCCTCACCATGCAGGATTCAATATCCCAGAAATAACCATAAATCAAGAATTAGAAGGAATGGTGAAATTTCAAGAAAATTACAGTCACCAGGGAAGCAGTACCAAGAACATTATTGAAACTGCAGGCTCACAGGACCAAGGTCCTTATGGACTTCATCCTATGGTCTTAAAAATTGATTTTTGAGACGGCTAATGTATTACTTTCAATCTTCCAAAATTCCTTTAATTCAAGGAACGCTGTTAGATCGGAAAATAGTGAATGTAATTCCTTTATTCAAAATCAGAGACAAAAATCAGGAAGCATTTGTTTTGGGGAAGATGTTAGCAGCAACTATTAAGGGTGCTATAGGAGGGCATTTCGAGGAGTTCAAGCTAATCACACAGAGTCAAAATGGTTTTGTGAAAGGCAAATCATGTTTAACCAACTCATTGCAGCTCTTTAAAGAAGTAACATTTGTTGTGGATGAGGTATAATTGGTGGATGTACTGTACTTAGATTTCCAGAATGTATTTGATAAAGTGTGACATCAAAGGTTATTGCAATAGATAAGAGGACACAGTGTACAGGGAGGCATATTAGCATGGATAGAAGATTGGTTAGCTAACAGGACACAGAAAGTAGGCATAAATGGGTAATTTTGCATTAATTGTAGAGTAGGCCAAGGGATTGAGCCTACTCTCGCTTCAAATTCATGTGTTTATAAAATTGAGTGAAAGGGTGATTTGACTGAAATTTTCAACTTATCAATGGAGGTACTATGGGCTATCAAACAGCATTACCTGTGGCAACTTGCTCAGTTTGGGTGGTGTAAGGGTCACTCAGGTCCAGATGTCATTACAGCTATGGTCTAAAAATGGACAAAATACAACCTCGAGGCACGGTGAAAGTGACTGCCCTTGACATCAAGGCAGCACTTGACCAAGTGTGGCATTAAGAAGCCCTAGCAAAATTGAAATAAATTGGCATTGGGGGAAATCTCTCCAATGGCTGGAGTAGTACTTAGCACAAAGAAAGATGTTGCTGGTTGTTTGAAGCCAATCATCACAATTGCAGGACATCGCTGCAGGGGTCCAGCAGCATTGTGCTTAGTCCCGATTATGTTCAGCTACTTCATGTATCACGTTTCCTCTATCATAAAGACAGAAGTTAGAATGTTCACTGACAATTGCAGAGCAGTCAGTACCATTCACAACCCTTCAGATATTGAAGCAGTCAGTGATCGCATGTAGAATCATAGTGGTTACAACACAAGGGGAGGTCATTCAGCCCATCATGTGTGTGCTGGCTCTCTGTAAGATAAATATATCTCATGCCCATAGCTGTGCAAATGATCCAGAAATGCTGCCAGACCAGCTGAGTTTCTCCAGCTTTTTCTGTTTCTTTTTCAGATTTCCAGCATCTGCAATATTTTGTGTTTATTTCCTCATGATGCTGCCAATATTGCTACTTGGTGTCCTTCAGGTCTTGATTTTGCATGAATGGGAACAGTTTCTCCCTTTCTCAGTCCAGACTGCTCAAGATTTTGAATACCTACAAATCTTATTTCATCTTTCTCTTCTCCAAGAAGAACAGGCCCAGAATTTTAATTCTCCTATTCATCTATGTAACTTAAGATCCTCATCCATCATGACAACCATCAGGGTTAGACAGATAAGTGGTAAGTAACATTCACACCATGCAATTACCTGGAATTATAGTCTTAATAATAAAGTATCTAACCATTTCCCGTTTACATGGACTGGCATTATTGTTACAATTACCATACCTATCCATCACATGGCCATTGAACCATGGATTGATAATAGCTCAAGTAACCCCTTTTAATTTCCAATAATCCAAGTTAAAACAGCCATCAGTCAAGCTTTTGTTTAAGCAGGTGAATATTAATTTATTACAAGCTATTTCTGAAGACATTTTAAGGATAAAGAAAAAGGGAATTACAGATAATAACAAGTACAGCTAAGAGAAAATAATATTTATAAGAAAGTTCCAAGAAGTGTCTGTGGTATATCATTGCGGCCTGTTGCTCGAGGTCCTAATTGCTGAAGCTAAGAGGTTAACACTTGAAGTCAGAACAAGCAGCTGCAATGGCTTCTGTGGTTGCATAGTTGGTGTTTTCTTCTACAGCCACACTAACCAGACAACAGCTTTCAAGAAGACAATATTCCTTCTTCTCTACTGGATCTGTGACTTTGCACTTTATACCCTGCCACGTTTTCCTTCAACATAACGGTATCTATTTTGTGTTAACCTTTCCTCTTTTCCTTAACTCCCCAGTCTGAAGTGGTTCTCAAAGTCTTTTCCTTGAAGTTCTGTACACTTACTGTTTCTGGCTAGATTTTCTAATATAGCTCCAACGTTTAAAATGATGGTATATTAATTTTGAAGAATCAAAGATACTACAAAGCAAAGTCAACTCTGGTGAAGTTCTTTTCCCTTCTGCAGTTTCTCTCCAAAGCTAGAATTCTGACACCTCCCTTGTCTGTCTGCAAAGACCATATTTTTCTGATATCCATGTAGAACTTGTAGCTGTGTAGTCAGGTGACTTGTAGCTGTCTTTTTTTTAGTGTCTTGTGCTTGGTTGGAGTCAGATTAGATTTTTTTACAAAATATGTAATGTTATAGCTCTTTGTTCATGATATTATCATCACTCAATGCTTTTACCATCACTTTTCTGTCTTTTACATTTGATTGAAGTCTAAAATGATTCACTAGATTAATAGTGTTAAGAGAGAAGGTCAAAAATTGAGAATTCTGCAGCCAAGTAACTCATCTACAGACTCCCAAGTCTGTCTACTATCTAGAAGGTAGAGGTCAGAGGTCCACTTGCCTGGATGTGTACAATTCCAACAATGCTTGAAAAGTTTGACACCATCCGGAGCAAAGCAACCTCTTTAATCAGTACTCTATCCTTGAATACTCACTACCTCCACCACAAGGACACAGTGTCAGTAGTAGACTGGTCTAAGGACAGAATGCTATATGACTTGAAGGGGAACTTGCAGGTGGTATTTTGCTAGTCTTGTTCCTCAAGATGGTAGAATTATAGTTTTGAACGGTAATTTTGAGGGATGTTTGATGAGTGTATTTCTGGACCGGTATTGCTGTTCCTTCACCATTCTTAGGACAAAACCTGGACTTTCTATCCAATTGGCACTGTGGTCTAATTCCACCACATAAACTGCAACATTTTAAGGAGGTGGCTCATCACCATCTTCTCAATGGTAAATTGGGGATATGCAACAAACGTTGGCCTTGCCAGTAGCACAAACATCCCATGAATGAATAAAAAAGAAAGGATAGTGAAAATAGGAGAAACTACTTTTGCTGGCTGAGGTGTCTAGGACTTTGGGACATAGCCTCCTTCACACAAAAGATAGTAGAAGTTTCAAACTCTCCCTTTTTTAAGCAGCATTTGGTGCTAGATCGTTTGTTAATTTCATATTTGAGATTGTTAGAACTTTATTAACCAAAATCATTAAGGGATATCAGGCAACGGCAAATAGGTGCATTTCAGTTATAATCTCATTGAGTGCTGAAATATGCTCAAGGGGCTAAATTTGCTATTATGTTCCTAATATTAGATTAGTTGTGGAAAATCATTGACACAATCATACAAAAAGTGGAACATGAGTAGTTCACTAAGGTCCTTCAGCCAGCTCTGCTATTAAATAAGATGTGCCATAAAGCCATGAAATGTTGCAAAACATTAACCCAACAAGGAGAACAAAGGTGGGTGCTGTGACTGTTAAATGCCATGACTAATGGGTCACAGAACCACTGGGGCCAATGTGCACCATGTGCCATAAAGGTTCCAGTCCTACCTTGACAGGTGCCAGTGGAAAGAATTAAATAGCCATTACGCTCTTAACTGGATTTCTCAAGACTACTTTCATGTGTATCCATATGTTTCCTGTGAAGCATTGCCTTTCATGTCAGAATTCTTACATAACATTCAAAACTCCTATTGAAAGGCTGAATGATAAGAATGGGAAAGACAAGAGGTTTGGAATAACCTAGACAATCAAAACATTTACAAGAATTCTTTCCACTTCATTTGGGAGAAAATCATTCATGATTCCAGACAGCATCATGCAAAGTATAAGCACCACAAACTCATGACGAACATGCCATGGATACTCCATGAAGCAACTCAAAGACTGTCAACATCAGTGCAAATCATAATGTGCCTTGACACAATTAGAATGGGAACAGGCTCATCTGGAGTACAAAGACAGGTATGGATCTGTTGGGTTGAATTTTGTGCATGTAGATTGTTCAAGCCATGATTAAATGTACAATTTATAGGGCAGAGAGCAGATGAATTTCTCAGGGTGTGAAATGGGCATTGAAACAGATAAGACTGGTGACAGAAATGACAGATTGAGAGCATGAGATTCAGAATTAAGTGATTGTGTGCAGGATAAACCCAACAGAGTACTTGGGCTGAATAATCTGTTTCCAGATCAGTTCCAACCTTGATGTCATGCTACACGGTGTCATTTGCTGCAGTGTAAAGTCTCATGCCAACTTGATGTTCACCACCTAAGGGTTGCACTTGCCTGATGTTATAGAACAATACAACGCAGAACAGGCCCTTCGCCCTTCGATGTTGCGCCGACCTGTGAACTAATCTAAGCCCATCCCCTACACTATCCCATCATCATCCATATGCTTATCCAAGGACTGTTTAAATGCCCCTAATGTGGCTGAGTTAACTACATTGGCAGGGAGGGCATTCCACGCCGCTACCACTCTCTGTGTAAAGAACCTGCCCCTGACATCTGTCTTAAATCTATCACCCCTCAATTTGCAGCTATGCCCCCTCATAACAAGCCAACGTCATCATCCTAGGAAAAAGACTCTCGCTGTCCACCCTATCTAATCCTCTGATCATTTTGTAGGTCTCTATTAAATCCCCTCTTAGCCTTCTTCTCTCCAATGAGAACAGACCCACGTCCGTCAGTCTTTTCTCATAAGACCTTCGCTCCAGACCAGGCAACATCCTGGTAAATCTCCTCTGCACCTTTTCCAATGCTTCCACATCCTTCCTGTAATGGGGCGACCAGAACTGTATACAATATTCCAAGTGAGGCCGCACTAGCGTTTTGTACAGTTGCAGCATGACATCACGGCTCCGGAACTCAATCCCTCTACCAATGAAACCTAACACACCGTATGCCTTCTTAACAGCACTATCAACCTGGGTGGCAACTTTCAGGGATCTATGTACCTGGACACCAAGATCCCTCTGCACATCCACACTACCAAGAATCTTTCCATTGACCCAGTATTCTGCCTTCCTATTATTCTTCCCAAAGTGCATCACCTCACATTTATCTGCATTGAACTCCATTTGCCACCTTTCAGCCCAATTCTGCAGTTTATCCAAGTCTCCCTGCAACCTGCAACATTCTTCCACACTGTCCACCACGCCACCGACTTTAGTGTCATCTGAAAACTTACCAACCCATCCACCTATGTCTGCATCCAAGTCATTTATAAAAATGACAAACAGCAGTGGTCCCAAAACAGATCCTTGTGGCACACCACTTGTAACCGGACTCCAGGCTGAATATTTTCCATCAACCACCACTCTTTGCCTTCTTTCAGAAAGCCAGTTTCTAATCCAAACTGCTAAATCTCCCTCAATCCCATGCCTCCGCATTTTCTCCAATAGCCTACCATGTGGAACCTTATCAAAGGCTTTACTGAAGTCCATGTACACCACGTCAACTGCCCTACCCTCATCCACATGCTTGGTCACCTTCTCAAAAAAACTCAATGAGGTTTGTGAGACACGACCTGCCCTTGACGAATCCATGTTGACTATCTCCAATCAAATTGTTGCTTGCTAGATGATTATAAATCCTATCTCTTATAATCCTTTCCAAAACTTTTCCTACAACAGATGTAAGGCTCACTGGTCTATAATTACCTGGCTCATCTCTACTGCCCTTCTTGAACAAGGGCACAACATTTGCAATCCTCCAGTCCTCTGGTACTAAACCTGTAGACAATGATGACTCAAAGATCAAGGCCAAAGACTCCGCCATCTCCTCCCGAGCTTCCCAGAGAATCCTCGGAAAAATCCCATCCGGCCCAGGGGATTTATCTACCTTCACACCTTCTAGGATTGATAACACCTCCTCCTTACTAACCTCAATCCTTTCAAGTCTAATAGCCCGTATCTCAGTCTTCTCCTCTACAATATTCTCCTTTTCCTGAGTGAATGTTATCCCAGTGACATCACAGCAGATTGAGCCACAGAGGGGGAAGCTGCCTTCAAAACACCGCAGAAATCTGAAGAAGGGCCTAGGCATGAAACGTCAGCCTTCCTGCTCCTCTGATGCTGCTCGGCCTGCTGTGTTCATCCAGCTCTACACCTTGTTATCTCAGATTCTCCAGCATCTGCAGTTCCTACTATCTCTTCAAAATACAGCATATGACTTCAGAGATGTCAAATGCAGGAAATTGAAATAAATGAGTACAAGGGACAGAGCAACGACAGTGGGTGGGGAATGTGTAACGTACTGCTGCCCGAAGATACAAGGTCCCCCTTCCTTTATCCTCCAGACACAGACTGAGGTGAACGGGATACAACTTTCATCTTGCCCCTCAAAAAGATGGCGTCTACCGGCCTTCACTCGCCCTATACGTGGTAGAGCGGGGCGGCCATTTACTTCATAGGCTGAACCGTGCAGCAAAACAACCAACTTAGTCCCATGGAATCGCACGTCGCTAAAGGACCAAGACCGACTGCCTCCTGACTGTTGTGAAGAGGACATCGCGGTGAAAGGCTAACATCAAGCAAAGACTGACGCTATGGTGAACAAGCATGGGGCTGGATGAACACAGCAGGTCAAGCAGCATCATAGGAGCAGGAAAACTTGACGTTTCGGGCCTAAACCCTTCATCAGAAATGGGGGAGGGGAAGAGGGTTCTGAAATAAATAGGGAGAGAGGGGGAGGTGGATAGAGGATGGATAGAGGAGAGGATAGGTGGAGAGGAGGCAGACAAGTCGAAGAGGCGGGGATGGAGCCAGTAAAGGTGAGTGTAGGTGGGGGGGTAGGGAGGAGATAGGTCAGTCCAGGGAGGACGGACAGGTCAAGGGGGCGGGATGATGTTAGTAGATAGGAGATGGGGGTGTGGCTTGGGGTGAGAGGAAAAACAGGTTAGGGAGGTGGAGATGAGCTGGGCTGGTTTTGGGATGCGGTTGGGGGAGGGGAGATTTTGAAGCTTGTGAAATCCACATTGATGCCTTTGGGCTGCAGGGTTCCCTTTTATCTCCGCTATGGTGAACAGGCTGGCGATCTGAGCCGGGTGGGAATAACGGGGCCGTGGGCGAATAACGGGGCCGTGGGCGGGGTCTGAAAGGCACGTGCGGTGGTGTTTTTTCCAGGTTGGGGGAGGTGGGTTCTGGAATTTGTGGGCGGGGTTTGATGGGGGCGGTGTCTCGAGGTGAAGCGGTGATGGGACGTTTTGGGGGAGATGTCGGTGTTGTGGGCGGGTCTAGAGTTCATGGGGCGGTGTCGGGTCTATGGGCGTGGTCTAAGGTCTATTGGTGTGGTCTCGGGGCGATGCGCGGAGTTTCCAGTCAGTGGGCGGGAGAACGAGTCTATGGGCGTGGTCTCCGGTCTGTGGGCGGGGTATCGGATCCATGGGCGCAGTCTCGGAGCTGTGGGCGAGGTCATGGGTCTATGGGCGGGATCTCGTGTCAGTGGGCGTGGTCTGATCCAGTCAGTGGTCGCGGTCTCGGTCGGTTGGCGCAGTCTCGGGTCTGTTGTGGGCGCGGTCTCCAGTCGGCGGGCGAGAGCTTGGGTCTATCGGCGGGCGTCGCGTCAGAGGGCGGGGTCTCAGCGCTATGGGCGGGACTTCAGTTTATGGGTGTCAGCTGACTGTCGTTGCGAGGGGCGGTGTCACTGGTACTGGGCGGGGCCTGGCTTGGTCTTGTCGGGTGGGGGCGGTAGGAGGGAGGCTGCTGCTGGCTCAACCCCTCGACCTTGAATGTGGGCAGTGGCCTGTCGCTTGTCGCAGCGGTAGGGAAGTGTTCGTGGAGAAGACATCGAGAGGAAGGTAAGTGATCTGACGTATTGGAACTAGGGGTTTGCACTGAGACCTGGAGGTGGGCGACGATCGAAAGGGGTGAAGCAAGGCCGCTGCTGACAGGCGGCCAGATTATACAGAGCGGCTGGAGTGATGATGGTCGGAGCATTGTTACCTACGGCGCTTGCATCAGTGATTAGATATTTGTGAATAAATCCCCTCCAGCCATGGCCTACACCATTGTTGTCATCTAACGGTTCTCTTACCTACTTGTTGTGTCTGGACACCCTGTGGGAGGAAGTTAAGTCAGCGGCTGCTACCTGAGGTGCCGGAGTGTTTCTGCTCAGTTCATTGTTGTAATCATCTGATTTCTTATCGCCCATCTGCTTCTTGGTCTCCCTGGCATTTATAAAGTTAAAATGTGGTGGAGGAACGTGTACTGACTGATTTGAGGCATTGCCCCTTTAAGTGATCAAACCTCAATTATTTTCTACAGGGGAGAATCGTGCAGAGGGTTTGAAAAGGAAGAATGGAACAATCTAAACCAGTTCGGATACTGTACCTAAATGAATGGGATAGGTTTGAAAGAACACTTTTCCGCCTCAAGCAAGGTCGGTGTTTATTTAGACTCCACTGTTTTACGTCTGTTGCGAACTCAAAAGTCCAAACGAGAGAGACAGGTTAAATGCAGCTTTTGACATGAATTTATGCTATAAGAAACTTACACGTATTGCTCTGGACTTTGCTTTTTGATTATACTGCAATTTTGACATCTGCATATGGAAGCTTTCAAACATGTAAGCAGATGCATGCTTTCTTTTGGCAAATTGTAGATGTAATAGATACGTTGTCTCAGTCTATTTTTGAAGCAGTATCTATGACCAGTAATAAAACTGCTGTCACAGAACTTCATCTGATAAATAGTATGCTTGTATCTAGCTATTGAATGTTTTTCTAAGTTGTTGTCAGTAAAAGCTATTGCATTTTATTGTCCTGTAATTAGGTATTTTTGTAACTCTTCCTGCAGTCTGCATTTTGGTGAAATTGGGGATATTTTGAAGCTATCTTGCAGCAGCACGCTGTGGTTTTCGAATGTGAAGCATGGTTTCACTCTTTATTTATTGCTGTCATATGTACTTAAGTATAGTGAAAAGTTTTGTTCAAGCAGTACAGGCAGATCATAGGAAACAAGGATGGACAGATTATAGGTTGTTTAGACAGCGAGGAATACAATGTTACAGCTGCATAGGAGGTGCACAAAAGCAAAATCAGCATTAGATTTGAAATTAGAGAGGTCCATTCAGCAGTCTAACAACAGCAGGAAAGAAGTTGTTCTTGAACCTGTTGGTGCGTGTTCAAGCTTCCATATCCTCCTGCCTGACAGAAGGGGTTGGAAGAGAGTATTACTGGGTTGGGAGGGTCTTTGATGTTGGCAGCCTCTCAGTGGCCACAAGAAGTGTAGATGGAGTCCGTGGATGGGAGGTTGCCTTCCGTGATGGTCTGGGCTGTGTACAAAACTTTCTGTAGTTTCCTGCAGTCCTGGGCAGAGCAGTCGCTGTACCAAGCTATTATGCACCCAGATAGAATGCTTTCTGTGGTGCATCTGTAAAAGTTGGTGAGGGTCCTTACAGACATGCCAAACTTCCTAAGCCTCCTGAGGAAGAAGAGGTGTTGTCATGCCATCTTGACTGTTGTATCTACCTGGAAGGTCCAGACAGATTGGTTATCATTACCCCTGGGAACTTAACACACTCAACCCTCTCCACCTCTGTTCCATTGATGTAGATAGGGGTGTGTCCTCCTCCTCCTTTATCCCTGAAGCCAGTGATCAGTTCTTCTGTTTTGCTGACATTGAGAGAGAGATTGTTATCATTGCACCACAACATCAAGCACTCTATTTCCTTCCTGTATTCTGACTCATCATTGTTTGACATCTACTCTACAACAGTGGTGTCATCACCTTGTAGATGATGTTCACACAAATTTTATCCACACATTCATGAGTGTACAGGTAGAACAGTAGGGGGTTGTGTACGCATCCTCGCGGGGTGCTGGTGTTGAGGGTTATCGTGGAGGACATGCTGTTGTCTATCTTCACTGGTTTGTGGGTCAGGAAGTTAAGGATCCAGTTGCAGAGAGCGGAGCTGAGACCGAGGTCTCGGAGTTTTGAGATCAGTCTGGTTGGGATCATGGTGTTGTAGGCAGAACTGTAGTCAATAAATTGGAGCCCGATGTAGGTGTCCTTGTTATCCAGATGTTCCAGGGACAAGTGCAAGGCTGGGGAGCTGGCATCTGTGGACCTGTTTTGCCAGTAGGCAAACTGCAAAGGATTGAGGCAAGTTGGGAGGCTAGAGTTGACGTGGGCCATGACTTACCTCTCGAAGTACTTCATGATTATGGAGGTCAGATCACTGGACAGTCGTCATTGAGGCATGTGGCATGTGCTTTCTTTAGTACTGAGATGATAGTCTTGAAGCAGGTGGGGGACTTCAGATTGTAGCAAGGAGAGGTTAAAGATGTCAGCAAAAAACTTCAGCCAGCTGGTTCACGTAGAATCTGAATGCATGGCCAGGGATTTTGTCTGGGCCAATCGCTTTCCTTGGGTTCACTCTCAAGAAGGCTGATCTGATGTCTGCAGTGGTGACTGAGGGAACAGGTCCATCCAGGGTTGTTGGGGCAGGTGGCATTGTGCCACTGGTATTCTGCTTGAACTGAGCATAAAAGGCATTGAGCACGTCAGGGAGGGATGTGTTTTTATCCGCTATTTTGTTTTGCCTCATTTTGTATTTCATTATATCAAGTAGTGCCTCGCCACAGGTGGCTGGTGACCATGTGGCTTGTTTGGGCCTCTAACTTGGTCTAGTTCTGCTTCATGGAATTCCTAATGGCCTTGCAAAGGACACATCTGGGTTTCCTGTAAAGGTTTGGGTCTTCCAATTTGAATGCTGCACGCCTGGTCTTCAGTAGACAGCGGATTTCCCTGGTCATCCAAGGTCCCCAGTTGGGGAACATATAGATTGACTTATTTGGCACGTAGTGCTGTACGCACTCGCTAATGAAGTCTGTGATGGTGGCTGCATACCTGTCTAGGTTGGCAGTTGAATTGTTGAATATGGTTCAGTCCTCCAATTCCAAGCAGTCCTGGGGAAGCTCTTCCGTTGCCTCAGACCAGCACTATACTACTTTCTGTTACGGATTCTCTCCTGCCAGCTAACAAGCAGAAGTTGGAATGAGGAACACAGCATTGTGATCTAATTTTCCAAAGTGTGGACAGGATATGGAGTGATAGGCATCTTTGGTTGTGTAGTGGTCAAGGGTTTTAAGTTCTCTGGGGCAAGAGACATGTTGGTGGTAATTTGGTAGCACCCTCTTGAGGTTGACCTGGTTGGAGTTGCCAGCCACAATGAATAAGGCCTCGGGGAATTTCAGCTCCAGATTTCATCCAGAGTATTCTTCACTTCTCCCTAGCATGGCATTGTAGACTGCAGTCAGGGATAGAGGTAAACTTGCGCGACAGATAGTAGGGACTGCATTTCACTATAATATTCTAGGTCACCACCTTCTGCCATTATTGACATTGGCGTCTTGGGCTATGAGGCAAGCTCTCATAGAGTTATATAGCACGGAGACAGACCCTTCGGTCCAACTTGTCCATGCTGACCAGATATCCTAAAATAATCTAGTCCCATTTGCCAGCGTTTGGTCCATATCCCTCTAAGCCCTTCCTATTCATGTACTCATCCTAATTTCTTTTAAATGTTGCAATTGTACCGGCCTCCTCCACTTTCTCCGTCAGCTCATTCCTTACATACACAACCCACTGCATGAAAAAAGTTGCCCCTTAGGTTCCTTTTAAAACCTTCCCCTCTCACCTTAAACTTATGCCCTCTAGTTTTGGACTCCACTATCCTGGGGAAAAGACCTTGGCTATTCACCCTATCATGATTTTATAAACTTCTATAAGGTCACCTCTCAGCCTCCAGTGCTCTGGGGAATATATCCCCCGCCTATTCAGCCTCTCTCTATAGCTTAAACCTTCCAACCCAGGCAACATCCTTGTAAATCTTTTCTGAACCCTTCTAAGTTTCACAACATCCTTCCTATTAGCAGGGTGACCAGAATTGTACGCCGTATTCCAAAGGTGGCCTAACAATGTCCTGTACAGCCTCAACATGACCACTCAACATGTACTCTGTGTTGACCGATAAAGGCAGGCATATTAAATGCCTTCATTATCCTGTCTACTTGTTACTCTACTTTCAAGGAACTGTGAACCTGCACTCCAAGGTCTCTTTGTTCAGCAACACTCCCCAGGACTTTACCATTATGTGTATAAGTCCTGCCTGGAATTGCCTTTCCAAAATGCAGCACCTCATGTTTATCTAAATTAAACTCCACCTGCCACTCCTTGGCCCACCGGCCCATCTGATCAAGGGCCCATTGTACTCCGAGGTAACTCTCTTGGCTGTCCACTATACCACTAATTTCGGTGTCATCTACAAACTTACTAACCCAACTCCTATGTTCACATCCACATTGTTTCATCTTAGTTTTTTGATGCACTAAATTACTCTTATGCTACACATGATTACTTGAACTTAACTTACTTTCACATTGTGGGTAGTTTTGTTGTTGTGACATTGAAGCTTTCTGCCACTTAGTGCTTCTGAGCTGGGCATAAAGATGTTCAGGTTTTACCATGTTTCTAACTCTTGATGGCAAATAAGGATGATTTGGCAGCGTCTGTGCTGGCAACTTTCGGTAATGCAAGTAAATACTTTGAATATGGACATTAGTGCTGCCTGTTAGCCAGGTATCCAACATTACTGTGGTGGATCATTCAATTCTTGTTCTCCTGTATCTTGGGAGTACGCAAATATTCGAATGATATGAATCTTCGGGGGCTAGCTCTCAAAAATTTAATCCAGATTTAATGGAACTTTCTGCTGATGTGTATTATATCGAGTCTGAAGCTGGTACATTGACTGGATGTGGAGCAAAAATGATGCCACCCATCTGTTTAATCACATCGCCTATCTCCCTCATGCCCACCAAGTTGAACCTTCCCCATTATGTTCCTTGTTACATTAGCACACTTGAGTCTTAAATCAGTAATGAGTTAAGGACCAGGATGATACCACATGACCAGTCGTGAGAACACCAAGTAGCAGCATGCTGGTCTAAGGATGCATACATAATTTGCCCTATGGCTGCAAATTATTAGAATGCCTGTTTAGTAAATCTATTTAAGATTTTCGAATAAATTAAACCTATACTATTTAACAATCCAGTATGACAGTGCTAAGTCTGTGTTAAGGAAAACAACAGGAGAATACAGCAGTCTAGATTGTGACTCTCGTCACAATGTGATAATGTCCTCGCCTCTGAGCCAGAAGGCCTGAGTTTATTTGTCAACTACTCCAGAGATGTTTTGTAACACACATGAACAGGTCAATTTCAAAATATCTACAACTGTCCAGAAGCCACATCTCTTCTCTCTAACTTTTTACCTTGCATTTCTTCCTCCAAGCTTTCTTTTTATGTTTGACTTTTTGCTGTGACCTGCTTTTTGATCCTTTGACCCCATCCCACCATTCCTTTGCTTCCCTTCCTGGTGGCAGTGTTAACTGACATTGTAGGTTACACCTTTGTTTGGATGTGGTCCTCTTCTACTTCAAAAGGGCCATCATGATCCTGCATCAAAAATCATTGCTCAGTTTCTTGTCCTTGCAATGTATCGAATCTCAAGCTATTGAGTGTGTCCCCTTCCAAATCAATGTCAATATCTCTCTTAACTCACATACTGAAGCACTCCAATCGCTGCTAAAATTGCACTAGCAAAAGGCATAAGCAATCCTGTGGTTGTACTCTCAGATTAACTGTTATCTGTAACTTGCATGTAGCCTTGACACCCTCAACACTGCCATCTTCCTTGAGCATCTGTCCTCTGCCCTGTTCAATGGGGCACCTTTTTAATATAGCTCTATTTTTACTAATCTGATTGTAGCCACATGGTCTCCAGCAAAGATTTCGCTCTCATCTCCTATTTGAACCATTTCCCGTTCCATGAGCTCCTCCTATTCCTCTATTATAGTCCATAGACATAAGATCAACTTTTGAATGAATGTTTGCACCAGGTATACTTCCCATTTTCTCCCATTGCTTTGTGTTGTCAGGCTTCCATTTTCAGCGCATCCTTGAGTCAGTCACAATTTAATGCAGGTAAACACCAACTGTAGCAATCTGTTCAGCCAATAACATTACCTATCCATTATCATCACCGAGCATCATGATTCTTATCCCTTTTTCTATTCACTTAGTAAGGCAGGACTAAACTGTTTGCATCCTCTGCTGTTTTTGACCTTAAATTTGAGTTTCCAATTTCTCATCTGCAACACTTCCAGTTTTAAAACATAACCTCCAAGCTGCTCCCATCTAATGTCTATTTTCCTGTCCTCTTCGTGTAAACTACTGCTTATTCTTGTGTGCAGTTACATGAATAATATCCTACATCAAGTTCTGTTTACTTATGTTGACATGTTGGCAACTGGTTCCCCGATGCCTCAGACTTAAAATGATCATTTTCATGTTTGATGCTCTTCATAATGTTACTCTTTCCCTATTTTTGCATTATCTTCTGTCATTGCAACACCAGAATTCTCAGTACCTCTGGCTGTACTTTATTCATTATTGTTAGCTTTGCTTTCAGCCACCAGACTCCATTGAGTTTCCTTGAATTTGAATTCCCACCTCAAACATTTCTGTCTTTTCACCTTTCAAGTACTGAACATCATGTGCCTCTTTAACAAAACTTTTGGTCACCCTTCCTCCTTTTGGCGTGAACATAATTTTAGGGCTACTCTGCAGTGTTGGGCTATTTCCTGCATGTCACGTAACTGCTGTTGTAAATATGTTCAATGTTGTTTCATTTGTGAGTAAAAACAAAATGTCAGAAGGGGAAATCGAAATGTTGAAGTTCAAGATTAGCAGTGAATGTCTTGGGCATGGCCCTCTAGTAAATCATGCCTCTCTCAAACATATTGAAGCTATACTTCAAAAGTGATGGATTGATTTATCTTCAGCAACCTTGCATTTCTGGTTGATGTTTTAATGATAAATAAGAATAAGTGATATTTGGATTTTCAATGGACTCAGTCAGACCAAAGTGTATCTTAGGATGTTTTCTGGGATTAAACCCCAGCACCAGATCCCTTCAAGACAAACCATGATTATTTTAAACCCCTGATCTTTTCAGAGACAGTTTATTCTCATGGTCTTCATAACCCAGCATATTTTTTTTTTTTTTTTTTCTAGCTCATTCCGTAAAACAATCACCATTATACTTGGATAACAAGGTGTAGACCTGGATGAACACAGCAGGCCAAGCAGCATTAGAGGAGCAGGAAAACTGACGCTTCAGGTCTAGACCCTTCTTCAAACTTCTGTCTCCTCTCCACCTATCTTCTCCTTTATCCATCTTCTATCCGCCTACCCCCTCTCCCTATTTATTTCAGAATCCCCTTCCTCTCCCCCATTTCTGAAGAAGGGTCTAGACCTGAAGCGTCAGCTTTCCTGCTCCTCTGATGCTGCTTGGCCAGCTGTGTTCATGCAGCTCTACACCTTGTTATCTCAGATTCTCCAGCATCTGCAGTTCCTACTATCTCTGAAACCATTATACTTGGCATGTTCTATTGCTCCCTTAAGTCTGCATTAACATAATTATCATGAGTGTTTGCTGGTGTGTTCTTTTTCCTTCACAACATCAGTTAATGTGTTTTATTTTGTTCACTGCGTCAAAGCTAATAAGTTTAAATATGTCTGAGTCCCATCCTATTCCCTTTAACACCACATTTATCATGTCTAATCCGCCTAGCCTGCACATCCCTGGACGCTATGGGGCAATTTAGCATAACCTCCACCTAACCTGCACATCTTTGGACTGTATGAGGAACTAGAGCACCCGGAGGAAACCCATGCAGACATGGAAGAGCATGCAAACTCCACACAATTGCCCAACACTGGAATCAAACCTCGGTCCGGGTGCTGTGAGACAGCAGTGTGCCACCTGGTCGCTCCAGAAATCTTTGGTATTTCTCTAGAGTCCAACTGTTTTTTGGAAAATTACAACCAATGCATCCACTTTCTCTGTGGCTACCTCTTTTAGGATCCTGGGAAGCAAACCATCAGGGCCAGGGGACTTATCTCCCTTTAGACCTATTAGTTTGTCTTATACTACTTGTTTAGTAATTCCTCTCCCATATCTTTTAGTATTGATGGAATATTCAAAGTACTTTCCACCATAAGGACTGAAATAAAATATCTACTTAACTCATTTGCCGTTTCCTCATCCCCCAAAACTATGTCCCTGATTTATTTCCAAGGGGCCTATGTTCACTTTGACCTCTGTCTTCCTTTTTATATATTTTTAAAAATCTCATATCAATTTTTATTTTGCATACCAGTTTCCCCTTGCGGTTTATTTTCTTTGCCTTTATTATCTTTTTAATCCTGCTTTGCTGGATTTTGAATTTTTTGTTTATTCAATCACAGGATGATGGCGTCGCTGGCTAGGCAGCATTTATTGCCCATCCCTAATTGCCCACAGATCAGCTAAGAGTCAACAACTTTGCTAAGTGTCTGGCAGCATCTGTAAAGGGAAAAACAGTTAACGTTTTGGGTCTGGTGACCCTTCCTCCTTTAATGTTAAGTTCTCTGTTTTGATCCCCTTGTAACCACGTTTCCGTAGTGGCTATGAGATCATGTTTATTTACCTTGATTTGATCAGCTCATCTACCTTTATTCTGAATGTTTCGTGTATGAAGATACAAAGCCTTTAAGTTTGTTTTGTTATCAAGTTTCTTCCCACTTCTATGGTTCCTTGGTACAATATAACCTTCATACCTTCTGATAACAATCAACCCCATCTCTAACCTGTAATCTTACCTCTCCTTACCTTTTTGATTTTTGAAAAAAATTTCTGTGTGATTGAACACCACCACCATCCCCCCCCCCACCCCGTGCCTTTGCATCCACTATTTAGTTCAACGCCCCATCTACGGTCCTATTTACGTGATTTACTAGTTCTTCGATCCCAGCTTGATTAGATGGAGTCTGTCCCATCGGAACAGCTCCCTCCTTCCCCAGTACTGGTACCAATATCCTACAAACCAATCTTTCACCAATCTTTGAGGCATATGTTTATCTCCTTAATCTTGTTGACCCTGTGCCAGTTAGTTCGTGGCTCAGTTAGTATTTTGAAATTATCTCCATTGGTTCTGATTTAGCCTAATTTTCTGAATTAGCCCCCAGCTGCTCATCTTCCCTCAGCAGAACCTCTTTCCTGGGCACCAGGCAAGCAAAGCAGCATCTGGGGCTCTCAATCCTAACCACAGAGTGGAGTGTCAATTCCCCTGACTATATTATTCCTGATAGCAACTATGCTTTTCTCTTCTGTTTCCACCCCTTGTGAATGGCTCCATGTACCACAGTGCTGTAGTCAGTTCATTCATCCTCCCTAAAGTCATCACTCCTGTCCACACGGTGCAAGAATCTCAAACATGTTAGACAAGCTCAAAGCCTGAGGCTCCTTCAGAAATACTTTCTGGATCTATCTTCCTGCCTTGCGTGCAGTTACATCCTCCTGTCCCTGACCACAGACTGAATTAGAGGTAGTTGATCCAAGAGGTGTGTCTGCATCTTGAAACAGTGTCCAAATAACTCTTTTCCTTCCCACCCTGATATGTCACCGTTTTTGAAGTTCAGACTCCAGTTCATCAGCTCTGAACCAGGGTAACCAACACTTTGTCCAGATATGGTCACTGAACCACAGTGAGGTCTGCCAGCTCCCACACCTTGCAAATGTAACACATCACCTTGTGCTGCATCTCTATTTTGTTACATTCATTTCTAATTTTGCTTCTTATTTTCCTACTGGATTTTTTTAGATTGTAATCTGTTAATAATTCTCCCATTTATTTTCAATCTGAAAGCAACCTATAACAGTCCAATTATCAGCCAATGAACTTGGCTTTCTTGTGATGCCATTCTTTGCTTTGTGTTGGGCCCCTGATATTGGCCTTCTATTCATTCTGTTAAAAGATCGTACAAACTATGAACCCAAAAAATCAAGCAAAAACATCTCTCATCCCTCTGCACGAAATTCCCATGCTTCTCCAAAATCTCTAAACTATATAGTTATCCAGGCTATGTCTCACTTCAGATGTGATCGCTCCTTCCTAACCGTACAAAGCTTATTGATGTGTGCTATTTAATTATGAGCTTATTTCTTTTCCAGTGAGGATTTATTTTGTTACCTTGAATAAAGAAAAGTTGCTGTCTGCTCAATTGATGTTCCACAGCTAAAATTTACTTACTGGTACTTCTGATTCAGAAACTTTCAGAACAATACTTATTTTGCTAAACACATGGAAGTGCAGAGTGGCCATCTCCGACAAAAGAAGGTCTGATAATCTCCCTTAGCGAGAAGTGGAAAGACCATTGCTAAATCCTCCACTATCAAAAGAACTGGGGTTTACCACTGACCAGAAATTGAACTGGGCAAACTTTTTCAGTATTGTTTGTTTGCCAACTGGTGTGATTGGTGTATATTTCCCTGTAAGAGATAGTAAAACTATTGTCATTCAGGTGATGTCATCACTTTCAACTAAAGTAAAATTGTTTTCTCTATTTTTCTGTTCTCGTTTTTCAGGATATGAATTGCAGTTTCGTCTTGGTCCATCTTTACAAGGGAAGGATGTTAATGTGAACATCAACTATCCAGTTGCTTCAGATAGTTTTGAACGTCATCACTTTCAGACATTGCAGTGGCAGAATCCAGTAGGAGGCGATGACTCTGACAAATACTGTGCAGTTATTTTGCAGATGTCTGGATCCTTTCAATTTTATTATGGCTCTAGGTGAGCTTAAATGAAGATAACTTTCCTAATCTTAAGAAAAAAGAGTACTCTTAAAATATTTCCACAATATATTTTACTTTTGCTTCTCCAGTATTCTCTCATAAATATGTTGAACCATTTTGGGCTGTGGTTCAAAAACATCAACCACTTTCTGGAAACCTCTCCATGTGCCACATGTGGGATGCAAGCAGTGAGTGATTGCAGACTAATTAACTAGAAATCGGTGCAGTTGAACCTGTGGTATCTTTGCTTGGCATCCTTAAGCATGCATATCCTCCAGGATGTGTTGGATTACAAAGGAGCAAGAAAATTAGCTGGGTTTGTTTTCCATTAAGCAAA
Organism: Ginglymostoma cirratum; assembly: GCA_024137785.1. Taxonomy (NCBI): domain Eukaryota; kingdom Metazoa; phylum Chordata; class Chondrichthyes; order Orectolobiformes; family Ginglymostomatidae; genus Ginglymostoma; species Ginglymostoma cirratum. Next base: position 819,160 of record JAHRHZ010000273.1, on the reverse strand, counting down.
GGGTTGTTCAGATTTTTCAGAGTAAATTGACTACCACAGTGTTGGAATTCAGCTACCTCAGCATGTCGAAGCTGGAATCCTTCCAGCCTGAAAAACACTGTTGCACACTAGGTAGCAAATGTGCCACCCACCAAATCTATTTTTTAAATGTAGGATGAGTCCTGTTTTTACTAACACTTTCTTTATTTTACCAACAACTTTACTATTCCTTGCTATGCCTTCCCAAGTGCTTTGCTTAAAAAAAATATAGATGCAAGGTTCTTGCTGTCTTTATCACAATGGACACATCTAACAACTGAGAATCTAGTCATCTCCCCTTGATTTCTATGCAAGGACCATTACTGAATCCCCCACTATCAAAATTATTGGAATCACCATTGACCAAAAACTGAACTAGACCAGCTGCAAATATTGTGGGTCTAACAACAGTCAGAGACTAGAAATTCTACAGCAACTAGCCCACCACCTAATTCCCCAAAGCCTGCTCACCATCTGCAAACCATATGATGGAATGATCTGTTAGTGCAGTTCCACCGATACCAACCAGGACAAGTAACCTGTTTGGCACCCTATCCACCATCTTAAACATTTACTCCTTCCACTACCAATGCACAGTGGCAGCATTGAGTGCTATATACAAGGTGCATAGTAGCAACACATACAGGATATATCAACAGCATGTTCCAAATCTGTGACCTCTACCACATAGAAGGGCAATGGAGTTGATGTGTGGAAACGTTGCCATCTGCAAGTTCCCCTTCATTTCACATTGGCAATACAGTTCCAAATCAGGATGGCATTCTTTCATAGTAATTGGACCAAAATCTTTGCATTCCCTTCCTAACAGCACCATTGGTGTACCTATACCATGTAGATTGCTGGGGTCAAATGGAGAGGCAACAAATACATTTATGCCAGAGGGAATGTAACTTCCTGAAGTGACTGGATTTTAAAAAAATGTTTTGACATGGTGTAGGCAGTATTAGATCAGTTTGTCACTTTTTTTACCTTTTTCCAACTGGGCCTCCCTTTGGACCGGATATCTCTACAACTGCATTCCTCACTGATTGTTAGGAATATGATTTGGTAATTGGCACAATTGACAATTTGAAGTCAATTCCTATGAAATTAATTCTTGATCACCTTTCTGTAAATATTCTCTTTAGAGAAAAATGATGTTACGTTTGATTATTTTGTGAATCTTTCAATTGAGATAACCTAAGCTAAGAGGATTCCAACTGGAAATTCATTTCACCTTTGGCTGACCTTTTAAGCTCCTTTTTTATATTATAACTATTTCTACTTCTGGGTCTTAACCCATCACAACCTGCAGGCATTAGAGTGAGGGAATTTTATTCCGAGCATGCTGAGGAAAGAGAATAAATGTGTTTTTAATTTAATGGTAGCCATCACAAAGTAACATTAAAGTGCATGGTCTTGATAACTTGTAAAAAGAAACTGCACTGTAGTGGCATGTTGACAGATCCTTATGCATCAAATGCCCAAAACCTTTTTTGAGAAATACCATTCTACTTCAAATGTGTGATCTGGAGGGTGAATATGTGATGAGAGGTCGGGTGGTGAAATATAAGTGGAAAGATGCAAATTTATTTGTCTTTCAGTAGAACTTATCAGCAGTAATAACAACAAACACTTACGGGAAACCTGAAATGTTTCACTTTATATCTTCTTGTCTTGAGAAATAACCAAAGGATTGGTGCAGGCTTTATCGTTGTGGACCCTATTCTACGCGTTGGACATGACAATCAAGTTCTGCCACTGGATTGCATTTGTGCCCAGACATTCTTGTCCAAATGTTTGGGACCATTGGATGAATGGGAGGCCCGGTTGAATGTTGCTAGGCAATCAGGTAATGGGAACTGACAAATGTATCAATTATAAACCTTTTAGTATTGTGAAAAATATCAAGCAGCTTAGGTTTTGTTTATCTGTATAAATAATTGGATGACAGAGCATAACGTGCGTTGCAATATCAACAAATAACTCAAAACTGAAAACTGTTTTCATGTTTACAAATGTTTCTCTGAACTTGATTTGTTATACTCAATAGGATATAGGGATGAAACCACCCCTTTCCAACAAGTGATCCTAGATGTGTGTGCTGTCTTCACACCTCTGTTTTTCACCTCCCCTCCACATTCTGTGTTCTCCAAATACCTTAACTCTTTAAGTTCTAAGATGCCTTCACGGACACTGTGTACTTTACAAGTTTCCATTAACACCATGCAGTTGTGGTCAGTGACTTACTGAATTTTTCTGTCAGTTCTCTGAAACTACTAACGCATCATTCTATTTGTTCATGGTTTCCCTTGAAATCTTTTACTTTTTACAAAATAAAATCACTTTTTTGAGACGTGCGATATCCCTTGTTCCTCATTCAATTTATTGCCTTCCAATCTTCTTTGCCTTCTATGATACATGGGTTTTCAAAGCATATTTTCTTGATTTTACTCATTATTTCCTCTTTGGTATCCTATACTGTTGATCTTGGACCTTCATCAAGGATTGTCACTAATAACAAATGCTAACTCAAGTTTAAAGTTAGGGGAAAATGAATTAGTGTCATTTGTGTTTAAAATAATAGCTCGCGCCATAGAACTTTTGTCACAGTTTTGAGAAGATCAGATATGATTTTAAAGGACAAAGGCAATAATAACAGCTGAAATTGTGGATTTGTGGAGGAACCCTACTTGGAAATGTTAGGAATTCCATGTTCCACTCTCTTAAATTCAAAGTGCGTAATGTCACACTTTCCCATATTTGTATTCCATTTGCTGCTTGTTTGTCCATTCTCTTAGCCTGTCCAATTTCTTCTGTAACCTCACCATTTCCTCAACAGTATCTGTTCTTCCACCTATCTTTGTGTCATGATTTATGATGGAATACTGTCCATTTCTTGAATGAGAAGCTTGATATGCTGTAAAATTTTTAAAAAGTAGACTAGATTGTTACTCCACCAACTATCTTAAACTCCTTTGGGTGCCAGTGCACAGAAGCAGCTATGCATACTGCAGCAATTCACCAATGCTTCTTTGACAGCAACTTCTAAACCTACAACATCAGCCGAATGGGGAAAAACAGGGGCCAAGTCACTGCTTTGTCTCCTGCTCATCATATTGGAACTTTCTTCCAAAATGTATGTGTACCAATATCACCAGTTGTTCACCTTCTCCAGGGCAATGAGAAATGGGCAATGCTTACATTGAGACGCTCCATGTTCCATGAAGAAATAAACAAACAATTCCCCAACATTACGCTGAGAGGGGAGGTAGTTAACTTTGGATATCTGCACTTCCAATGTAACTTTGTATTTGCAGTCGGCTGTACAATGAGTGCTGAGGTTCAAGTTAATGTGAAACTGCCATCGTTATACATATACCTTCCACCCCAACCTGAAGTTCACCTGAACCATCTCCAACTCTACTCTCTCCTTCCTGGACCCCTCTGTCTCCATCTCGGGTAACCACCTAGAAACCGATGTCCATTTCAAGCCCACTGACTCCCACAGCTACTTGGAATACACCTCCTCCCACCCACCTTCCTGCAAAAATGCCGTCCCCTATTCCCAATTCCTTCGCCTCCGCCGCATCTGCTCCCAGGATGAGACATTCCACTCCCATACAGCTCAGATGTCCTCATTCTTCAAGGACCGCAACTTCCCCCCCCTACAGTGGTCGAGAACGCCCTCGACCGTGTCTCCCGCATTTCCCGTAACACATCCCTCACGCCCCGTCCCCGCAATAATAACCAAAAAAGAATCCCCCTCGTCCTCACGTACCACCCCACCAACCTCCAGATCCAACGCATCATCCTCCAACACTTCCGCCATCTGCAATCAGACCCCACCACCAAAGACCTTTTTCCCTCCCCACCCTTATCTGCCTTCCGGAGGGACCACTCCCTCTGCGACTCCCTTGTCCGCTCCACACTCCCCTCCAGCCCCACCACACCCGGCACTTTTCCCTGCAACCGCAGGAAGTGCTACACCTGCCCCCACACCTCTTCCCTCACCCCAATCCCAGGCCCCAAGAAGACTTTCCACATCAGGCAGATGTTCACCTGCACATCTGCCAATGTGGTATACTGCATCCACTGTACCCGTTGTGGCTTCCTCTACATCGGGGAAACCAAGCGGAGGCTTGGGGACTGCTTTGCAGAACACCTGCGCTCAGTTCGCAACAAACAACTGCACCTCCCAGTCGCGAACCATTTCAACTCCCCTCCCATTCCTCAGACGACATGTCCATCCTGGGCCTCCTGCAATGCCACAATGATGCCACCTGAAGGCTGCAGGAACAGCAAATCATATTCAGCCTGGGAACCCTGCGGCCCAATGGTATCAATGTGGATTTCACAAGCTTCAAAATCTCCCCTCCCCCAACCGCATCCCAAAACCAGCCCAGCTCATCTCCACCTCCCTAACCTGCTTTTCCTCTCACCTATCCCCTCCTCCCACCTCAAGCCCCACCCCCATCTCCTATCTACTAACATCATCCCGCCCCCCTTGACCTGTCCGTCCTCCCTGGTCTGACCTATCTCCTCCCTACCCCCCTACCTACACTCACCTTTACTGGCTCCATCCCCGCCTCTTCAACTTGTCTGCCTCCTCTCCACCTATCCTCTCCTCTATCCATCCTCTATCCGCCTCCCCCTCTCTCCCTATTTACTTCAGAACCCTCTTCCCCTCCCCCATTTCTGATGAAGGGTCTAGGCCCAAAATGTCAGGCTTTCCTGCTCCTATGATGCTGCTTGACCTGCTGTGTTCATCCAGCCCCACGCTTGTTATCTATGGTTATACATATGCCCATTATGGTTCTCACTAGAATATCTCCCCTAATCAGTAACTGCAAATATCAGTAAATACTACAAATTGGACCCCATTTGTCAGGAATAAGCTGCACTATCATGCTGGTCCAGTAATGTCTGTTTTGATGTAACACATACGATCATTTTTCAGTATGCTGTATCATCTTAGGATATACAGGACATCACAGAGCGTTTAGGGACAAAGTGTTGAATGTGTTTCAAGAAGTAGAGGGGGTTCTTAGGGCTAAAGGGATCAAAAGGTACAGGATAAAAGTGGGATGTTAATAGGGGATTCAGTGATGGTGATGCCATTGAATGTCAAAGGACAGTGCTTAGATTCTTTGTCTCATACTAGAAATGGCCATTGCTTGGTGTTTGTGGCATGAATGTTACTTGCCACTCTTCAGACCAAGTCTGGATATTGTCTAGGTCATGCTGCATTTGTACATGGACTGCTTCAGTGTCTGAAAATGTTCAATGATTGCACCATTCATGAAAACATTGAAACATTGTGCAATCATTGGCAAATAGCCACACTTCTGACCTTATGGTGGAGGGAAGATCATTAACGAAGCAGCTGATTATGGTTGGACCTGGGACCCATCACTGAGGAACTCCTGCAGAGATATCCTGGAATGGAGCATTGAGTGGCAGAGCAGGCTCAAAAGGCCAAATGGTCTACTCCTGCTCCTAGTTTCTATGTCTCCTCCTGTCTGTGCTTGAAGGAAGGCAATGACACAGTGATGTTATCACTAGACTATTAATCCAGAGACCAGATAATGTTCAGAGAACCTGGGTTTGCATCCTACCATGACAGGTGGTGGAATTTGAATTCAGTAGTCTGGAAATGAGTTTAACGATCATAAAACCATTGCTGATTGGTTAACCAGATGTGTTTTTTCTGACAATGTTATTTAGGGGGAGAAATCTGCCATCTGTGTCTGGTCTGGCCTACATGTCATTCCAGTCCCACAACAATGTGGTTGACTCTTAACTCTCCTTTGGGCAATTGGGGATGGGCTAAAATGCTGGCCCAGCCAGTGACACCCACATCCCACAAATAAGTAAAAAAGTTAGGAGTGCTGTGAGGCTGTAGGTTTTGAACAAGATGACAATGCCTAAAGAGCCAAGGCAAAACTCAGATGCTGTGAGCATCCAAGAAAGTAGAGTGATTGGGTGCTTAAAAATAAGTTAGCCAAGAACCCTAAGATCCAACCAGACGTATGGATGCCTTATCCCTGTGTACAAAATAGCTTGGCAGCAATATTGTAATGAAAAGCATCAGTGACCTCCAGAATTGAAGTGGTAAACTAAATCCTGTTGATGTAGTGAGGCTAGTGCTTTTCTAATGCCAACCCCTGTGGATGAAGAATGCAGGCAGTTGTTGCACATGGAGTGTGCCCTGAGGTGTTGAGGACTGTTGGCCAAGATGGATACTTGGAAAAGAGACAAGTGACTACAACTGCTAGATAACTGCTTTCACTATCATGTCTTGAATTGCTTCCGTCCAAGCTCCCTCTACTTCCTGGGAAGATCCGAATTACATTTAAATGAGGTGACATTAGACAACAAGCGATGTTAATGCATGCAAATAGAATGCTTGCCACTCGCTGATTAGACTTTTTTTTTCTGTTGAAGTCAAGAATCTCATTTTTCCATTCTTACAATATTTTTCCAACTGACTTGTCATTATCAATGTCATTCAGGCTTGGGAAAATTTCACCCATAGAATAACCAAAGACAGACTCTAAATGTAGTAACTGTAGTAATACAAACCTTTCCTGTTTGTTGCTCCTACTTGACTCAAAGCTACTGAAGTAATTTCATTCTTACGCCTGAAGGATAAACATAACTGGTTTAGGTATGAAACAAGATGATGAAATTTTACAAAAAAAGTACAAATGACAAGTTCATACTGTCAGCAGTTCTTCATTTCAGAAGCTGTGCACATGATACTGGAGTTGTTGGCATAAACATCTAATCTGACTAGCACAATTTAAGAGGCAGTTGTTGAGCTTTCTTTGCAATTGGGATCAATAGTTCACTCGCTCAATACATTTCTATTTCCCAAGAATGTTGCTACATACTGTCCAGTGACCTTCAACTGTGCAACTTAATGTATTGACTGAAATGCTTTTCTTAAAAAAAACATTACTAATCATTACCTCCAAAACAAAAGAAGTGAAGGTTCTCACCTAGCTCCATTTATTAACACTTAAATGACTATTTGACACTAAAACACTAATTGACTTTGTTTTACACCCATTGAAAGTTTCGAAGGAATAATTGTAGATGGCACTGTTAATACCTTATAAGTTAATGTTACAAGGTTAGAACAAAAGAATAATCGATATTTGAGAGCAATGTTGACTCTGCCAACATAACTGACATCAATGGGAAGGCACTGCATTTGCTTTGAATATGATCTAGGCCCTGCATTTATGTGAGCAACACTGTTTCTTGGTTAATTTAAACAATTCAGCCCATTTCACATAATAACGATAACTGAACGATTTTGGCTAGCATTTCTCTCCTGGAAAGAATGCTTCCATTGCATCTGGAGCATCCTTTCCTATCAGAGTACAATTGACAGTTGCATTTACAGATTTCCAAAAATTGTGGGTGCTATATTTTAGATAAAATATGGATGTTGGGTGCTGAAGATGAAAACTCTCTCCAACATGACCTACAAATAATGTTGGCATGCAATAGGAGTAAAAACTAAATTGTATTCAAAGTGCTGGAGTCAAGCTGATCTGAGAGCATGCATACAAAAGCAAATCTAAAATGCTTGCATGATTAGAATATTACTTAGCTGTGGGATGTTGATCACTTGAAATTCAAGCTACAACAATTAGAAATGGCTTCATATTTAAATACGATTACCATTAATACTATCACAATTAAAAGGTTAGTGCTGCAACAATAACCACAGAGATTCTGGGCCAAGTAGGTTTAAATAGCAAATTGTGTGGACATGAACTGATAACAATATTGTTAAATTGAGCATTGATGCAACCTATTTTCATAAAGACCCTTCGGCGCAGGAATAGCCATTCGGCTCATCCAGTCTCCTCCAAAGAGCATCCCATTTAGATCCAGCCCCCAGCCCCCAATAACCCTGCGTTCATCATGGCTAATCTACCTCGCCTGCATATCCTCGGACACTATGGCCAATTTAGCATGGTCAATCCACCTACCCTTTGCGTCTTTGGACCATGGAAGGAAACCTGAGCACCTGGTGGAAACTAGCGCAGACACAGCAAGAATGTGCAAATTCCACACAGACAGTCGCCCAAGGCTGGAATCAAATCTGGGTCTCTGGTGCTGTAAGGCAGCAGCACTATCCACTGAGCCACCATGCCACACTTTTCTTGCAGACTAATTAGATTTTTCCTTGTGGCAGTCTACAACCTATGGATTTCCAATTGTACTGGGAGCCCTCTTAGGTGTGTGCATTCTCAAAACTTATCTTTTAAATTGTTCAGCTGTCTTCAGTTTTGCATATACACATCCCTATTTTTATAATATTCTTGTTTCTGTAAATAAGCTGTTTTCCATATTGTTAAGCAAGGTTAGCTGTTGACACAAATAGTCTTCTCCCTGCATTGATCTCACAAGCTTGTTTATGCTGGCTCAAATATGTAGGCTCGACAAGTGTACAGCTTTGGTGGCTTGCTTCCTAATAAGGTTTACGTGTAAGACCACAACAACGTAATGTTTATAAAGCCCCATTAATGTAATAAAACATTCCAAGGCATTTTGTAAGAATATCATAAAACAACTTATTACACTGAGCCACAAATGTTATCATGAAAAGGTTTGTCAAAGAATCAGGTTTTAAAGTTGTCTTAAAGGAGGAAAGTGAGATGGCGAAATGTAGGAATGGTATTCCAGGGCTTGGTGTCTAGACAATTAAAGACTGCTCCACCATTAGTGGAGGAATTAAAATTAGCAACGACATTTTAATTTGCTATATGCTAGTCGGATCTGATAGAGTAAAGGTCAATTACTGCATAACTTCTCAACCTTCTCATTGCAAATGTAAACCAAGATTATGAAATCTTTCCTTGTAACTTAACACTCCAAATCCTGGTGGTGTTCTGGTGATGCATCTGCACCATACTTATTTTACTAGTTTGGTCATAGACAGACAAGACTTGGCTCACTCCTTAACAATAACTTTTGCCCTCTTGCTAAAATTTCTGCAGTCAAGCAGTGACTGTCTTTCAATGATTTAATGTTCTAACTGCATGAAAGTTCTTTTGATTGGAATACAGAGTTAAGTTCTTTTTTGTTAAGTCATTTGCAGAATTAGTTTGCATTTCAAAATCATTAATTATAATTAAATTGGATAAAGGAACTGAAATTTGAGAGTTCCACTGAAGAGTCATACTGAACTTGAAACATTAACTCTTTCTATCTCTGCAAATGCTGCCAGACCTGCTGAATTTCTCCAATACATTTGTTTTTATTTCAAATTCAGTTCAGGGAACTTTGACTCTGAATCAGAAACTCTATTCAAGAAGCACTGTAGCATATAATCAAAAATAACATAATCTAAATTAATACAGCATAAAGGTTGAGAGCAAGGGCATCTCTTCCGAGAACAAGTTCCATCTGCTTATTTGGTGCAATGGAAATAAATGTGCAATGGCACTTGCTTTATAAAACGTGATTAGCATTCATCTTTAATTAACAGTACAATTGAAATAAATAAGTCTCGTCTTGTATGGTGTCGAAAGATTTAACTGCTTTATTTGTCTGTGAGATAGGTTTACCTGCTGTTCCAAACAAAGCTGATAAACCTATGAAGCATTTTGGGTTATCCTTTTGGTGTCAAAGGTTATAAAGCTATACAAGTGCAAACTTTTTACTTATCTGGGGACAAGCAAACTTGCAAGTTGGAAAACTTTTGCTCAATATCAAGTTTTGGTTATAGTTATAAAATTTGTATTACTGGCTTAAGCTGCATTAATTTATTTTCACGCCAATGAACAATAAAATTTATCTGTTCTTTTAATAGGCTATAATATGATACATCTTACTCCATTACAAACTCTTGGATTGTCGAGATCATGCTATTCCTTAGCAGACCAGTTGGAATTAAACCCTGATTTTTCTCGGCCTGAAAAAGTTTACACTTGGAATGATGTTGTAAGGCTAGTGGAGAAGTTGAAAAAGGAGTGGAACGTGCTCTGCATAACAGATGTCGTCTACAATCATACAGGTACTGAATGAAGGAAAATATCCAACAATATTACAAAAGCTACACTGGTCAGCTTGAGGGAATGGTGAATTCTGAAAGAAACATGCATGAATGGGTTTTCAGCAGCAGATGAGCTGAGCTAGGAGATGGCAAGTTTGGTGGAAATTGCCAGTGTTAGTGTTGGCTTGAAGATGAGGTCAGAAGCTCGGCTTGAGATCAAATGTTGACACCAAAAGTGTGACAGACCGAATCAATCTCTGACTGTTGCTTGGGAAAAAGGGAAGGAATCATTAGCTACAGAATGGTGTCTGATGCAGGGACTGAAAATATTGGCTTCAGTCTTCCCACTATTTAATTGGACGGAATTTCTGCTCGTCCAGTACTGAATATCAGGTAAGCAGGCAATTTAGTGACGTAGAGTCAGAGATTTGCAGCATAGTGGAGCATTTAAGAGAATAATGCTGAAGTACAGCTGGATGTCATCAACATTGATTTAATATTTTGCAAGAGGAATGAATTATTATAATTTTGAAATGCAAATTAATCCTAATTAAATTGCACAAAGGAACTGAAATTTGAGAGTCCCATTGAAGAGGCATACTGGACTTGAAACATTGACTCTTTCTATCTCCACAGATGCTGCCAGACCTGCTGAGTTTCTCCAATACATTTGTTTTTATTTCAAATTCACAATATCTGCAGTATTTTCTTTTTAACTGAAAATTGATTTTCTGTGTAGAACATCTATATTCATTTGACAAAATTGTCACTCGATGTCATTCTATATTCTCTTATACTTTAAAGCATCATTTGTATGTCTGATCCACGGAAACTAACTGTATTGTGGAAATAAGACCCATTTTGTCAAAGGTTTTTATCTTGAGCTGGTTATGCAAATTCAGTAAGAAATGCCAGTTTAAAAGTTAAGCAATGTTTATGCTGAGAGAGGAGAGAGTTGATTGTGCATGGCAACACCTCTACCTAACACTTAACAACCAATGTGCCAGTTGATGATACCTGGCAGCGGTCAAGCTTTGTTCAAGTTTTCAACCAGGAAGGTTGATTAATCAAGACATTTTCTCGTGCACTCGTCAGAATAAGGACTCAACAGGTACTTATTTTTCAACAATATTCAAGTTCTGGACTACTATTTGAAACTATCAGTAGAGACCTTTCTCTTTATAACTTTGAATTGGTGCTAAACAAACCTTTTTCCCAAATAAAAATTCAAGTCTCATCGTATTTATGATTTAGATATTTCAAAATTAATTGTGAGGAGTTGTTTGTTTGCACTAGTTCTGGTTATTAAATTGAGAATAAACCTGCGCTGCAAAAATCTGAAATTTGTAGTTCATTGTATTGCTTTCACACCTTAATTTGATTGCATATGCAATCTGAAGGAAAGACTTGCATTTATTTGTCTCTTTCATAACTGCAGGACAGCATTTGCCATAAATTGCTTTGGGAAGTTCTATTGTTTTAATGTAGGAGACATATGAATATAACAAATATATATTAATTAGGAGCAGGAGTAGAAACATCGTTGATAATGTTCACTTGGCAAGATCTCAAGCAGCTCTGTGGAATTGTTTCCTTCCACCAGAGAGTACAGATGGCAATGTGATGTTCTGAAGTTTTTGGAGTGGGACTTGAAGCGACAATAAAAACCGAAAGAAGTGCAGATGCTATAAATCAGGATAAAAAACTGAATTTGCTGGAAAAGCTCAGCAAGTCTGGCAGCATCCGTGAAGAAAAAAGTCAGTTAACGTTTCAGGTCCAGTAACTTTTCATCAGAACTGAGTTCTGAGGAAGGGTCACCGGACCCAAAATGTTAACTCTGATTTTTTTTTTTTCTTCACAGATGCTGCCAGACCTCCTGACCTTGAAGACATAACATTTTAACTGAAAGTGAAAATTCTGCTACTGTGTCAGTGTGGATATCATGAAACCTGGGCTGCTAAATAAATAACGAGTTGCTTCTTCAACCAATTTATCTTGGAAACATTTCCATTGACTGGTTTGTGATTCCATCCAATCCTTTTTGTCACTTTAATGTGTTGAGCTTTTGTGAAAGCATGCCCACTTGCAAAGTATCTCCTAAATCCTGTTAAAGCTGCTGAATGCCTGCAACTTGGTTAACTAATTTAGTCTATTTATACTGAAGGTTGAAGAGATTGTTGTTTTTATCTAAAATGTATTCGTTCAAATATGATCAACAACATTATACACTTGGGACTGATTGTTGCTGAGTTAACTTAGGGTGAGGGATCTGAACATCACAATTTTCTGAATTCTTTAAAACTAGTAAAACTTTGAAAGCCATTTCCATACCATTATGGTACTAGAGGGGTTCTTGAGCCTTGCTTTTTAATAATCTGATTGAAATAGCCACATGCAGGAGAGGGTTTAAAAATGTCAAAGGTGGAATGTCATCTATTTAAAGAATAATGACTGATTAGCAGCAGTGTACACTGGGTGATGTTTGACACTGAGTATTCGTGACGATGGACCTTATTTATTTTTGTAAAGGTCAGGGTGCTGATGATTTGACACTCTGCTTTTCAAATGTCAAGTAAGCACTGGCTGAGTGACCAAGAATTAATTTAGTTGTGCAATTATGCAGCTTATTTTCAACTGAAATATTCTTAATTCCTGTTTCTCATCAATTCTATAGGAAGCGTTCACAGTTTGATATTTTGAGGTAGCTTATTCTTCACTTTAATGTATTAAATTTATGTGTAGTAACCTTGATGATAAAGGTTAGGGAACATTGCACTGTATCGAGAGTTACTTGCTGTTGAGTTCAGTCCGTTTGCAAAGCATGTAAACTGCAATTTATATTGTTGTTTATAATAGGCTTCAGTATTACTGGGTAACAAAAGGTCAAAGCATTTTGTCCTTCGGTTCATCAGGGCAATGACCGGTGGCGTGGATTTAAAGGAAGGGTCCAAAGAATTAGAGCAGATGTGAGGAAAAACTTTTCCTCCCAGAGGATATTAGAAACCTGGAACTCATTGCTTGTGAGGGTAGTAGAGGCAGAATACCTTTGTAATATTTATGAAATTGGACTAAAGATCTCTTTCTGTGCTGTATGACTCTATAACTCTATAAGTATTTAGATCTGCCAAGGCACACAAGGCTGTGAACTAAGTGCTGGAAAATGGGATTAGAATAGTCAGGTGGTTGTTTTTGATTGGTACGGACATGATGGGCCGAATGACTTAATTATGTGCCACAGAGATATCTCTAATTCCTATTTATAAGTATACCAATGTAAACGGACCAAAGTTTTATACCGTTTGAGAAGAGTACTGATAGGTTGGAGAGTGGTCTCTGATTCACAGAGGCTTTGCTATGGAAAATACACCACTGTCAAAACAGAGTCCGACATTGAATGTAATTCAGTGATTGAGCAACATCTGAATGTTCTTGAATGTGCTAAGAATTAACTAACAACCAGTTTAAGATTCACTTGGGGTGCAGTGTAGCAAGCTTCCACATTATGAAAGCACACGTACATACGTAATGTGAAGTAGACTGCATCCATTATCTGGAACATTATTTGTTCCGGACAGTGTTATGGCCAAATAAACTTGTGTTTTAATTTAAACCAGACTTGGCAGTTAACTGTCAGTTCTTATTTAACTGGCACATTCTCCATGGCAAGCTTCTATCGATCAGAGATAATAGGTACTGCAGATGCTGGAGAATCCGAGATAACAAGGTGTGGAGCTGGATGAACACAGCAGGCCAAGCAGCATCATAGGAGCAGGAAAGCTTGACGTTTCGGGCCTAGACCCTTCATCAGA
>JAHRHZ010000273.1:739822-804915 GCA_024137785.1 Ginglymostoma cirratum | reverse complement strand
ACAGCAGGCCAAGCAGCATCATAGGAGTAGGAAAGCTTGACATTTCGAGCCTAGACCCTTCATCAGACCCTTTCTGATGAAGGGTCTAGGCCCGAAACGTCAAGCTTTCCTGCTCCTATGATGCTGCTTGGCCTGCTGTGTTCATCCAGCTCCACACCTTGTTCTATCGATCAGACTCCATTTACTAATTAATCAACACTCTCTTCACGTACATTTTTGTTCCCTTTTACATTGATATTCTTTTAAATGTCCTAATGGGTAACTAGTGCACATCGAAAGGCTTTGACAAAAGCTAGTGTTTGTCTACACAGACAACTGCAGGTGCAAGGGTGCACTTTTTTTGGCAATGGGCATGCACAAGGTTCCAAATACAAATATCATGTAAACTTGAAGTGTGACGTCATGGCAAACGTATGATTTTTTTTTTAAAAGTAGAGTTCAGTGGTAGGACAAGGCGATGCAGCGAAGAGCTGACATGGGAATGAGTGAGTCTTCCAGGGAGAAAAGGGAAAAGGGCATGGAAGTCAGGAGGCCCTCACCCCCCACACCATCTCCATTCAGCACTCCTCCCTGTTATAATCTGTTTCTCCCACAAGATCCCCACACTGTTGGAATCACTCTGCATCATAAATCAGCTGCTTGGTCAACTGAGCTACTTTATATTTGCAGATAAGTGAGATGGCCGTCCTGTAACTTATTCAAGTTCTCCTATGTTCCTACAACTAATAAATTTATTGACATAAAAGTTTCTAAGCCCTGCATTAATCGTGCATTTCCTGTGAAAATTTCCCAGAGGAAGAAGGTGGAGGTCGTCATCATCAACAGAATAGTCATCAAACCATTTGCACTTCTTTTTCAAAAAAAAGAAACTTGCATTGTGACGGTCTGTAACACAAAACTGATCATCCTAAGTTTTTGACATTTGAGGCAGCAATTTCTTCTTTCTATAATTTTAATGAGCTAAATACGGAGGAAAATAAATGTGGGCTCAATATTTTAAGAAGGTATAATGAAATGGGTTGAAATATCTCCGATTATTGAGAGCAGGTTATGGTTGAACTATTATTTGTGATTGGTGTATCTCATTCCAAAACTTTTGTAAAATTAAATATCTGGCTCTGAAATAGAACATAGCAGAGTTAATACATTATGAAGGTCTAGCTGATGTCAGCCTTTTTTACCACTGTCTAAATTTTATAAGGGGTAGTAAATGTTTGATTCTAATTTTTTTTTCTTCACATTTGCTCACTAGCTGCCAACAGTGGCTGGCTGAAAAAACACCCAGAATGTTCCTACAACGTCTTAAATTCCCCTCATCTGAAACCTGCTTGGCTTCTCGATCGAGCCTTGTGGCATTTAACTTGTGATGTGACCAAAGGGAAATATCAGGATAGAGGACTGCCTGCTGCCATTGAAAATGGAAGCCAACTTGACGTAAGTACAAGGCAATTATACTCGCAACAGTACTTTTTCCCCCTCTGAATATCTCTTCAAGAAGATTTCTGGCCCTTGATCAGATAACTCAGCCAAGTGGATACTGATGATGCATGAGCTGCAATACTAAGGGCAGGGTGCGCTGTAAAAGGAAGTGGATGCTGGAAGTGAACCATGTCAGTAACTTGGATTGCCCTCCCTTTTAGAAGGAGGAATAGGTCAGCAATTGTAGGGAGGCAAGCCTGTCCTTTTATTGTTATTGATGTTCCCTATCCAGGGAGTGTTACAACCTTTTTTAGTATCCACGTGACAGTTGAGATCTGCTAACTCACCACAGATCAAGATTGCATTTTACATTCTATAAGTAATATTTGCATTTGTATACTCAGGAGAAGTTTTCTTGCCCAGAGCGTTGTTATGAATGTGGCACTTTACCACATGAGTAAATAAGAAATAGGAGCAGGAGTAGGCCATCTGGCCCATCAAGCCTGCTCCGCCATTCGTGGCTGATCTTTTTGTGGACTCACGCCACTCGCCTGCCTGCTCACCATAACCCTTAATTCCTTTACTGTTCAAAAATCTATCTATCATTGCCTTAAAAACATTCAATGACTTGGCTTCAACTGCTTCACCTGGGCAGGGGATTCCACAGATTCACAACCCTTTGGGTGAAGGTGTTCTTCCTCAACTCAGTGCAGAACCTGCACCTCCTTATGTTGAGGCTTTGCCCCCTAGTTCTAGTTTCACTTGCCAGTGGAAGCAATCTCCCTGCTTTACCATATGTATTCCCTTAATAATTTTACGTCTTTCTTACAAGATCCACATCCCCCCACCCCCATTCTTCTAAATTCCAATCAGTATAGTCCCAGTCTACTCAATCTCTCCCAATAAGCCGACTTTGTCAGTTCCGGAATCAACCTAGTGAACTTCCCCTGCACCGCCTCCAGTGTCAGTACATCCTTTCTCAAGTAAGGACACCAAAACTGTACACAGTACTGCCGGTGTGGCCTCACCAGCACCCTGTTTGGCTGCAGCATCACCTCCCTGCTTTTAAACTCCATCCCTCTAGCAATGAAGGACAATACTCCATTTTCCTTCTTAATTACCTGCTGCATCTGCCAACCAACTTTTTGTGATTCACACACAGGACACCAAGGTCCCTCTGTGCAGCAGCACACTGCAATTTTTCACCAGTTTTTTTAAAAACTAGTCCATTTTGCTCTTATTCCTACCAAAATGGGTGACCTCAAATTTACCAACACGGTACTCCATCTGTCGGACCCTTACCTACTCAATTAACCTATCTATATCCCTCTGCAGACTTTCAGTGTCCTCTGCACATTTTGCCCAACCACTCATCTTAGTCTCATTTGTGAAATTTGACACATTACATTTGGTCCCCAGTTCTAAATCATCTATGTAAATTATAAACAGTTGCAGTCCCATCACTGATTGCCAACCAGAAAAAACACCTGTTTATCCCCACTGTTTGCTTTCTCTTAGTTAACCAGTACTCTTTCCATGTTAATACGTTACCCATAACACCGTTTACCTTTTATATTTTACAGCAAGTTTCTGTGCAGCATCGTGTTGAATGCCTTCTCAATTCCAAATGCACCATACCCACTGGTTCCCCGTTCTCCACCGTGCTCGTTGTGTCCTCAAAGAAATTCAGTAAATTAGTTGAACATGACCTGCGCTTCATGAACCCATGCTGCGTCTGCCTGATGGGACTGTTTCTATCCAGACGTCTAGCTATTTCTTCCTTGAAAGTAGACTCAAGCATTTTCCTCACCACAGAAGTTGAGCCAACTGGCCTGTAGTTACCCGCATTTTGTCTACAGTGGTGTCATATTCACTGTTTTCCGATCTGCCAGAACCTCCCCAGAGTCTGCTGAATTTTGGTGAATTACCACGAGCACGTTTGCTATACCCCCTGCTGTCTCTTTTAGTATCCTGGGATGCATTCCACCATAGCCAGGAGACTTGTCTACCTTTAGCCCCATTAGCTTGCCCAACACTACCTCTTTAGCGATAATGATCGTTTCCAGGTCCTCACCTGCCACAGCTGCCTCATCATCAACTATTGGCCTGTTATTTGTCTCTTCCACAATGAAGACCGACACAAAGTATCTGTTCAACGCCTTGGCCATTTTCTTATTTACCATTATTAAATCCCCTTCTTATCCTCTAAAAGACCAATGTTTACATTAGCCACTCTTTTTGTTTTATATGTTTGCAGAAACTTTTGAGTTTCTTTACTCTTATAATCCATCTTCCTTCTCCTTTATAGCTTTTTTTTTGTGGCTTTCTGTTGACCTTTTTAAAGATTTCACAATCCCCTGGTTTCCCACTAATTGTTACCACTTTGTATGCATTTGCTATCAATTTGATACCCACCTTTTACTTTTAGTTATCCATGGTTGATCATCCCTTTTCCTACAGTCCTTCCTTTTCACTGGTATATAATCTTGATGAGCACTGTGAAAAATTGCTTTGAAGGTCCTCCACTGTTCTTCAACTCTCCTCCTATATGGCCTTTCCTCCCAATCTGCCTTAGCCAATTCCTCCTAACCCCATTGTAGTTACCTTTGTTTAAGCACAAGACACTGGTATTGGATTTAACCATCTCACCCTCCAGTATTTTAAATTCAACCATATTATAATTGCTTCTTCTGAGATGGTCCCTAACCATGAGATCATCAATTATTCCTGCCTTATTACACAGGACCAATTTGAGAGAGCTTGCTTCCTCGTACCTTCCATTACATACTGTTCAAAGAATCTAATGCGGATGTATTCTACACACACCTGCTCAAGGCTACCTTGACTGATTTGGTTTGACCGATGAATATGTAGACAACAATCCCCCACGATAATTGCTGTATTATTTCTACATGCATTAGTTATTTCTTTGTTTATTGCCTGCCCCACCCTGATGATGTTATTTGCTGGCCTAAAGACTACACCATTCGGTGGCTTTTTCCCCTTAATGTTTCTAATTTCTACCCACATTGATTAAACATTTTTCTCCATAGAATCTATATTATCTCTCACTACTACCCTGATGTCATGCTTAAATATCAGAGCTACACCACCTCCTCTCCTTCCAAATAGTCTGACAACCCTGGATAATTAATTCCTGGTTGTGACCACCCTGCAACCATGTCTCTGTAACAGCCACCAAATCATATCCATTCACAATGTTTTTTCACCGGAGTGTGGGAGGTTGTGAGGTGACCTGATAGAAGCTTATAAAATAGTGAGAGATATCGATAAAGTTAATGGTAGTTGTCTTTTCCTAGGAATGGGGATTTCAAGGCTAGTGGGCACACATTTTAAGGTGAGAGGAGAGAGATTTCAAAACTACACGTGTGGAATGAACTTCCTGAGGAAGTGGTGCATGTGGGTACAATTACAACGTTTAAAAGACATGTGGAGAAGTACATTGGTAGGAAAGGTTTGGAGGGATAGGGGCCAGGAGTGGGCAGGTGGGACTAGTTTAGTTTGAGATTAGACTCGGCATGGACTTGTCGGACCGAAGGGTCTGTTTTGTGCTCTATAACTCTGTATGAATGCTGCAAGCATTCAGGTAAAGTGCCGTTATGCTAGTTTTTATACCTTCTTTTTGAATCCTAACAAAACAGTCTTTTTGTTTTCAAACATTCCCACCTTTTTTTTTTTGTTGCCATCTGGTTTCCACTCACCTTTAGTGCTACGCTGCTCGCCTGCTTCTTACGTTTTATTTACTATCTTGATTTTTTTTTCCTTAAGCCCTCACCCACTCTAGCTAACTCAGAGCCTCCCCTTATGTTCCCATTCCTCTGCCAAACTAGTTTAAAGTCCACTTAGCAGTGCTAGCAAAACCACCCACAAGAATATTGGTCCTGTCACTTTGAACAGGTCCCACCTTGCTCAGAAACGATCCCAGTTATTCAGAAATCTAAAGCCCTCCCTCCTACACCATTTCCCCCAGCCACATATGAAACTGCCTAATCTGCCAATTCCTAGCCTCACTAGCATGTGGCACAGGTAGTAATTTGGAGACTACTACATTTTTGAGGTAACAAGCATGGGGCTGGATGAACACAGCAGGTCAAGCAGCATCATAGGAGCAGGAAAACTTGACGTTTCGGGCCTAAACCCTTTGAGGTCCTGGCTTTCAATCTGACTCCTAACTTTCTGAATTCAGCCTTCAGGACCTCATCCCTCTTTGGTACCAACATGTACCACAATTACTGGCAGATTTCCCCTCCCCACAATGCATGGCAGCAGAGTTTTGGTAAATGACACCGATGCATTTAAGGTAAGGCAACATATATTTGTGAGTAAAGAAGGAACGGCAGCATATGTTTGGTAGGTGGGAGGTTCATGCAGAGCACCAATGCTAGCAAGGGCAAGTTGGATTAATTGTTTGCAGAAACAAGTCAATCTGCAATGGAAGGTAACTGTGTTGTATTCTTTTGACAGAATCTTCGCACGATCCTATGGGAGGACATCTTTCCTAAACTGCGCCTTTGGGAATTCTATCAAGTTAATGTTGACAAAGTTGTGTCTGACTTCCGGAATGCCCTGCAATATGGTACACTACTTTTGGCACAAAATATTCTTTTCGAGACCCTTTTGAGATTTTCTTGATGTCTTGATTTTCAGGTGCTGCCTTATTGGCTTTCAGGATCTACTTTTTCTTTGTCACTAACTCAATTATTAGGTAATTCAGTCAAATAGTAACGTGACTTATTGTAACTGTTGATATGTGGAATATTTGGATCTGCATGGTGAATAACTCCACAGAGGCCAATATCTCGTCACCAAGTCACCCTTTATTTACATATGGAAAGTGCCTGACACATTGATTTAGCTCCTTCAGAGTCCTGTCTCCGAGTGAACAGAAACTCTGACATTGCTGCTCTTATCTGTCAGCCAGGGCTTCCTGATTGGGGCAGTTAGTCTGGTCCAATCAGGGAACTCTTATTCTGAGATGCCCACCTAGATTACCTCGTTACAATCAATACATATGGAAATAGAATTTGAAGAATATGTCAACATCCTTTTTTATCAAATTTCCGTCAAATTTAAAACCACAACATACAAGGGTAGCTAAAATTCCCTAGATACCACAGAATTTTAAATTGGCACAAGACAACAGGCATAAGTTAGCAACAGTTTCTTTTGTTCAAAATAGCTGTATCTCAAACATGATCTAGCTTGGTGAGGTCACTTGGTGTATTTTCATTGCATGTACAAAGCTCAAATATTTTAACCAAACAGTTACTACCTCTTTTCCTGCATCTTAGACAGATTTAAATAGCATTCACTACATATTTATACATAAAGTAGCTGATCAACATAAACAGCCTTAATTGTGGGAAACCAGATTAGTTTGCAGGGCATTCATGAGCTCACTGATGTCAGCATCCTATTAGATGAGCATTTCTTTCTTGACAGGATTGAAACTATTTTTCCTCTGGGCAGCACCTTGCTTGTCCTGTTTGCAATATCTCTCAGTCCCCTTGCCCAGCCCCCTAGTGGCCAGACATACACACGCACACTCTCACTCTCTCTCTCTCTCTCTCTCTCTCGCTGTCTTGCGTGTTCTCTCTCTGTCTTTCGCTGTCTCGCGCACTCGCTCTCATGCGCGCTGTCTCGGTCGCTCTGAACTTCTCCAATACCTGGTGTGGGGTAGACACTTCTGGATATCAGACCCTCCTATGCTTAGTTGTCCCAGATTATTAATGGTGCAGACGGAGACCATTCGGCAATCGTGTTTGCACGCTAGTCTTCTCACTTTTGGCACTCACTTATCTAACTGTTCAAGATGAGAAAATTACAGGTTGTTTGTCTTCCACATTTCCTCTGGACAGGTTCGAAGGTGAGTAGAATGAACCTGTATTCATACCTTCTGCTCTGTAAACAGAGCAGAACTTTTCTCAAATTTGCTTCCGTGATGCATGAGGTTCTGGGGAGAATCTGTCTGCTGCCGCCACGTACTTTGAATGCTGCGCTATGTTGTTTGCTACGATATATCGAGATTATTTGCATTTTAAAAGTTTTTGAGGTGTTTTTATTTTGTGTTTTTAAGGCTAACAGTTGTAGAAGAAATTTTATCTCTGTTTAAGGTGAGAAGAAAAAATGTGACACCAAGCAGCCTCTTAAGGTTATTCAGGATCCTGAATTTAAGAGATTTGGGTGTGCTGTTAACATGAGCATATTACTGAAGTTGTTTATGCCTCAAGGGTAAGTTATGCAAAATTTACTTCAATATAAATAAGTAGTAAAAACGAGCAAGTAAGTTGTTGATCCTACATTTTGTTTAAATTTTTAAAATTTAAATGAACAAAAGCAATTAGTGCTAACAATCATGGGGCTAATAATGCACTCCAGCCCATACAGCAACCATCAGCCATGGAAAGCCTCAAACATACTAATGGGCATGAGGGCGCTCTCTCTTTTCCTTTTTCTTTCTCTTTCTCTCTCTCTTTCTCTCTCTCTCTCTCTCTCTCTCTCTCTTTCTTTTTTCTGTCTTTCTCTCTCTCTCTTTCTCTAAGATACTCAGGTATTGACAGAACAATAAATGGGGGGGCTGGATGTCAGCCCACACAAGCCCCCTCATCTACCTGCTGCCTGAACCAGTCTGTGGTTACCTTGTCCAGCAGCACACTGGGCTCTGCTTGCCCACCAGCCCCCTGCACCCGATAGACAACAATCAAGAGCACAGTGCTGAACTGCAAGCAAAATTTGAAGAGCATTCTCCTCAAAGCCAACATGGAGCTGCAAAGTAATATACCCCATGTATATATTGAACACTGACTTCTCAATGCTGCAGAAAACATAGCCTGGGAGTCCCTTGAACTACCTTATTATGTGGCAACACAGTGTGCAGTAGTTAAGATGTTTTCTAATCAAGCTGTTCAGCAGGAACAGCAAATCATATTCAGCCTGGGAACCCTGCAGCCCAATGGCATCAATATGGATTTCACAAGCTTCAAAATCTCCCCTCCCCAACCGCATCCCAAAACCAGCCCAGCTCATCTCCACCTCCCTAACCTGTTTTTCCTCTCACCTCAAGCCACACCCCCATCTCCTATCTACTAACATCATCCCACCCCCTTGACCTGTCCGTCCTCCCTGGACTGACCTATCTCCTCCCTACCCCCCTACCTACACTCACCTTTACTGGCTCCATCCCCGCCTCTTCGACTTGTCTGCCTCCTCTCCACCTATCCTCTCCTCTATCCATCCTCTATCCACCTCCCCCTCTCTCCCTATTTATTTCAGAACCCTCTTCCCCTCCCCCATTTCTGATGAAGGGTTTAGGCCCGAAACGTCAAGTTTTCCTGCTCCCATGATGCTGCTTGACCTGCTGTGTTCATCCAGCCCCATGCTTGTTATCTCTGTTCAGATATGTCATTGCACATCTCTGGAGCAGATGGGATTTGAACCTGGGACTCCTGGCTCAGAGATAGGAACACTGCTGCTGTGCCACAAAAGCCCCCATGTGTAGTATTTAAATTTTACAGCTTATAATTTTAAAGGGTTTTTAAGGTGAGTCTTTTCAGTATTTGTTTATACAAATAAATGTGCATTTAGATTTATCTGAATATATACAGTTGAGATCAACTTTTATTTAAGACAAAAATTTCTGAGCTCACAAACTGTCCATATGTTGCATTTTTAATAATAATCAAGCTGTTGGCATTTGTCATCGTTACTCAGTGAAACTGAGAGCAGCTTCTGATGTCCACACATGCAGCCTGCCAGAACTGTACCCAACTCCTGTATAGGGTGTTCTGTTGAAGGCCTGGCCAGCTGGAAATTAATTAGAAGTTAGTGATTAATGTAAACTTCTACTCTTACAATATTAGTGTGGTAAAATCCAATAACTTTTTTTTTAAGTGTAGGGAAAGTTATTTCTTTCAATTAGTCTTCTATCGAAGTTAGACTGGCCTGTAATTACTAAGGCTACCTCTTACTAACTTTCAAATAATGATAGTTAGCAGTCCTCCACCATGCCTTTGGGTAGAGACAATTAAAATGATCGGAATCTTATCAGTCTCTGAGGTATTTTATTTAGCCTTACATGTACTAACTTTCAGAACGCTAAACCCTTTCAAAATAATTCTTTAACTTGTTGATTCCACCCAGTATTTCATAACCCTCCCACCATAACCACAATAACTGCCTCATTCCCCTCTGTTGTGAAAACAGGTGACTTGTCTTTTAAAATGTTCCTGCAGCTGCTTGACCATATTTATGGATGTCTGTAATGAAGAATTGCCTGAAGCCTGAATTGTCTTACTGTAATGTGTTGAAAGTCTTGTCACCTGTAAGAAATGTTGGATAATTAAAAAATAATGGAATGTTTAAGATAAGGGATGCAAATGTGCTTGGATCTAAGTGATCTCTCTGCTGAACCATGAAAAATTCTATAGCAATAAGTGAAAAAGAATAAAATAATTATTTTGCTATCCTGGCCAGAATATCCAAAAAGTTCTTTGGCTCTTTTAGATATGATTGTCTTATTGCTATTTGGGATTCCCAAATAGCGACTGCACTTCAAAATACTTCATTGGCTATCATGAAAGATGTTATGGAATTACAAATTCCCTGATTATCAAATGACTTATCGTGAGCCATAAATTGTTCATGTTTTCTTTTTGTATTTTCTCCTAAAAGTAACAGTCCTAATGAAATAGAAGAATGCTGCAACTTGGTTCGTAAAAGACTGGAAGAGTTAAACGGGGAACGTTATCAGGAAGTGCATTGGCATCAGGAACAGGCAGGTTTTACTTATTATTACTGCTGTCACTGAATGAATTTTTAAATCAGCTGACATTATTATTGTTGTTGTTATTATTGTTGTTATTGTTATTATTATTGTTATTGTTGTTATTGTTGTTATTATTATTATTATTATTATCATCATCATTATCATTATCATCAAGAAATTTAATACAGTGTTATGTGCCTTCAGGCTGTGAACTGCACTTTGGGGACTGTAAGTTATGAGCGCCTGGCGGACTATGGCCCTAAACTTGGACCTGTAACATTAAAAAATCCTCTAGTGACAAGGTACAGTGAAAACCCTACTAAGCACAAGCATACTCTTACTTTTGTATGCCAAGATAAACTTTTAAGGGATGATTAATCCACAATTTGACTATCCATTCCATGACATCCTGAGATGCTGTGTGGAGGAATGAGGGACCTCGTACAACAGATCTTAGCAGGAATGCTGATGTGATAAGTGATGTGATAAATTTCATGGTCTGAGTCTCATGTCTACGGTTGTAATCTAGAATGGCCGTCATTGTCCAGTCATGGAGCATGTGGCTGCATTGTTCACGCTCTGTGTGGATTCATTTGAACACTGTTTGTTGTCTTTGTAGAAGTGAAAGTTAGTGATCTCTGGGTCAACGAGATGTATTTTATGCCCTGTGCATCACGCAACTGTAACACATTCTTTTGGAGGAAATGTTATAGTGATAATTTCACTCGACTAATAACGATCCTAAAGTTGCTCGCCATGATAGTCGCCCTGATAGTAACACTGATTATTGCAAAAGGCCCATCAAAGCTCACTGAAGTTCATTGTGTAAGGAAACCTGTTATTGTTTCCTGGTCTGGACTAGATGTGCCTACAGATCTACAGTAATGCAGTTGACTCATAACTAGCTTCTGAAATGTCTAGCAAGCTGCCCTGCTCAAAGGCCATTGGGAATGGGTGAAGTATGCTAGCCTTGTCAGCAATGTGCAGATCCCATGATCTCATGTTTCAAAAGAGTACATACATTTTAACTCCTGTTTTCTGGGATGCCTGCACGGTTTTCATTGCTACTTTTGCAGATACTTCAAGATTTTTGGGAATGTTGGTGTTCATCATTGCTTTTTCTGTCTTGTGGAGTATCATGACATGTTGGCAAATGGCAAGTACTGCAGTTTTGGAGTGCAGAAGGAGCCACTCCATTACAAGGAACTTTAGCATTATTTATGCTGTCCTCATGACCACTTGTTAAGTTGCAAATCCATGATCTTAGCCTGGTAAAGTGGAGCAGTAAACTAGGGTTTTTGTTGCAGTGCAGATGTTCAGGCTGTTCTCATGACATTTGTCAGTCTCCATCAGGTTTATCCTGATATATTTACCTTTCAAATCCTCAAACACCACTGGTTGAGATCAAACCCAACGCTGTTGACATCAATCTGATCCACACTAGCTGTGTAGTCCACTAAGCCAGCAGCTCCCTGAAGAGTCTTGAGTCACTGTGGAGCATTCAATTTTATAACAATGGTGTAGTTCCAACCTGTGAATAACAATGATCGAGGCTTCAGTTGTCTTTGCATCACATGGCTAACCAGGATATATTCCTGGTACAGCCTACAAGTAACATATATTGGAAGTATTTACAGGCCAGTACTTAAACTATTTGATCACATTATGAATCACCATCTGTTACAATTTCTGGAGATGGATTTAAACCAGGAGTTTCTGGATCAGAGGGTCTAGATCAGAGAGTCTGGATAATACCCACAGTGCCACAAGAACACCTACACTTGGTCTAAATGATGCTTCGACTTGAAAGGGCAGTAGTTTTGGCATTTTGCTGCCCGAGTCCATTCTTCAAAGGGACTTGACACTGGGGGCTAAACATTGGCATTGTAGTTCTGTAACCTAGGATTCAAATTGATAAAGATTTTACACAAAACACTTTTAGACAGTTTCTGCTCATGTTCCAAAGGGGAGATCTGCAGAGGATGGTCCCTAATTCAAGTGAGTACAACTACTTCTGTAATCTATTGACAAAAATAGAATGCAGACGTAAGACGCAGATGCATAATGTATGCTTTGTTTGTAACAGAAGTTAGTGAAGTGGAAATTGCATCTTGGAAAGTAATTAGAATCAAAAGTATTAAAATTGCAGTGTATTAAAACCTACAAGCACTGTTTGCTTTCATAAGTACTTGGTCTGAGTACCTTTTGTCTGTAGTGAGATCTGTTAATTTTGTAATAATTCTATGGTTTGTGTGCAGATACTTCACTTACAACTTTGAAGAAATGTCTTTGGCACAGGAAGAGCCAATGATGTATCAGCCAGAAAAGGCAGTGTATTTTATGGCCCATAATGGCTGGGTGATGGGTGATGACCCTCTAAGAAACTTTGCTGAGCCAGGTGAATTTTGTTTTTTTTTTTTTTTGCATAGATAATATCGTTACAATACCGAAACAGAAGTATTTTCTGAAAGGGCAAACAAGCATAGAAATAGTGATTGATAAAAATAAGAAATTTGATATCAAGGTAAAAATGAATAAAAAGGTGTCATTTGGCCTGTTTGATCTTACACACCAAAAAAACCTGTAAACGACACATAAATAGTTCCAAAAGTTTTGCTTTCCAGACTCTCTTATATTAATCTCTCTGCAGTGAAGAACTATCAAAAGCATTCTTTACTCCATATGAAGGAGATCTTCAGAACATAAGTCCTAAATTTGCCTTTGCTAGTTTAAACCTGTGCTCCTTTGTGAAGGCTGTATTGCTGACATGGGGCCACGCTTTTTTTTTTTTGAAAGAAAAATTTCCTAAATGATAACTCACTGTCAAAGTTCTGTGGTTGTTACCGTTGTGTCACTTTGAGGAACATGCACGAGAAGCCAGACTTTTAAATGTATAACCAGTAGCCATTGCATTGCTTGTCTTCCACCATGTAGTGTGAGTGGGATTAGCAGAATGACACTGACTCTGGCAGGGAGTCTGCTTGGACTTGTAGGGTTAAATGGCCTCCTTCTGCAGGAATCATTTTATAACTCTTATTTGTTGTCACAATGCTTTCTTCTTGATTTTCACCCTCAGTAATATATTGTTGCCTACAATTGCCATTGTAACCCCACAGATGTTGAAGATCTAAGCTGTTCGAGACAATGGTATTTCTTTCTTTGAAAATTATTAATCCTGTGCAGTCAAAATATTTTCAAATCTTTAAACTTCATTTTCATAAATGATTGGAATTCAATTTGAATTCCAACAGTAATTTTAATTGAAACTGGTTAAAGGTTTATCTTGTGACCTCCTGCCACTTGGGCAAAGCTGATTTGTTTAGGTTGAATGGGGTGAAAACCTAGTTATTCAATTTCATTAAGCAATGTTTCGTATGATTGCTTTGGAAAAAGCTGTTGCAAATTTATTTTTTCATTTTTTTTTTTGTCATATAGGCACCCTCATTAAATCTATGTATTATGTATTTATTCCCTCAGCAGCTAAAGCTGGTTTGGCCAAAACTTAAATAATGCATCCAGTTCAGGGCATCACACTTTTTGGAAGAATATGAAACCTTTTAGAAAAGGTTTCCTAGAACTAATCCAGGGATGAGGGACTTCAATTATATGAAAAGATTGGAAAAATTGTGTTTGCTGTCCTTGTAGAGGAAAAAGTTAAAATGAAATTTAATAGAGGCTTTCAAAATTGTGAGGAGTCCAGACAGAATAGATGGGTATAATCTGTTCCCATTGGCAGAAGGACAAGAACCAGAAGATGCAGATACTTAGCGATTGAGAAAAGAATCAAGATAACTGATGAATAGTTAGATCTAGGATTAGGATTAGACTGCCTGAAAGGGAGATCTAATTATTATACTTTTTAACAACTGTGTTTTATTATTGTAGGTCCTTGCATGTATTTGAAAAGAGAGTTGGATAATTATCTGAAGTGAAAAAAATTACGCACCTTTGGGGAAGGGGAATGACACTGGGTAAATTTCTTCGATGGTCAGCACAGGTGTGGCAAGCCAAATAGCCTTTTTTTCTGTGCTATAACAAATCTGTGATTCCATGAAGAATTGTGTGTATTTATCCTGATGGTCTTTTCCTGTTTCATGATCATAAGCATGTTTGCATTCCATTTTTCAATCCTTGGGACTGCAGTATTTCTTGTGCCATCATCATAGATTCTGTAAATCTTTTTGATGTGCTTACAAAGTTACTATATATTTTAACGAATTACGTTTTATTTTTATCGTAGGCTCTAATGTTTACCTGAGAAGAGAATTGATTTGCTGGGGAGATAGTGTTAAACTTCGATACGGAAAAAAGCCAGAAGACTGCCCTTATCTTTGGGCACACATGCAGAAGTATACAGAAATCACAGCCAAGATCTTCTATGGGGTGCGCTTAGACAACTGTCATTCAACACCTATTCGTGTCGCTGAGGTACAGTTTTTTTTCCCTGTCTGGGTGTTTTAGTAACTATTTAAAAATGCAGGTTACTATTGGATATTATAAAAATGTTCCAGCCTTTAATTTTGCGGAAGTTGATATTTCCAATTGCTATTATGCACATGCAGTGCCTCTGCCCTCTGCTCCAGTGTTTCTGCAGGTGGCTTTCCAGTCCCAAACTGGCTCATTCCACAAGGTTCAAATGATCTCCATTAAATTGTGCCTTATTACCTAATTCGTTTAGTTTCTGATTTTCTTTTTTAAAGTTACGGCATCAAAATTTTGTTGTTTTCACCTGCATGGAGTATCTATGGTAGTGGAACAATGGATGCTTTAGGTAAACTCTTGGGATATCTCATGTAAAGATAAATGCAATGTTTGTATTAATTTTTATCTGAAGTTCCTGAAGTGAATCAGCTGTAGTGCTGTAATTGAAGGATTAGCAAGAATGAGACAAAAGTGTCAAAAATCAACCCTATCTAAAGCTTCTGAGCTTACAAAATAAGGCAAATAAATGCATAAGAGACTTCAGTCTTCCTAATGTCAGAAGTTGAATTACCGACAGTTAGGAAATTGTAGTTGCTGTTATGGCCATAGTTTGGCTATTCTGTCTTTAAAGATGTGTTGTTTTTCCTGTAATTTACAACAGTAAAATGACCAGATTCTGCAGTACTTGAATGATTTCTGGTGTACAATTATGGTTGTTGCATGCCCTTGACTTGTGGTTGCTCAGGTAGATAGTCACTGCATGAGTCCTCAATTTACTTACTAATGGTATAGGGAAAACAAAACCTGCCTTTTCTTTCAAGTTGCTGTACAGCAGATATGAAAATGATGTCGAAAGGCTTACTTCAGGAATTTAATTTTGCTGAGCCAAAATTTACCTTGGACGTATAAAAAGGAAACTGCTATCAATGTTGGCAAGAATTTAAATGATCCTCTCAAGTAAATTATAGTAAATAAAGCAACGGGCAAGTATTTTCATTCATACTGCAAATGGGAGTCACTAGTTTTCTCCTTAAGGAAAATATGAATACATTTTGGTTAATTAACATGCACTCCTTGACATAAATGTTCTCATTCAGTTTCTGTGCTGGAGCATAACCATACTCTGGGTAGAGTGCATACTATAAACCAGAAATTTTTTGTCCAAAGGTCAATGATTTTAGACACATTTTCAGGGCAATAAGAAAGAGCAGGAATACTGAATGATGCTTGGAAAAAATGTCATGGGCCAAATGCTGTATGATTCCAAGATTTAAAGTTAAAACTGGTGTGTTCACCATGGAACTGCTCCTGGGCTTGATCAATAAAAGGAAGTCAATATTCTATCCACTAATGCTGGTACTGTTGAATTCCGAGGGAATTAGAGCTGTATTATGCAATCCAATTCCTTCAAGCTACCTGTTTCGTGACAACTGCACACCAGTTCTGTCATTCACCCTTGCCAAACTGATTAGCTTGCCCATAGCCTTTTCATTTTTAAAGGATAAAGTATTGATGACCTATCCAAAAAGTACTTAAAAATAAGTGATGTATAGATCGTTCTATTTCCTTTATATTGCACCTTCTGTAATATTGGCTTCTAAAACCAATCACGTTTTTAAAGAAAAAGGTATGGGTGCTAATTTGAAATGTAAAGAAATTATTTTGGTCTCCTGTTCTTAATAAAATCATATATTTGAATATGAAACACCATTGTTTAACGTCATGTTTATTTTTTTAAAAACTTACTGAGATGTACTATCTGTAGCAGATGATGACAGTGGCTACATCAGTCAGTCCAAATGTATACATCTCAGCAGAGCCCTTTTACGGGCAATGATCAATATCGTTATCAACTGTCTGGAAACTAGCAGCCTCATTCATGGTACTTGAAGAGACCTGACTTCAGAAAATATGAAATGACCTTAAAAGACCATGTAGCTAAAATTATACTTCTTTCTATTCCCATCATTCTATTTTTTGATATACAATTTTTTTTGACTTGTGATGTTTATTAAACTTATGCCATTTGTTCTCCTTTTAACACTTTTCTCACTTCTTCAACATCCACTAACCTGGTAATTTATTTTCCATTTTGCTAAATGGTTTTACTTTTCTGCGTGGCTGTCATCATTGACGTACTTTTTTGCCCAGTCTAAGTTTTTGATTTCACCTCTCTTCCATTTGTTTAAATCTATTTCCCTTGGCTCTTGCTTTCTTGTCTGCAGTATATGCTGGACACTGCCAGAAGAATAAGACCAAATTTGTATGTAGTGGCAGAACTGTTCACTGGAAGTGAGGAGATGGATAATGTCTTTGTGACTAAACTGGGCATAAGTTCTTTAATACGAGGTAGGTATGATAGTTTTATGAAAACAGTGTGTGGATTATTATCTTTATAAGCATTTTTTTTGAGTTTTATGATGAATGCATTACAGAAGTAGCTACTTGTTAACAAAGCTCAGTCATCAAATCATCTGGGTAGAAATAGTAACCTAATTATATGCAGCAGTAAATATTAGAGTTAATGGGAAGACTTTATATGTACAAATTTCTGCAGCTGCAAGAATAAACATAGTGACCCCCAAAAAAACCTATGATTTTGGTAAATTTGTGTGCGTGGAATTAGAGGGGAAAAAAGCAACTGACTGCTTTGTGTTATGACATAATTTAAACAATGCTACATAACTCTCTATTGGCAGTTAATGACTCCAACATAAAGACATTCAGATACATTATAAATGGAATCTTCGGCCGAGTTTTGCAGCCTTTGCTAGTTGGAAACCAGATTTACAACCCAAGACACATTCTGGGATCTCTTGGCATCACTGACTCCATGAAAATTACTGGAGAAACTCAAATTTCCAGTGTACAAATTCCTTACCACCCTGGACCATCTGAAAGTTTTCAACTAACCGTTTGAGATTTCAGACCATTCCAACAGTCCTGGATCATTCCCGGGAAACACTAGATGGAAGAATCCTAATATAATTCCTGACACAACTGACTGACAAGAATACCCATCACATCAGCATGCCTGCTAACCTACCCATTACCTCTGCCACCTGTTCGCACATTCACTAACACACTGAAAGACTTTGGGACACTTGAACAGCTTTTTGGCTTTTTAATGAATTTTTATCAGAATACAGCAGCTAGTGTCATTTTTAAAAAATAAAGCACTCTGACTTGTCTCTTCTGATGATCCAGCATGAGGAAGCAGTTTAATTGAAGGCACACTCTGCATTTCTGAAGAAGTCTGGTTTGGAAGACCCGGTCAGAAATATGGAGCTAGGTCATTGCGCAATAAGGTGGGAGCAGAGTGGCCACCCAACTGATTGCCTTTTCTTGGAAGATCTGGATAAACATGTTTTTAAAGATGATTTGAATAACGTGACCTTTTACTGTCAACTTAAATTGCCCACATAACTAGCATGATATGCAAACCCAGGACCCCTCATTACCAAGTCCAATTTATTAAGGCATCTCAAAATGCCATTCTGAAACCCAATATATTAAAGATGTTGACATGCCAACTTCAATGCATTCCCAAAGGCTTCACACCAATCAGTATTTCATTTTGGTTTGGGACTTGTGCAAAGAGCTGGTGCTCTGTCCTTCTAAGTTGGCTGTAGAAAGAGACAGACGCTTGCTGAAACAATAACCAGCTGGTATTAGTGAAAACCTATATTGTACTTCATGGCACTGTTTAATGTTAGGAACTTTGAAGTGCATTTTCATTGCAAGGTCAGCAAGATCGAAGAACTCTCTGGCCTGATTTTCATGTTCTGAATTAAAAGTAACACGAAAATTAGTTTAGATACAGATGAGGAAAGTCTATAGTGTGCTAGGAGTTAGGAGTTGGGCAGTGCTTGCATACTTCCACATGCATCCAACAGTAATCTGAATTCCAAAATCCAGCCAACCTGTCTCATTATGTAAATGTCTTTCTTAAGTAACAACATTGTTTTCTTTCTCATTTCCAAGGTATCTTGCCTTTTCTAGGACTATAATATATTTGTAACAATAAATCATTTTTTTAAAAACCTGGTCCCTGTACAAATCATTTTAATCCTCCTTTTGGGTAGTTTCCTACATGTTCACAACCACTCCTTCAATGTCATCTCTTTCCTGTGGCCTCATCCAGCCTCTCTTTATTTTTGCTCATTGTGTTTGCAGCCATTGAGCTATTTATTCCTTGGCAGCCTTACAGATTTCCCTTTTTCTTCCCAGTTTTGAAGGGCACCTATCACCAACCCAAACTCATGGCATACTTCAGAAAAATGCTTTGTTTTATGCCCCACATAATTCATCCATTAATCTCCCTTTCAGGCATCATCTTTTCAGAGCACATCTAGAAGGAGAACATCTTTTCAGTTCCCAGGTAAAGAGGGAGGGGTGCTGGATCCTGGGGTGCCTGCTGGGGTTGGGAGAAACTGTAAGAGATATGGGGGAAGTGTTTTTGCGAGTGTGTGGGGTAGGTTGAGGGGTCAACCCTGGTTGAATAGTTACTCGGACGTTAGACTAGGTAATTAATAGTCTAACTGTGTTACTGTTTAATTAATTAGAGTGGAAGCTCCAGATTCTCCAAGTTCAGTGGATATTTCTGGAAGTTTCCAAGTGCAAAAGAATCTTCAATTTCCCAGGCAATTCCTCTGTGTCTGCTGTGATGGGGATGTTGTGGTCCCTACACTTCAGAGACAACGATCTGGCCATCTGAAAATCCAGGCCAATGTTTTCTCCTTGTTTGCATCCTTCCCTTGACTAGTACTCACCATGTTTTACTTGATGACATTTTTTAACCCTTCCCTTTCCCCACAGTCTTTTTTTTTTTCTCCTGTTCTTCCTGCTCTACATGTTCTGTTCTCTTGTTTTGCCTGAACCAATTTACTTTGGTCATTGAGTAAAAAGTAAATGAATAAATAGCAAAGTGATATGCATATTTAATACAAAATTTCCTTTTAGGAACTTATTCATGTGATATGGGTATTAATGGCTAGGCTGATGTTTATTACCCATCCCTAATAGCCCTGAAAAAAATTAGGAGAGCTGCTTCTGGAACCACTGCAGTCCTCATGGTACAAGTATGTCCAAAGTGTTGTTTGGAAAGAATTTCCAGAATTTTGACCCAGGGACTGGTGATATAGTTTAAGTGAGGATGGTGTATGACTCGGCAGGCATGGGGGTTCCCATCTATCTGCTGTCCTTATCCGTCTAGGTCAGAGAGGTCGCCAGTTTGGAAGGTGCTGTTGGAGCTGTCTGGATGAATTCTGTAGTGTTCGTTGTAGCTGCCGCTGTTTTGGTGATGAAGGTATTGAATGTTGAAGTTGGTGGTTGGAGTTCCAATCAAATGGACTGCCTTGTCGGACTGGATGTGTCATCCTCCTTGAGTGTTGTTGGAGCTGAATCCATCCAGGCAACTGGGGAGTATTCCATCACACTCATGACTTGTTCCTTTTCAGGCCTAAGAACATTAGTAAGAGCATAAGCAATCCCACTCAATCTCTTGAGCCCGCTGCACCATCCAGTGGGAGCATAGTTAATCTTCTACCTAAAACACCATTTTCCTACACTACATCAGTTTCCCTTGCTGTTCTTTAAATTGTAGAAATCTGTCGATCTCAACTTTTGAAATGTTCTCAACAACTGAGCCTCTACAGCCTGGGAATGGGGTTTCAAAGATTCACCACCCTCTGAACAAAGAAATTCTTCCTCATCTGTGCCCTGAGCCCACTATTCTGAAACTGTGTGTGCCCTGGTTCTCAAGCTAATCTTCTGTCCTGACCCAAACCACCATCCCCAAAAACCAAGCCACTAGGACCATCGCTTCTGCATCTATCCTGTCAGTTCCTTTTAAGAATTTGGCAGCAAAATAATTACTGAACTGAAAATTCTGTATTTACAGTGACTCTGCAGCTCTGATTTTTCACAGGTTTGCAGTAAATCTGTACACAGACTTAGAAATAGGCAATGAACTAAATGGAAAGAGGTTGAAATGCCCATTTTAAAAAAAACTCAGCAAAACATTTGAAATACTGTATGCTGTACAGTTATGAAATTTCCATTTTTTTTAATGGGGTATGGTGTACTACAGAGGCAATGAGTGCTGATGATAGCCACGAAGAGGGGAGACTGGTCTACCGGTTTGGAGGACTGCCCGTTGGATCTTTTGCTCAGCCATCTGTGAAGCCTCTAATACCCAAAATTGCTCATGCTTTGTTTATGGATGTTACCCATGATAATGAGTCCTTGATTAAGGTACAGTATTATTAACATTTATTGTCAATGTTTATCAGCAAGTAATGTTTCAATTATAAATTGTTTATTCCTACATTATAGTGAGTTGAATAATTTTGTTCCCAATAAAATTTGTTTTGCTAGCATGGTGAACTTACTCGGTGAAATTCGTGTTTTAAACACATGGACGCAACTATGAAAGTAGTACCTGAATGTTAAAGCTCCTTTTGTATTCTGTAGCTAGTCAGTTTAAGAAATGTTAATACTGTCAATTTTTACTTGGTAACTAGTTACCATGTACTTTTATCTTCCCATAATTGAGTGGGGTGCCTCGGCTGTAGGCCTCAACACTGTAGTTTGACCAGGGTTTTGGTTATCAGTAATTGTGTCCTTTTGAGATGAGGTGAGTTATTTAATTTTTCTTACCCCAAAAGTGGCATGTTTAAGAGTAATCAATTATTTAATCGTGGATATAGGTACTAAAAATTGATGAGTTAAATGTTGAGTTACCTGTTCTAATGTGAAGTACATTACTTTTTCTGCTATACCAAAGAGACGCCCTTTTAATGTTGGAAAGGATAGGTTTTATAAACAACAAGATTGACAAGTACAAAGGGAGCAAAAATCACAAATGCCCCAGAGGAGTATTGAAAATGCAGGGGGAACTCAAAAGCATTTAGGGGATAAAGAGGAGGTATGAAAAAATGCTGGTGGTCAAGATTAGGGAGAATCACAAGAAATTCTACAAGTTTGTCAAAGGGAAGAGAATAATCAGGGAAAGAATGGAGTCCATTAGGGACCATGGGGGCAATCTGTGTGTGAAGCTGGAGGCCATTAGTAGAATGTTAAATGTATACTTCACATCTATCTTTACTCTGGAGAAAGTGGAGGAAAATCGAGAATTGGATAAGATGAACTGTGAAGTTCTTGAACTGCTTGATATAAGAAATGACATATTTTCACGGATTTAAAGATGAACACCTCCCCAAGTCTGGATGAATTGTATTCCAGGCAACTGTGGGAGACGGGGAGGAAATAACAGTCCTGACACACTTTTTTTAATTGTCTCTAGCCTCAAGGGAGGTGCCAAGGACTGGACAACATCTATGTGGTTCCATTTTATTTGAAGAATGGTAGAGCTAGACCAGGGATTTATAGACCATCTGCGACGGGCAAACTAGAGGAGAAAAATCTGAAGGAGAGAATTAATCTCCACTTAATGAGTTGAGATTTGATCGGGGTTAGTCAGCATAGCTTTGCAAGGTGGAGTTCACGCTTAGCAAATTTAATTTAGTTTTTCAAGGGGGTGACCAAGTGTTTGGATGAGCGTAAGTCAGTTGATATAGTTTATATGGATTTCAGCAAAGCCTTTGGCAGAGACACTCATGGGAAACTGAAAGTAAAAACTTATGAGATCTAGGGTCACTTGGGAAGTTAGATCCAAAATTGGCTTGGTATCAGGAGACAGAAGGTGGTGGCATAAGACTGTCTGTATGACTGGAGCCCGGTGTGCAGTGATATTCTACAGGGATTACTGCTGGATCCCAACTATTGTTTGAAATATTCATGAATGACATATTTGAGAATGTGATAAGTTTGTAGATGACACAATGATTGGCCAGGTGGGTGATTTGTGAGGAGGAAGACCTTGGGTTACAGGAAGATATAGGTGGGTTTGGCAGATCAAAGGCAGATGGAATTTAGCCTTGATAAATGTAAGGTGATGCACTTTGGAAGTACAGACAAGGGAGTATTCAGTGAATGTTGGGACACTAGGAAGCTCAAAGGAGAGGAGAGATCTCTGAAGGTGGCTGGACAGGTTAATAGGGTAATTCGGACATTTGGGATGCTTCCCTCTATTGGTCAAAGCATTGATTACTAGAGCAGGGAGGTTTCATTGGAGCTGAGGGGGATGCAGAGGAGATTCATCTGGATGTTGCCTGGGATAGAGCATTTCAGCTGTGAAGCGAGGCTGGCTAAGCTGAGGTTGTTTTCTTTGGAACAGAAAAGGTTGAGGTAGGACCTGATTGAGGCATCTAAGGTTATGAGAAATGTAGGTAGGGTCAATAGAAAGCAGTTATTTCTCTTAGTTGAATGATCAATAACAAAGAGCACACATTTAAATTGAAAAGCAGGAGGTTTAGACGGGTTTTGAGGAAAAGTTCTTTCATCCTGTGGGTGATCAGGATCTGGAATACACTGGCTGGGAGGGCAGTTGAGACCAGTAACTTGTCAATCTTTTAAAAAGTACTTGAATGAGCACTCGAAATACAAGGTTATGGAGCTAGTCTATGTAGTAGTGTATTTTTGGTGGTAATGATGTGATGTTATGATTCTATGTGAGAAACAAAATGCAAACTACATTTATAAATTTCTACTTAGATCAAAATGTCTACTAGCTTTGATTACGCATAATTTTCTTTATTTTACAGCGTCGTTCCGCTCATGATGCTCTTCCCAGTTCAACTATTGTTTCTATGGCATGCTGTGCCTCCGGAAGCACAATGGGTTATGATTACCTAGTACCCCATCAGGTTTGTCTGTTGGATTTTTTTTAACAACAGATTTTGAAGATTTCATTTTAACTTCCCATTAATCGAAAATCATAGCAAGCAAACTTTCTTTCAGCTATTTTCAATAAAGGCTAACAACATTGAGGGAAATAAACAAGGACATTCTTTCTTTTATAATTTACCAGTGTTGGGTTTTGAAATCCAACAAATGCAGATGTAAATTTTTATGATGCATGACTAGTTTGTTTTCCATTGCAAGCTGAAACTTGGATTTAGGTCTTGAAAACTTATTTATTTATTTTTAAAATTAGTCTTAAAGGTTAAAGCAATAGCAATAATTTGTATAGTTATGATGTGTATTCTCTGTCAGACAACACGTTTGCACATTTTGTTCTGAAGTCTGAGAAATTGTTGTATTTACCCCACTTGTTGAGGATGAACTTTAATGAGCAACAAAGCAAAAGTCATGTTTCATCTTGAAATTTGTTGAAAAATTGACAAATGCCTACT
Organism: Ginglymostoma cirratum; assembly: GCA_024137785.1. Taxonomy (NCBI): domain Eukaryota; kingdom Metazoa; phylum Chordata; class Chondrichthyes; order Orectolobiformes; family Ginglymostomatidae; genus Ginglymostoma; species Ginglymostoma cirratum. The sequence goes on along the minus strand of JAHRHZ010000273.1, from coordinate 781,032 downwards.
AATGATAGTGTGCTAAATACCGTAGGACTACTACCTTCATTATATTAAAAAAAAATCTGAAAGCATAAGGATGTTGTACATGCTGTGGTTTTACCAACAATTTTTAAAATCTAGCTTGATTGCATGGCTTAGAAATTGCTACCTTCCCTGCCTCTTTCCTTCCAAACGCTTGCAATGTGCTTGTTATCGGCCTTAATTTTAATTGTAGCATTTAATATTTAAAGCACATACTATGTTTTTTATTTCCAGGAATTAATGTTCAACTATTTATTGTTTCTGCTTCTGTATTTTAATAGATATCTGTGGTTTCAGAGGAGAGGCTGTACCCTGTATATAATCCTAATACGCATCCAGAATATCCAGGGGAAGTAAATCAGCAAAGTGGAATTATTGCAGGAAAGCAAGCAATTAACAAACTTCACCGTGAACTTGGAGCTAATTCCTTCTTTCAGGTGTGGAAATGTGTAATTTTCTGTTCTTTAAATGTATATACTGGATTATATATCAGATTTCTTCATAGTAGCCTTTTGTTTGAATTGGAAAATTATTGCTCAGAATTTGAGAGACTTTGTGTTCAAATATAGTTGATGTGTATTTTAGGTGTACGTGGATCAGTTGGATGAAGACACAGTGGCAGTTACACGACACTGCCCAAGTAACCACAACTCGGTAGTGGCTGTGTCACGTACTGCATTTCGAGACCCAAATACATCATACTACAAGACTGAGCTGGCTCCTATGTACATCCCAGGTATTGTTTCAGCTTTTTAAAAAGGAATTACTACGGTAATGATTAACAGTTTTCTAACTTTAATAAATTCACATGAACTTTTTGATAGTATGATGATTGTGAAACCTTAAATTAAGATTCTAATCAGTTTATTTCAAAAGGCAACAAAGATATGCATGTCTTTAGAAGAAAAAATCTACTTTTATTGAATGAGATTTGTACTTTTCCATCTACCTGTATAAAAAATTATAAAATTGTTCAATAGTGTAAAGGAGAAAGCACATTTTTCTCTCGCTCGCTTATGTCACTAATTAGTGCTTGTGCCGTGATTAACAGTTGATTTCATTGAAGAATATTAGTGATATAGTGAGGGTGAAGATACATCTGTATCTACAGAGGACTCAAATCCAGTACACAATACCATTTAATTTGCCGCAATCAATAACAAACCTTGTTATAATATCTTTAACAATCATTTCCCTATTTAATATATAACAATGATTAACATTTTTCATGTTCTGTACCTTGCAGTATAATACAGTCAAGCTTTTAACAGCAACAGCTGTTGATGCCTTCCACATTCTCCCAGCTTTCTTTAAACAAAAGAAGCTATATTTAATTCCAAAATGATTCAAACAAAATCAATTTTCTTTGTGTTCCTATCCCCTTTCATTTGAGCCTTTTTCACAGAGAGATGCTATCTTGCTGGATATTACATCTGCGCTGGTGCAGTGGATTACCCTAGACAATTTACATAGAATCACTGCTCTTTTAGTAAATTGTTATCCTTCAACTTGCAAGTAGAACTTTCATGTTCCTTAACATTACTTTATTTAGAAAATCCAGGGAACATTTTAACCAAATCACTCCACTTATAATAGATGCACGCTCTTGAATAAATCTACTGTTATAATTCTCAACACTGCTGTAATGCAGGTTTCTTCAATGTGAATTGGCTTTAATGCGATTGGAAAGTTTAGACCACTGTTTCTAGAACGTGAACTTTCCTTACCTGTATTGGCTATGATGCAATTCCAGCCCCATTAGATTTAAATGGTGCCGCTATTGTGCAATTTTCTTATGACGCAAGATCACACAAGGGTGGAACTATCATGTTATATCAGAACCCCCTGTACTGAGCTGACGCATTTTGTGACCAATGCAATTCCCTCTACGTGATTTTGTCACCTTTTTCTTCTTAACCTTCCATGTTGTACTACAATTTGAAAACCCTATCATTCCATTTTGAACAATTCATCACGTAATAATACTTTAAGTTACACCAATTAATGACAATTTCCTAAACATTACTGATATTCATTCTTCTGCTTAAATTATCCAATTTCTGTTGTCATCAGACCTTCCCAAATGGTCTCTATCCTCACTGCTTCTGTGTGAATAATTTTTATATTAATGCTTGCAACCCATATCTGAGCAGTCTCAAAGTACTGCTATTGCTGAATGATCCATTTGAATCATGAAAGTGGCTGCAAATGGCTTTTCCAAAAGCCACAGCCATCTGATCCAAGATTGTGTCTCTTTCTGAGAATCAAACACCAATTAAGACCAGGAACCTATTCGCATACAACATTTCCAATAATCCAACAAGCCCAATAATCTGAACAGGGACCAAATGCAATCTGACCTACATAGCCTGTTAAATTCCACAATGTATTCCTCCATTGGAATAACCATCCATCTTTCTACGTCTATCAAAGTCTGACCATGCTTCATAGGCACATAATAGATCATGCTTCTAAATTTTATACATGGCATATTTGACTATCTCAACCTCCTTCATTATTCAATTGACGGCCAGTTCACAAAAACATGTTGATTGCTTTATGAAAGTGAAAATAATGTATGGCCTTCATTTCTCACGGATGATCCCTGGAATGGTAGGCCTTACATACGATTAATGGCTGAGGATCCTGGGATTGTATTCATTAGAGTTTAGAAGGTTGAGGGGAGATCTAATAGAAACTTACAAGATAATGCATGGCTTAGAAAGGGTGGACGCTGGGAAGTTGTTTCCTTTAGGTGGGGATACTAGGACCTGTGGGCACAGCCTTAGAATTAGAGGGGGTCAATTTAGAACGGAAATGAGGAGACATTTCTTTAGCCAGAGAGTGGTGGGCCTGTGGAATTCATTGCCACGGAGCGCAGTGGAGGCCGGGACGTTGAATGTCTTCAAGGCAGAGATTGATAAATTCTTGATCTCGCAAGGAATCAAGGGCTACGGGGAGAGTGCGGGTAAGTGGAGTTGAAATGCACATCAGCCATGATCAAATGGCGGAGTGGACCCGATGGGCTGAATGGCCTTACTTCCACTCCTATGTCTTATGGTCTTATTTTACCACTTCTTGATAAAAATACAATAACCCATATTGTTATGATTGCAGCTGCTGGTAATAATACTGGACAAGTCAGATCCCAGAATGAAACCTGGCTTGATAGTTCATATACTTAATTTTTGAAATTGGTTTATGTAATTCATTACTGTAAAATATTCTCTCACAGCTGCAGCTGTTCTTTAACAACAGTATGTGAGCTTATTCGATGAAAAAGAAAACAAAGTTAGGCATACATTGAATCCCTACAGTGTGGAAGTAGGTTAGTCAACCCATAGAGTCCACGCTGACCGTCGAAAAGGCATCCCAACCAGATCCACCTCCCCTACCCTATTCCTGTAACCCTGCATTTCCCATGGCTAACCTACCTAACCCGCACATCCCCAGACACTATGGGCAACTCCCCATGGCCAGCTTTGGACTATCGGAGGTAACCAGAGCCTCCGGAGGAAACCCACGCAGACACGGGGAGCATGTGGAAACTCCACACAGATAGTTGCCTGAGGGTGGAACTGAACCCAGGTCCCTGATGCAATAAGGCAGCAGTGCTAACCATTGAGCCAGTAGATATACAATAATTTAAAAGGTCTTAATGTAAACAGAGCAATGTTGTTTCAACCCTTTTTTTAATACCGTACTTTTACAGATACTCAATTCCAGCGAAATATCACTCCTATCTCAGATTTTTAACTTTCTACTTTAATGACCCTTCCTAGTCACTTTCTGTTGAACTGCTAAGATTGATTGCTTTATGATTCCTTTCCAACTCTGATGATGTGAATTTTTCAGACTTCTGATAGCCTAAGCTGCCTCAGTTCTAACAACTTGTAGACTTCTACACAAGCTCTCCTGGCTTTCAAACTCAACAGACTTCTGCTGTGTAACTGATTTCCTCTGAGCTGACTTGATGCCTTTGAAAAGATGGTGATAGGATGCTGCTTTGAACTGCTAAAATTCATTTGGTTTACGTGTACACGCAATGTCGTTAGAGTGGAGTATTGAAATCCAAATCCTCCCCAAAATGCACGTTTTATTTGTCTTTCATTAGTGTTCACAACTTCATTTTCTTTTCTTCCACCCACAGTTCATATAATTCTGATTTAAGAGAATTTCTGTGTGAGATCATGTCTTAACACATTATACTGAGATTCAGCAGCGATTCTTCTCCAAATAAATTCCAATTGTAATTTTGTACCTGAAAAAGGAAATTTGGTTTCCAGTCTTTATCTTTTGCCTACCAACCTCTGCTACTTGGGATTTAAACTTGTTAATGAATTAGGAACAAAACAGCAGCTCTTGCACAAGGAGTTTACTGACTGATTCAAAGTTTCATGCAGCACTTTTATATATAAATAGAGAAGCAAAAGAATAGAATTTTATTCTGGCTTTTAAGATATTTCTGAAGTGTTTCACAGTCAGTGAGGTACTTTTTTTTTGAAAAGTTAATTCACTGTTTTGAAGACAGATTAGCATTCAATTTGTGGACAACAATAGGAGGTAAGCGATTGGTCTGTTTCTGGGGATACATGAGAGATAAATGTTGCCAGTGAAATTGGAAGAATTTCTATATCCCTCCCAAATAGTACCATGAGATCTTGTACATCTCCAGAGAAGATGGGTACTACCTCAGATTAATTGCCTCATCTGAAAGTCTGCATCTTCACCAGTGTAACACTCCTTCAGAATTAGAGAAGTAACTAAAATTATGCAACTATTGGGCTTGAATGTTTGCATGTCTCAGGTGAGAGTTCTAACAGTAAGTTTGACACTTTAACTTGCATTTTGGATATTACTATGAAGACTTCCGTTTTGACTCAATAGTGTATGCTCTTCCTCTGTAGGAGTACATCTATTTGTTGTGAACTTTTTTTCTTTGGGTTTGTTAGAAGTTCTGAGAAAATTCAATACTGTTATTATCACAGCTGACACTACTGGATCAATCGAATCTCAATGAAACCTGGTTTGATTGATCATAGTTTTATTTAAACGTTTATTATGGTGATCATTCATTGAAACATAGTCAGTCAAAGCTGCAGACAACAGAACAAGTTTATTGCATAGAAGGAAGGAAAACAACAAAAAAAAGCCAAGCTATGTAGATATCGAAGACTGTTTGGAAAAATCTTAAAATACACAACAAACCAAATGTTTCAACTAATTTCTCAACATTGCCCTCAGATGATTAATTAGTGCTCCTCCATATTGAACATTTATTTTTGGCACCACTCAGTGCTTCCTCAATGTCGCAGAGCGCACTCTGGTTAGGGGACTTCAGTGTCCACCACAAGGACTGGCTCGGCGGCACCACTACTGATCGAGTTGGTAGACCGCTAAAGAGCGGAGCTGCTGGACTGAGACTGCGGCAGATGGCGAAGGAGCCAGCAAAAGAGAAAAACATTCTTGATCTCATTGTAATGCATCTGCCTGCCACAGATAAATCTGTCTCTCGTAGTAGACTCGATGGGCTGAATGGCCTGTTCCATCCTGTATGATTCTGAGTATCTGTATGACCGATTACCACCACACAGTCCTTGTGAAGACAAAACATTCTTCACACTTGAGAATACTTTACATTGTGGTGTGTAGCACTGTCATGTGCAATATGGGATTCACTTTGAACAGGTCTAGCAACTCAAGACTGGACATCCATGAGGCACTGTGAACCATCGTCAGCAGAATCCTACTTGAACATAATCTGACTGAGAAGGACTACAGAACTTGCTGTTTTTCTATTCAAACTGTTCCAGTACAACTACAACACTGGCATCTACCAAATTGCCCAGCTGGGAAAAAAATCCAATCCAGCCAATTACCACCCCATCAGTGAAGTGATGGAAGGTGTCATCAAAGATGCTGTCAAGCAGCATCTGCTCAGCATTAATCTGTTCAGGGACACCCAGTCTGGGTTCAACTAGGACCACTCGGCTCCTGGCCTCATTACAGCTTTGCTTCAAATATGGCCAAACAGCTGAATTCCCCAGTTGAGGTGGGAATGACTGCTCCTAACACCAAGCGTTTGACCCAGTGTGACATCAAAGGAGCCCTAGCAAAACTGGTGTTAATGGGAATCAAAGGGAAAATGGTCTGCCGAATGGAGTCATGCCTGTCACACAGGAAGATGATGGAGTGTTGCATGTCAATCATCTCGGCTCGTGAGTGTCTCTGCAGGAGTTCCTCAGGGTAGTGCCCTAGGCTCAGCCATCTTCAGCTGCTTCGTCAATGGCCATCTCTCCATTGTAAGGCCAGAAGTGGGATGCTTGCTAATTGCTGAAAGTTCAGTGCCAATCATATTCATCAGATCTGAAGCAGTTGTCAAAATGCAACCGTATCCAGGAGTGCTGCAATGAAAAACTCACCACCTGACTCTGCAAAGCCTGTGCATCCATTACAAGGCACAAATCAGGAATGTGATGGAATTCTCTCCACTTGACTGCTCCAACATGCAAGAAGCATAACACCATCCAGGACAAAGCAGCACTACATTCACAAACATTCACTCCCACTACCACTGACCCTCTGTAGAAGCAGTGTGTATCACCTACAAGATGCACTGCAGAAATTCACCAAGGCTCCTTTGACAGCACCTTCCAAACCCATTACCACAAACACCCGAAAAGACAAGGACAGCAGAGACATGGAAACACTACCACTTGCATGTTCCCCTCCAAGCCACTCTCAATCCTGACTTAAAAATACGTAGCAGTTCCTGGTGTTGCTACATCAAAATCCCAAAACTCCCTCCCTTGTACATTGTGAGTCTATCTTAAAAAAAAAGACTGCAGTGGTTCATGAAGGCAGCATACCACCACCTTCTCAAGGGCAACTAGTGATGGGTAATAATTGCTGTCTCAGCCAGTGATGCTCACACCCCATGAATGTTTGTCTTTTTTTTTTAGAAAGATCTTCAATAAATTCTACTCCGGAGAAATTACCTCAATGATAAATTTTTGATTGCTACTTAATTGATACTCCACAGAACTTTTTCCCCTGCTCGCTGTAGTCTTTTTGCATGAATACTCAAAACCTGAGAATCTGAGCTTTCTCAGCTTCTAATAGCCTACAGATTTTGAACCAGAGGTCTACTAGTTTGGTAGCTGCACAAACTGAACTTTTTTTATTCCCCGTGAGGTGATAGTGGTTTCTCTGAACAGTCCTGAACTCCTGTAAGGAGAGAAACTAAACTTCTGATCCCAGTCAGGCCACCCCCGCACAGCTGCAGGAACATTCAGTCTCTGGGTTTTCTAAACTAAAATCAATCAGTGATTATTCTGAACTAAAATCAAACTACTGGCCTTGAATGTGGACTCTATCTTAGTACAGTATAAACAAATTTCCATTAACACACCACGAGAATATACACCAACTTGCCTTTTGAGCAATACTGGAGTGAAATCACTGTTTCACAAGGATGCCGACCTTGATTTTATTGTAAAGAAAACCACTGTAGAAATAAGCCATATTCTTCTGGCTTGATGGTCAATTTCATTTGCCCAAAATTATATATTCTACCTCTTTCATCACAATATCACCACCTTTTTATTACAGGTAAAATAACTGAAATCATAATGGAAGCAATGACCGTGCAGAGAGAAACTGATGATTACAGAGAAGATAAATATTTCATTAATGGATTACCTCAATATACAGTGAATATCAATGAACACATTCAGGTGAAGAACACATCTCTTCATATGGTATTATTCATTTTCTCATGCATTTAATCTCATGCTTGACCCATAAGTAGATCCTTGGGTCATGACTGTTGATGCTTCATCCTGAACTGTTGCCTCAGTTGCTTTTTTTTTAAACTGTGTTCTCTGCCATCGCCTCCTATGCTCGAGGAGGTCAGAGAGGCAGGTTTCCAAAGCTTACTTCGGCTCAAATAGAAATTGAGTCCACACTGTTGGCATTATTCTGACTCCTGTACTAACCATCTAGCTTGCTGGCCCCTTTATGATGTTAGGCTACAAATTGTTATGCAAGTACATTAAGGCAGTTGTGCTCTTTGATAAAATTGTTAACAGAAAAGGTTTCAGAGGCTAATTTCATGTTCATTTTCCAGTTAACTGACAGCAAAATTGTTAAAACAGAGATAACTTCTAAAGATCGCAGTGACTACGTATATAAAATCAACTTTGAAAACTTTCCTCCTGGAAGCATCATTATTTTCCGGTAAATAATGTACAGTTTTGTGCCAAATAAATTATGTTTATGCATATTTTACTTCAGTTTTCTGTAAAGTATTCTTTATTTCACAATCATGTCATTGTAGGGTGAGTCTTGATGCAAAGGCCCAGGAAACAGTTGGAATTCTCCGCCATCATCTTGCTCAGTTTAGCCCTCACTATGAAGTTGGCAGTATTCCTGATTATGCTCCTCCAACCATACTGACTCAATCATTTAAATCGTAAGTGGCAGATTTTCTCTGATGTAGTTGGAGTGCGCATGGCTAAATTAAAACAAAACTCTGAAAACACAACTCAATTTGTATCAACTTGTAAGAAACACTATATATACTCATATAATAGTTGATCTTGTGTAAATATTGACACCTGATGTTTGGCCAAAAAATTCTTACTTTTTCATATCCCAAGTATAATTTGAGACTAGTTTCTGGGGTATAATTGGAGTTAATTAATTCTATAACTAAAGATTACTTGTGAAATTGGTCATCAAGCCAAAACCACAAATTACAGCTGACTAATGTGATCCCCACTAAGTAGTTTTACAGCAACACTGTCATTTAGCCTTCTTGAATGGTCCTGAAGGAATGGGCTCCCACAGACTTAGGAAGAGTGGCCAGGAAAGAAGTGAGCAGGAGGATGAAGCAGTAGCCGTTCCCAGTACTGTTGTGGCTTCCTATGAAGACCCTTGTCCAAGATTTCTGCTGACAGAGATATTACATTAGGCCCATTCTTGCTGCTGACCAAACATCTTTGGCATCTGCACGTGCAAAATGCAGAGGCATTCTGCTGTGAGGAAACAACAGTGCTGCCCAGCAGACACTCCTGACTGGCTTTGGTGTGAGTAATTCGGGTTGTAGGCAGCATGGTAGTCAGGGCAGTGCTGAGGATGTAGAGGGTTCGGACAGAGCTGACGGGTTGAGTGAGTTCTGTGTCTAAAGTGGGTTGACAGGCTGATGCCAGTAGGTCAAGTTCAGGATGGTTCAGGCAAACATGGGGGGAGGGGTTGGTGGGCATGGGGACGTTGAGGTAGACAGGCAGGGTTAGTGGAGAGATCTGGGCAAGCCTGTAGCTGGGTGGAGGCTAGAAGGGATTTGGGCAGACTTGTAGAGGTGGTGGGGAATCCCCTAACAATTCTAGGCCTGCTGAAGAGTTCAGCATTCTCTGCTTTTAATATTTATCATAGGACATTTAAGTGGATGGACTAGCTTAAACACAATTGTGTCTTAACAGCTAATCATGACAAAAATGCATCAGACCTGACAAGTGATCACGAACAAATTTTAATATCAGTACTTTCTATAAATTGCTCAAGTTTTGAGATTCTGTTCCTTCTAATACAGTTTTGCAGTCTTGGAATCACTGTTTTCTAAAGTTGTAATATAATGTGGCTTCTACTAATAGCTCATTCTTTTGAATGATGTGTTTCAAACTTTACCTTGTGAAGCATCAAGATGAAGGGAATAGACACTCTATATTATCGGAGGGTTTCAGGTCTATAGGAATTGCTGCAAATTCTGTTGTGTAATCAGAAATCCCAGGTCTACTTTTGAAGTGTAGCAGACTCGCTCTGTCACTTCTGTGAACTGCTAGACCCTGAACACCTAATAAACTGTGCTTTTTAGAAAGAGTTGCGTATATGATTATTCTTATTTAAGATGTGGAGGTGCCAGTGTTGGACTGGGCTGGACAAGGTCAGAAATCACAGGACACCAGGTTGTAGTCCAACAGGTTTATTTGAAAACACCAGCTTTTGGAGTCTTACTCCTAATGGTGTTAGTGGCAGTGATAGTCACTGCACTAATCAGCTTGAGGCCCAGGCTAATGCACTGAGGACATGAGTTCAATCTTCTCATGGCAGCTGGTAGAATTTAACTTGACAAATTTAAAGTTAATCTCAGAGGACCCTTGTGGTTGTGGTGATAGTGTCTCTACCTCTATATCTCTATCTGTCTATGGCAGAGATTGACTCTTAAGGTGTAGTGGTAGTGTCTCTGGTCCAAACTCCAGAAGCCTAATTTTGAGTTCCACCTGCAATAATAACAGGTTGCTTAGAAAATGTCTAAAGCTAATCTCAGTAGTGGTTGCCATGATGTCCATCATTGATTATTGTAAAAACCCATCTAGTTCCCTTTTTAGGGAAGAAAATATGCCATTCTTGCCTGATCTGGCCAAGATGTGACTCTAAGTAATATAGCCAGCTCTTGACTGCCTTCTGGAGTGGCCCAGTGAGCACCCCCCCCCCCCCCGCCCCAGTTCAAGGACAGTTAAGTATGGCAACAAATATTGGCTGTACCAGTCACTCCTACATGTGCAACAATTTAAAAAATTATGTAGATGAAGAAATAGAAAACTACATAGCTGCTGAATAAATATATGAATTGCTTTTCATTGTAGCTAAAATATTGTTTTGCTATAATTGTACTGTGTTCATTTGATCCCGTGCTTCTGTTTACAAATAACCAACAGTATTGCCTCCGATATTACACTGGCCGATCTGAATCTGCTACTTTACCGATGTGACTTTGAGGAACAGGAAGATGGAGGCGGCTGCTATGGTATTCCAAATATTGGAGCCTTGAAGTATGCAGGTTTGCAAGGTACATGGACCTTTATCCGGATAAATGCAACCAAAAACATAGGTTCATTCAGCTCAGTTGACTGAACGACTGGTTTGTGGTCCAGACAAAGCCAACAACATGGATTCAATTCCTGGCTGAGGTTGCCAAGAAGCACTCTTTCTCAGCCTCTCCCCTTGCCTGAGTCCTGGTGACCCTCAGGTTAAACCACCACCAGTCATCTCTGTCTAATGAGAGAACAGCTCCATGGTCTTCTGAAACTATGGTCACTCTATCCACATATTCAGATCTTTTGTGAATTAATACAGGGAAACACGTTACTGCAGCAACCTTTATTTATTAAAGTTCTGTGTAATATTCATTTGTCTCTTACAAAGCTGCACAGATAAACTGGGTGAGGAATTTTCCAACATTTTCAAGAGGCAACTTAATTACAGCTTCTCTTTCTATAATTTTGTAAGTATTTTGTCAAATTGTGAAAACCAACCTGAACAACCAGTACGGGAGCTGTGGTGGTTGGGAAAGTGGTAAAGAAGGATAGAAAGAGGTAACAGCAGAGCAGCAATTTAAAACCAGAGCTTTCCTAGAATCTCAGCTGGCTTAAGCTAGTGAATAGATAGGTGTACATACCAGCAAGGTGCAGGCTCAACCGCATGTAGAGGAGTAGGAGGTTACAATTACCTTTGCTTTCCTCAGGTTACAAAAATAAAAGAAGCAGAGTTTCTTTTGCTCTCCAGCTGCCTGTTTTTGAAAGTGCATGTGTGGATAAAGCTTCAATGATTAGGCCACTGACTACTTGCTGTTCAAATTTACACTAGAAGATTATCATTGGATTCAACAACAGTTTCTCAGTTAATAACCAATGCTTTCAGCTTCAGGGTAGAGTATTTGGGGAAATAAAAAGAAAGCATATAATAATTGCCTGTGTAGTATCTGTTGGAAACACTGGGTGGCACTACTACTCTTCCAAGACCAAGTCCAAGTCAACTTCCAGTTTAAGATTAGCTTAATGGTAAACTGCCAATGGAAATAATCTAAATTTTAAAAAGTCAGCTGGCCTCTTAAAATTTCAGTTATGTTTTCTGGGGATTATAGTTTGCACAATCAATCAGAACACAACACCTTTATTTTTTAAGTAAAAATAAGGAATTACATTTCTGCAGCAAACATGAACTAAGACTGTTGTGCTCTACTTAGGGTTTATATCAGTACTTGCGGATATTAGACCAAGGAATGACCTTGGACATCCATTATGTGAAAATCTGAGGGCTGGAGACTGGATGATGGACTATATTTCTAATCGTTTGATTGCACGTGGAGGCAAACTTGAAGAGGTATGAGCTTAATTGATGTGTTGTGAGTCATGTCTTCAGTGACCTTGCTCCCTATCTGACTTTCCCCCTTCAGAATCCTTCTCAATAGTCATCTCTCTAAATCCAGTTTTCAGACACCTGTCTCCTTTTCCCAAATTTAGAACAGTACACAATAAAAGTCCTTGCATAATTTAATCAACTGTTATCATTTGTTAACAAATTTTAGGACATGCATTTGAATCCATTCTCTTAAAGGTGTAGTACTGAATAAAGAATTGAAATGCAGAAACCCAACACACTTAAATGTCAAGTGCTGGTTGTTACTTTTTTTTGCAGAAATTCTACTCATTCAAAGGCTTAACCACAGAGTAATTGCTCTAGCTCAGTTGGCACTCCCTCAGCTCCTGAGTTAGAACGTAGAGAGTTCCACTCCAGAAACTTGAGCAGATAATCTGGCATGACACTCCAGGACAAAAGGGGGTGCTGTGCTGTTGAATGTGGCATATTTCAGCCACACCATTAAACCTGTCCTAGTCTATGTTCTCGGCTGGGGGAAAACCAAAAACTGTGACTGACCATAGCATTTCCCCTTGTGCCTCAACCAGTATTGATCCCTCGATAAAATTCACCAAAGAAATACACAGGTAAAGTGGCTGGGAGGCATTCTGAGGTCCTAGGTCTTGTGTTCTTCTTTTCCGGAAAAATAGATGTGTCTTACACTCGTAAGCATAGCAATTTTACAACTGGGAGTGGATTAGGAGACAGGGAGCCTGTACGATTTGGTGAGATGTAGATCCCATCAAAATCTCATTATATACCTAACATGACTGGGTGGAAGGTAACTCAACTCACCATTTATTTCTCAAGTACAGCTAGTAATGGACAATAAATACCAGTTTAGCTGGTGTCTCCCACATCCCATTAATGAATGATTTTTTAATAAATGATTTTATATCAAGTGATTTGCATTTTGAGTTTGACCTATGCATACAGTTTGATCACTTATTACATTATAAGCACTTGTGTTGCAGAAATGAAGATTTTTGGTCATGGCTTGTGATTTAAAAAATGTAAATCAACGATTGACTAACATTTTGTATTGTACTAGAAACACAGTACATCATATAATGTTCTGTTTTCTAATAGATCGGTAAGTGGTTTGAAGCCATGTTTGCTTTCGTCAAAAACCTACCTCGCTACCTTATCCCATGCTACTTCGATGCAATCCTTGTAGGGGCATACAGAACTCTTGTGGATGTAACGTTGGATCAAATGTCAAGGTGCGTCTGATGCTAAAGCTGGAACAAAAATATATTGGTGGTGAAGTGTAATGATGGTGTGGAAGGTTAGGAGGCTAATATTTTAACCTGTAAAGCCTATACGTGTACAGAGTTAAAAGAAAAGCTTTAGACCAGGAAAAGGGGAAATTTAATGAATGTGCAAGAGACATCAAGTCTGACAGTAAACGCTTTTCATTAATTCGTTAATGACTTTGAAGGAATTGCATTGTATATTCAATGACACTCAGTTAGGGACATAGGACCAGAGATAAAAGGTACTGCAGATGCTGGAGAATCCGAGATAACAAGCATGGGGCTGGATGAACACAGCAGGTCAAGCAGCATTAAAGGAGCAGGAAAACTTGACGTTTCGGGCCTAAACCCTTCATCAGAAATGGGGGAGGGGAAGAGGGTTCTGAAATAAATAGGGAGAGAGGGGGAGGCGGATAGAGGAGAGGACCGTTCAGTCCCTCACCAGTACTGCCATTTTGGTGACATCCTGCCTGATCTGCATGTAAAATTCGTTTGTTCTATATTCTTGTCTTTTTTAAAAATCAAGTTTTTGAGCTAGCTTTAGGGAAGAGTGTTCCTGATTTACACCATAATTGTAAAGAAGTGTTTTTTGATATCAACCCCAAATAGCCTTGTTCTAATTTTATGGTTAGTTCTCATAGCACCCACTCTGTTTTTCTTGTTATGTAGTCCTCCTCCCGATTAAAAGGTTTTCTATCAAATCTGTTAAACCTTTGTCCATTGTTCTGATTTCCAGTTAATCTGAGAGTATATTGTCTAAACTATTCAACCTGTCCTTATAATTTAACCTGCTTAGCCATTTTATTGTTCCGAAAAACCTGGACAGGGAGTTACATTGGGGCCTAATAACAGTGGCCCAGGGCTCCGAGGGCCTGTTGTTCTTTTGGCTGGAGATAGAGCCTTAATGACAGCACCTTTCTTCTGATCGATCAATCAATCAAGAAGCTTATGGGTTCAGACCTCACTTCAGAGCCTTCTGCACATATTCTGCCTGATGCTTCAATGCAGTACTGAGTTGAGCTGCATTTCTAGACACTGTGTCTGATGAGAAGATCAATCAAGTCATCTCTTTTAGATGAAAATAAAATATTCAGAGAAGAACAGGGGTATTTCCTAAGTTCTTCGTCATTAATAACTTGTCCATCAGGTTTTCTCACGAGCATTTGTAGGATTTAGCGGCATAAATCTTGGCTGTTATGTTTTCTTGTATTACAACAGTGACTGCACTGCCAAAATTATTCCATTGGTTTGTAAGTGCTTTGGAATGCCCTCAGATTGTGTGGGGTGTAAAAAAACAGTTATTGTTTAGCAGGTTTGTAGTAGAGTTAAATTTACTCCAAGGTCTGGTGGCAAAGCTCGAGCAGCTGGATTTAATGGAGCACTGGAGTCCCCATTAAGAAGCTTTTCTCCCTACCTCTCCCATCACCTGCATGTGTCTCCCCAGAGGTGTTCAAAACCATTTCCAACAGGATGAGACCCTTCTGCCACTGATGTGATTGTAGTGGGGGCAGGATGGTTGGATAACGCAGCATAGGTTGCAGGCAAACTCCCCGATGCTGCTTGGCCTGCTGTGTTCATCCAGCCCCACACCTTGTTATCCCCGATTGATGTTCTCCCTGCCTTCTGACCTAGCATTAAATCCAAACCATGGTGATTCACTCCTTCGACTAACACGTAAAGTCACCATAATGCTATCTGTCATTAGAGAGATGACGGGTGGTTTAACCTGAGGATCACCATACCTCAGATGAGGGGAGAGGACGAAAAGGAGAGTCCTTCATAGTAACCTCAGCTGTTCAATTCCCATGCTGTTAACGTTACTCTACATTACAAATCTGCCATCCAGGCAAATGAGCTAACCAGCCTCACTTTTTTTAACTAGTTGTGCATAATCAAAAGCCGTAACATTGCTGGTTGGTTCCCAGATGTACTTAAATTTTTCATTTAAGAAGGCAGGCAGGGCTGGTGGTTGGATTTGCACAAAGGAAGAATCAATAAAAGTGGACATTTATGAGGTGAAAAGTTATCAATTCTTATTGCTAAGATTTCTACTGATACAATTTTTATTTTCTTGTAGTTTTGTGCAGAATGGCTCATCGTTTGTGAAGCAACTTGCCCTGAGTTCATTGCAAATGTGTGGAGTGGGGAGACTTCCTGCTCTTCCGAAACTGTCTGGTTGCATAGAAGGTGTTCCGACTAGACATAACTACATTACTGGTGAGATCGAGCAGTGCTGTGTTTCATTAGCAGCAGGTAAGCAACAACTATTTCTGATCCTGTACTTAATTTAAATGTATTGAAATTTTTATTGTAATGCTTTTGCACAAAAGCTGGAATTCAGGAATCCTACGAAACCCGTATTATCCTAATTTTCCTGTTTTACAACTACCTCAACTTAGTTTTTTAAAAAACTATCAAAACAAGTCTGTGTAATGAAACAATTTTGTCCATTGATTTCACATTCTGGGACAGTTCAAATTTGATATCTTCTATATCATTGAATTGTTGAACTTTTCAGGGTAACATTGTCATAAAGAGCTAGTGCTATTTAGTATTTTGACTCCATAGCAAACTGATTGTGTGATAAAGGTGTTCAACTCACAAGCTAATTTTGTACAAATGTGAGTTCCTGATACTAGAATACCATGGAACAGGAGTAATTTCCTTCTACATTGATTTGCTGAAAGGAAATTGCACCTTTTTTATTTTTTTTCAATTCTATCTCTTCTAAATAGGATTTTCAAATTTCTTACTAAGGGCTACCACACTTTTCTGCTGGATTATTCCGTTGTTGGGGTAGAGATACATTCATTTCTCTCCGAGGTCTGATGCTGGTGACAGGACGTTACTTAGAGGCCAGGTAAGGAATTATCAATCATAGAGAAATGTTTGGAGAGAATTTTTCCCAGGCAAATTTGTGTATATGCAGTGCCTATTGGGACCAAAGTGGGTTTTCTATCCACGTTAAGAGATAAAAGGTACTGCAGATGCTGGAGAATCCGAGATAACAAGGCATGGGGCTGGATGAACACAGCAGGCCAAGCAGCATCATACGAGCAGGAAGACTTGACGTTTCGGGCCTAGACCCTTTGTCAGAAATGGTGGGGTGGGGGAAACGAGGGTTCTGAAATAAATAGGGAGAGAGGGGAAGGCGGATAGAGGAGAGGATAGGTGGAGAGGAGGCAGACACGTCGAAGAGGTGGGGATGGAGCCAGTAAAGGTGAGTGTAGGTGGGGGGGGTAGGGAGGAGATAGGTCAGTCCAGGGAGGACGGACAGGTCAAGGGGGCGGGATAATGTTGCTGTGCCAGTGCACTTTCCACAGTGGAACAAACCACTCTTAAGCCTTTTTTTGTGCTTCTTGGCATACTCCAATATCTTTGATTTACATTTATCTCTGCATCTAAATTTTGTTTCCTGAAAATAAACTGAAATTCAACTTTATATGTAGGCTACATACTACAGTCTTTTTAACTAGTACATGTTGATTGAGTCTGCAAAGGTCAGAGGAGTGACATTCTGATTCTTGTAAGGTTTTAAGGTTCTCAGTGCTGCACTTGACCAGAATGAAATTTGCTGCTGTCAGTGAGCTGAGAGAAAAGGGTCTTAAACTCCTGCATTAATAAATGAGCACTCCTAGCTGTTATGTTGGTCTGATTGAATTTATGAGAACGTGTACATTCTTCTTCTGAAACCCAAGAGGATGACACAATAAAAACAAAAACAAAAAATTCTGAAAGCATCCCGCAAGTAAGGCAGCATCTGTCAAGAGAATCGATGTGGTAACATTCCAAGTGAAAACCCCTTGTCAAAAGTGTGTAAATGAGCAACGTTCATTTCTGTCAAAGAATTACACCAAAAAGAGCAACAGATCATTGGTGGGTAAACTAAATGAAACATGGCATTGGATTAAAGAATAAAGACATGATGTGTTAGTTTGTTTTTAAAAAATACTAGAACAAAAAGTGCTGTAAAAACTCATCAGTTTAGGCAGAATTTGTGAAAAGCAATGAAGTTAATGGGGGGAGATTTCCCGGCCCCCAAATGTTGAGTCAATTGGGAAAGTATGATAAGATTGTAAAATGAGATTCCTGATGTTGATTAAAATATAAGCCTGATTTTTCACCTAAGGTTTTAATGGCAGGATAAGAATCTTGCCAGTGAGCAGTGAGATTCATATTTGCATTCATTAACATTTAATCATTACCATGAGGTATAGGATTAGAAATAGGCCCCATTCAACGTGATATGAGGGATCCTATAACCCTCCACTCCACTTTCCTGCCTTATCCCATAACACTTGATTCCTTTACTCCTCAAAAATGTGTTTCAGCCTTGACTTAACAACCCAGCCTTGATAACCCTCTGTGGTAAAGAATTCCAATGATTGACAACCTTCTAAGAGAATAAATTCTCCCTCATCTCCATGTTCTAAGATTATGCTCTCTGGCCCTAAATTCTCTCTCACGAGGAAACAATCTCTCTGTGTCTACTCTGTCAAGCCCCCTAAGAATCTCCAGTGTTTCAGTAAGGTCACAAGTTATTTTGACAGTGTTATCATAACGTTGTTGAGTAATTATCTGTGATCATCGGTATTGCATCTTATAATTCTGCACCAGCTACCCTGGAAACTGCCTTGATGCCTATATCTTAGAGAACACTTAATATTTGCTTCATTTCAGGGTCTGCATGCCTTTAAGGACTATTACTAAGACACTAGGGCTACCCTCTGCAAGCATTGCTAGTGACTGTTTTATGCTCCCCATTGCTTAATACCAAGTATAGATACAATGCAATCCATTCTTCTGCCAGCATCATTGTCGAGCAGCAGAAGATGAGGTACTGATGTTTGGATTGATCTGGGGAGTTTTGCGGTACCCATCAGACAGCATGTGCTGCAGAGTCCTTGCATTCTGTGCCCTCCACAACTGGAGCAAACAGAGATGACATGATAGACATTGTAATTCTGTTGCTCTGCCATTCTACAATCAGATTTATTGTCACGTGTACTCAAGTTACAAAAGAAAAGGAGTACAGCGATAAGTGTACAACATCGCCAGCACACAGCACCATGTTAGCCTCAACATACATTGGGACAAATCTTGGGTACAAAAAATAGAGAAAATAAAGAAAAAAAGTTATATTTCATTAGATGTACATAGTATAAATATAAGTTAGGAAAATAAGAAATAAAGCTAAGTAACAGTAGTCTTTTGAGGAAGTTGTGAGCATTGATCAGGAGGAGCATCACCTTCACCAATAAAGCTATGTAATGCTAGATGCAAAAAGCCAGACAGGATTTAACTGCTACCCAATTCCAATAGATCTGATTTGGGGGAAGTGATCATTCTTTGACTGGAAATTTGTTTGTTGCTGAAAAAGCCAGCAATCCCTGTTTAATTCCAGAAGCAAATGTGGAATTTTTTGTGTGCTGGGATAATAAGGTAAAGTACCAACACATTTAGGAATGTCAAATTTTATTTCAAATGAGGTGTCACCTGTGCCACGTGGGTGTCATCAGAAGCTTTAACTTTTTGTTTCCTTCCCCACTAAGTGTACTGTAAAGGGCAATTTGTGGCTGGCAGTAATTGACCTGATTCTCAGTTGGTTTTTAAATATGAGACTAGCAGTGGGAATCCCAAAATGTCCAGCAGCACCAAGTATGTCTGCCACTGGGAGCACAAGATTATTCGAGAGCGGTGCTGCAGATGCATATGTGATTCGCGAGCAGCAAATAATTATGTGAGAGAACTTACTGGAACTCACAGAAACCCTCCAAGAAATTCCCTGAAATTGATACTTGGCTAATTCTTTTAACCAAAAATCAGCTCCATATTTCAGATTGATAACCTTTCATCACAACTGAAGAAAGATGGAAATATTGGGCAGAATCTTAATATGGTGTGTGATATTGGGCTATGGTGATAAGTCCGGTGAGGTTGATATCGACATCTTTTATGCTTTGACAAGCTGTCTGGTGAGTTTCTTGGAGTTGCCAGTTGAGGATTATTGCTTGTTACGTGCCTTGTTGACCGCTCAACTTGCTTTTACCAATATTCTGCTTTCGATCTTAGACCAGTTTTAGATGGAGAAAACTTGACAAGGAAACCAGAGCAGTTACCTGGTGAATTTTAGTTCGCTACTTGCTCTGGACAAAATCCATGTTGGATACCACATCTCAGAGCACACTTCATAGGCACCAGTCACATCCACCCCATGTCCACAGACAATGGCATCTGTTATGTACCAATCTCTAAGAACCTTTTATGGCACATCTTCAATACACTTGCAAGATGCTTCTGATTTCATTGCTGCTGCACATCAATTGTTGAAATGCTGCAAAGACACAGTGGCATCAGAAATGTATCCAACACCAAGTTGCATGCCTGGGCTCCTTGCTCGTTGTCATAGCTTTCAGACGTTTGCTGGATTACTATATTATAGACTAGACTAAATCCCCTCAAAATATATTAAGATAGCCTAGACCCCAACTTTTCTCATTTTTAAAGGCAAATGTAAAGCATTATGTTCTGAATGCAATTTGATTGGTCAAACTGCCAAGCTTGAAGTAAAATGCACTTTTTTTGCAGTTTAACTATAAAATAAAAAAATCAACAAAAGACAGATGAATCAGAATAACTTTATTGGAAAATTTAACAGAATAATAGATTATTTAACTACTGAACAGCGAGTGTTCCAATATAGTAACATCCTAGAAACACATGATTGGCAAAGGCAAAGTCAATAAAATCGATTGTCTCTCGGGCAATTCCAGCAGCAGGAAGAGAACCCCAACTTTTAGCTATAACAGAGACAGTAATAACAGCTTCCACATCCTGCTCTAAGACCCTAGCGACTGCTGAAAGCTAAAAGTAAAATGCTGGTTCTGTTGGAGCTTGATGCCACTCCTTCATGCTGTATCTAGTATTCCAACTATTCTTATAAAAACCAAAGCTAGCTCAGTTCATCTCCAAGTTTTTACAACACTTGCTTTCAAAAGAAACATGACTGAACAAATCCTGAAAGGCACATCTCAACACCTACCTTGCCTTGCCTTTTTTTCATTTTGCCCTTCAGCCAAAGATACCAGGCTCCTATTACTGCTATCTGGCCATGCTGCTTAGCACAGACACAAAGGAAGGAAACATGTCATAGTTGTCATCTGGTGTCAGTCAAGTCAAGGAGAATATCCTGTGGATTCTGGCACAGGAAGTGAAGGGCAACGCCCAATATCGATCTAGGGGCTTGGAAATCATCAGCTGGCCATTTGAGGCAGTCAGGATACTGTTCACTTAAGGGCTGAAGAGTTGAATGTCGGTCGTCCCACTAGCAGTCTTGACTCTTTCTGCCCTATTGGGGCTGCTTTCCTCCTGGAATATGAGAGGCAAATATTAAGGGATATGAAAATAAGTGGCATGGCTAAAACGTGCAGTGCAGGTGGGGTGGTGTCCTGTGCAAGTGATTAGATTCAGGGGGCTTACAGGATTAGTGGTGTCAGAAGCTTAGGTGGATACCAGTGAGTAAAGGAAGATGTTTTGAAGGCATTGAAAGTGATAGATCGTGAGCATTGGTGTAAAGTAGATAAAGTAGCAGAAACAGTCAAAGGTATCAAAGGGAAGATGGGTGGCACTTACTGTGGTGATGGAGAGAGTCATTGACCTTGTTCCAATAGTGAATTCCTTTTAGATGTTTAAGACTGTCCATATTGCGTAGCAACTTCAGACCAGGCTGTCATGGTCTGGTGTTGTGGCTGCCTCTGCTGGTCCTTAGAGAGGAGGAAGTCCACCTCTGCACTGTCCAGGACCTGCAGGTCCAGCCCTCTCAGCAGATTGTTGATTTACCCCTGCCTGCCATGTCAGGAATAGTGTAGAACAGTTCTAGATTGACTGACTGTGGTTCTCTAGGTGCATGATGGTGTTTTTAAAGATGGCACAGGTATTAGGGTTGCTGATGCATTCTGGAATTATGATGACTGGAGACTTCTTCCAAGAACAGTGTATGGTAAAATAAGGCAGAAATTGGACATGGGGGCAGGGTAGATAGTTACTGGGGAAAGTTTAGTAAGATGAGGTGAGAGCCTCCTTGGTGTCACAGTGCAAATCGCTCCAAAAATCTCATGTAATTTGGACCAAAAAGAGTAAGATTCAGCCCACAGTTTTCCAGCAAGTGGAGGGGGGAAGGTACCACCTGATTTACGCAAAATGTCTCCAGTTTGGAAACCGATTTGATTTACAATTTATTTAGCCAAGTGCTGTCTTTGTAGACATGAAGGAGGAACTTTGAAGCAAGAGGCAATAAGAGGGTCTATTGTCCTGGAAGTGTAGGAAATTTTGACAGTAAAACAGGTTTCTAATTCTCACTTGTCCAATCTCTCACTAGAGTTTGGGTGTCTCTGATCATTAAAAGTGACCCAGTGATACATCATCTCAGATCTCTATCTGTTCTATTCTGTCTTTAAATAGTTACCGTTTTTCATAGATATTCACATTAGAGATTGCATTTTTGATGGAGCTGTTCATTCAAGGTACTTGCAATATCAACCCAAGATGGCTGAACGATAGTTAAAGCATCATGACACCCTGAACCTTTATAGGTAGAAGTTCAGAGTACAAAAGCAAGTAAGTGATAATGAAGCTTTATAAAACATTGATTCAGCCTTAGTAGATGTATTGTGAATAATTCTGGGAGAAAAACTTAGGAAGAATCTGAAGACATTGGACAGAGTACGGGTATGATGGTCTTCAATTAAGTGGATTGATTAGTGAATCTGGGGGCCTGTTCTTGGAGAAGAGATTTGACAGACATGCTCAAAATCATGAGGTTCTGGGCAGAGTAGAGAGAATCCATTCCCATTTGGGGCAGGGTGTTGGGTGGGGTTCGGGGGGGGAAAGTGGGGGGAGATGAGGGGGTGGAGAGTGGAAAGAGGAGGATTAAGAATCCAAGGATGCTGGTTAAGGCAATTGGCTAAAGAACCACTGGCAATGCGTAGAAATCTACTTTTATGCAATAAGTGATTAGGAGCTGGAATGTGCTCCTGAGTGTGTGGTGAAAGCATGCTCTGTCTTTGCTTTCAAAGAGAATTCTATATTTATCTGAAGAGGAAAAACTGCAGCGTTGTGACGAAAAGGCTAGCTGAGTATCTTTTGACACACTGGGCCAGATGTCTTCCTTCCGTACTGTAATCCTCCTATGCTTCCATGATTCGAATTTTGATTCAACAGGAGTACAAACCTGCACTTTCAACCACAGAAGCCTGAGAACAGTAGCTTTCCTTTTCCAAAAACAAGTTGTATACAGTCACATCCTAAGAAACAATAGAACAAAAGACGTGAAATTATAACTTCTCTCTTCCACACACAGTGCCAGACTGACAGAGATTATGCAGTTTTTTTTCCTGTTATTTCTGATCTCCAGTGCTGGCAATACTTGGCTTTTTTTTTAAAAAAAACAGACTTTAGATGTCAAAGCCTATTTGTCAGTCTATTGTTTTGACTCTAAATGTTTCATTAAACAGAGGGTGGAGTTTCATGTGATCAAGCTAGTTTGGGTGTCTGCATATCCAACTTTATTTGCTGTGCAGGTGTTCTTGTTGAATTCGTGAAAATTCATGTCTTTGTTGGGGGAAAAAAAATCTTCAGTTCTGTCAGTACTAAAAATATTTAATTTAATTGCAGGAATATAATCCTTGCATTTGCCACTACTCTGCGGCATGGTCTAATTCCAAATCTACTTGGTCATGGAATATGTGCTCGATACAATTGTAGAGATGCTGTCTGGTGGTGGCTGCAATGTATTCAGGATTACTGTTTGAAGGTTGAAAATGGATTGAAAATTCTCAAATGTCCTGTATCTCGACTATATCCTACTGACCAGTCTCCAGCTCTTGACGTAGGCGCTGTGGTAATTATTTCCTTCACCTTAACAATTTGCAGCAAAGTTCAATTATGGCACAAAGTACTTTGTTCTATGCTGACTGATCCTTGTAATTGCAAATGTTTTGTCCCCCTCTGCTGGTGTAGCATCAGTAGAATCATAAGGTTGTACAGCACGAAAACAGAGCCTTCAGTCCAACTTGTCCATGCCGGCCAGAAATCCTAAATTAACCTAGGCCCGTTTGCCAGAATTTCATATCCCTGTAAACCCTTCCTATTCGTATACCCATCCAGATGCCTGTTAAATATTGTTATTGTACGAGCCTCCGCCACTTCCTCTGGCAGCTCATTCTGTACACGTACCACAGTCTGAGTGAAAAAGTTGCCCCTTGGGTCCCTTTTTAAATTTTTCTCCTCTCTCCTTTAAACCTATGCCCTCCAGTTTTGGTCTCTCCCCATTCTGGGGAAAATACCTTGGCCATTCACCCTATCCATGCCCCTCATGATTTTATAAACCTCTATAAGGTCAACCCTCAGCATCTGACGCTCCAGGGAAAATAGTCCCAGCCTATTCAGCCTCTCCCTATAGCTCAAACGCTCCAATCCTGGCAACATCCTCATAAATCTTTTCTGAACCCTTTCAAGTTTAACAACATGTTTCCTACAATAGGGAGACCAGAATTGAAAGCAGTATTCCAAAAGTGGTCTAATCAATATCCTGTACAGCTGCAACGTGACCTCCCAACTCCCTTACTTAATGCACTGACCAATAAAGGCAGGCATACCAAACACCACCTTCACTAACCTAGATCCCTGCGACGCTACTTTCAGGGAACTGTGAACTTGCACTCCAAGGTCTCTTTGTTCAGCAACATTCCCCAGGACTTTACCATTAAGTGTATAAGTCCTGCCCTGATTTGCCTTTCCAAAATGCAGCACCTCACATTTATCTAAACTCCATCTGCCACTCCTTGGCCCACTGGCCCATTTCATCAAGATCCCGTTGTACTCTGAGGTAACCTTCTTGGCTGTCCACTACACCTCCAATTTTGGTGTTATCTACAAACTTACTAACTGTATCTCCTATGTTCAGTACTTCAAAATATTTGTAAGACTTTAAAAGCTTCTCTAGATCATTCTGATTAGTATATTTTGATAGCACAGGCCTAATTAAAAGATTTCAATCAACCCCTTCAAACTGTGGTTAAATTGTTCCAAATTTGACAAAGGTATCCCATTAGGTAAGGCTAGGACACTAAGTATTGAATTAGCATTACAATTTCCTACAGATTCAGCTCCCTATGGTTTAGTGCTTAAGTCCAGTTCTTGTCTTTGAATTTAATATCAGTCAGAGAAGAAGCTTGATTTAATTCTCAAAAAATGATGGCTGAATAGAACTGTACAAAATGCTACCTATTTTTGCTTTCTGTTCAGTAGCCTTTCAATAGGTGTCTTTCAAACAACTGAGGTGATCTTGTGTTGTTGCTGCTGGTATAACAAAAGCTTGAAATATCTGTCTCCTTTCTCTTTTTTTTTTCTTTCTTACCCTAACAAATACAAAAAATTTTGAGGCACTAAAAGCTCAAATTTGTTCTGAGGAAGCCTTTTACTCTGAACAGAAATTGATAGCTTCTGTACTCATGAACCCTAAGAGCCATACATAATAACCATAAGCTGCATAATGATTGGCATATTACTGCCTTAAGACTCATTAAATATGGTTCACTACAACAACTTGCATTTGTATAGCGCATTTAACGTGTCTCAAGGCATTTCAGAAATAAATCAATCTATGGTATTTTTCCACATAGGGGAATATTCACGCAGTTAGCCAAAACTCCCTGGTTGAGGATGAAGGTTTTAAGGAATCTCAAAGAAGGAAAATGAGGGGGAAAGGGATTCCAAAGCTGTTGATGGATGTTGGGGAAGTGGGAATAGTTTGTGTTAGAGATGTCCCAAATGTACAGTTGAAAATTCATCTTGGGTCAAATACAGCAGGTTACAAGCTTTCTTGTTCAGTCTTGGACAGTTGCTAGAGGGAGGATGGAGTTGTGGCTAAGATCCTGCTTATGTCACTTTTTTTAAAGATCTTGAGAAGAGAGAAAAATCTGGGGACCAGGTCATAACTGCTGAGTCTGATTCGTGAGGTAGTTGTGATGGAAGAAGGATAAATCAGTGGAGGAAAAATCAATAGTTTGTGCATAATTTAAACATTGTTAATAGTGTTGGAACTGGTAGGAATCTTCTCCCTGAACTGAGAAGAGCAGAGCAAGGACAGGGCCAAATTCTGCTTTGGCCTTTCTGCCTGTGTGGGGCATAGTTTCAGAGGACTGGGAGGAGAGCATGACCCAATGTGTTGTTTCTGTGACACCAACTCACAGTTCAGAAACTATTGCTGTTCATAATTTGACATTAAACCAGGATAAACAAGTTAGAAACTTATTTAGTGAGCAAATCTCTCAGGAAGAATAAAGTTTTTGGCAGAGATCTGTAGCTCGGTTTGTGGGTGAGGTTGCTGACTTGCTTGCTGAGCTGGCTTGTTCTCATTCAGATATTTCATCACCATGCTAGGTGACCTCATTGGTGCAGCCTCCGATGAAGTGATGTTATTCTACTCCTCTTGGAATTTATGCTGTCCTGGTATGTTATGGTGCGTGGTGTCATTTCCGGTTTCGATCTGTATGGGTATTTTACAAATCCATATACAAACCCATACAGATCAAAAGCGGAAATGACACTATTCACCATAACGTACCAGACAGTATATTTCCAAGCGGAGTAGAATAACATCACTTCATCGGAGGCTGCACTGATGATGTCACCTAGTATGGTGATGAAACGTCTGAACGAGAACAAGGCAGCTCGGTGAGCAAGTCAATAACCTCTGTCTTAGGAAGAATTCTTCAGTTGATTAGGTAAGAAGAAATACCTTTTTAGTTGCGCTAATCACAGACCTCATAGCCCCAAAGGTGGCAATGTGGGTAGATGGGTGGGTGGGGTGGCACTGTTTGATTTTTCAATAACTGCAAGTTCAAGTGCAAAAAAGCATAGAAAATCTGTAGGGAAGTGGTTTTCTTCTGAACAGCAGGTAGTGATTAGTGGGGTGCTACATGGATTAGTACTAGGACCCCAGCTGTTCAGAACATATGTTAACAATTTTAGATGAGGAAATTAAATGTAATATCTCAAAATTTGCAGATGACACAAAGCTGAGTGGAAGGATGAGTTGTGAGGAGGATGCAGAGATGTTGCAGTGTGATTTGGGCAGTTTGAGTGGGTGTGCAAATGTAGGGCACATGCGCTAAATCCATTAGATAGCTGCGATGGAAGAAGGACAAATCTTGAGGGAAAATCAATAGATTGTGCATAGCATAATGTAGATAAATGTGAGGGGATCACTTTGGTAGCAAAAATAGGAAGGTAGATTATTATTTGGCTGCAAATTGAGAGGGCAATATTCAACAAGACTTGAGTGTCTTTGTGCGCCAGTTGCTGAAAATAGAGTGTGGGTATAGCAGGCAGTAACGAAGATTAACCAAGTTGGCCTTCGTAGAAAGAGGATTCAAGGAGAGGGACAAGGATGTCCTGCTGCAATTATACAAGATCTTGGAGAGGTATTATTGTGTGCAGTTTTGGTTTCCTTATCTGTGGAAGGATGCTCTTGGTGTAGAAGGAGTGCAGCTGAGGTTTACTAAATTGAGTCTTGGGATGGCAGAACTGATAGAGGCCTATTTTCTATGTTTTTGTGTTTCTGACACTGTTCATTTGCCACTGGTGCAGAACTAAGCCTCTTGTATTTTGGGTATTTGTTTAAACCAGAGTCAGGGGTAAAAGTTTAACTAGAAATAACAAATGAATACTAATTTAAAATGTTTTTAAAAGAAAAAATAAACTTGTCTATAACACATTTTGTGATATCATTCAAACCAGGAACAGCCCCTGTCTGATGTCATTCAGGAGGTCATGCAGCGCCATATGGAAGGTGTACAGTATAGAGAAAGAAATGCTGGACCTCACATGGATCCACACATGAAAGATGAAGGTATTTCTGCTACATTTCCAATTCTTGCATATACTATACTGTAAATAATTTGAGACATTACATGTAATGTGTTGGTTACTTCTGTTGAAGGTTTCAACGTTGCTATAGGGGTGAACCATGAAACAGGCTTTGTTTTTGGAGGGCAGCGATACAACTGTGGCACTTGGATGGACAAAATGGGGGAGAGTGAAATAGCTCAAAATAAAGGAATTCCAGCTACACCAAGGTAAAAATGTCCGTAAAATGAGATTGAAGATACAGAACTTCAAATCAAGGACCAATTTTTTTTAAATGTTGTGTATTTTGTTTTCTGCAATCACTTTTGTGAAACTGCTGAACCAAAATTGTAAATATTAATAGAAATTAATTTTATCTTTGTATTTCTTAAATCTAATTTGATATTTAAAAACATCTGCACAGTGGTTAGTGCAAAATTGTGCTTGCAACTGTTACTAGTCAAGAGTCAATCTGCAATGGGGATAAAGTTGACTGACCTGCATGACCCTCGAGTTGTTTAATTTCCTTAGGTTAGCTCAGTTGTATTTTTTTCCTTCAGAGGCTGTTATAATCAGTAAACATCTTAGGAAAGATACTTGACTGCAAGTATTTTTGAGAAGAGAAGAACATACATGTGGTGCACTTTTTATTTTGTTTTTGTTCCACTCCTATTTCCTCAGAAACCCGCACCAAGCTTGCCCTCTCCAAAATCCATTCTCTACTTTCTCAACCCTATTTACCACTAACTTCCTGACCTCCTAACGTCTGTACCAGACTCTGTTATCTGTTACTGCAAGCAATTTCCTCTGATGTACCGTTTCCCCTTTTTCACCATTATTCATTTACATACAATTCGAACATTATCGCTCTTCTCTCAAACTGTAGCTTCTCTAACCTCCCTTTTGTCATCAAAGCCTGTGATTTTTTTTTAAAATCAGTGCCCTTGGTGTCATCACTTCCAAATTCCTCCCATCTTTCCTGTCACTCCATGTTTGAATCACTCCAATCAAGTTTTTGCACCTAAACGGTCCTTAAAACCACAAATGACTTCCTCATTCTGGAGTAGTCTGTGGCCTATGACACAGTTGAAAACACTAACCACCTTCAACCTCTCCCCTCTGTGGCCATAATAGAAACATTGCCCTTGCCTAATTTTATTCTTGCTCTGTAGGTCAGGAAAGATCTCCTGCAATAGTTTCACTTCACATTCCCACACCATTACTTCTGGAGCCCCCTAAGGATCTATCCATGCTATTTCTCATCTACATGTTAGTACTTGACATTGTTCAAAATCAGTGCCAGATTGCTCCAGTAAGCAGATGACATTCAGGTCCGCCTCTCCACGTCCAAGAAACATTCCCCTGCTTTTGGATTCCAGACAACCTGAACTGGATGCTAGACAGTTACCTCCCAATTTAACATCAGGAAACCTGGAGACATTAGCCTCAAATATCTCTCCAGGGTCAAGAATGCAGATCCAGAGGTTCCACAAATATGACCCAGGAGAAAGTGCCGTGGAACATAATATTTTCACTGAGGGTGGATGTGGGTGAAAATGAAAATTTAAACGCTGGCGGATGCAGAGTGATACTGGTGAAATGTCAGTCCTGATGCTCTGGCATTCTGTAGAAGCCATGAAGGAAAATACAGAGTAAAAATCAGCATTCACCTGCAAATTTTGCTTCCTCATACCCCAACACATCCCTCTTAGTCACTTTGGTAGCAAAAATAGGAAGGCAGGTTATTATTTCGAAGTGGGGAATGCTCAATAAGACCTGGGTGTCCACGTGCACAAGTTGCTGAAAGTAAGCATACAGGTTTAACTGGCAGTAAAGGAGGCAAACGGTCTGTTGCCTTTGTGGTGAGAGAATTTGAGTGCAGGAACAGGGATATCTTGCTGCAATTACACAGGACACCGGTGAGACCACACCTGGAATATTGTATGCAGTTTTGGTCTCCTACTGTGCAGATGGATGGTCTTGCTCTCGAGGGAGGCAGTGAAGGTTTACCAAATTGATTCTTGGGATAGCAGGACTAACACAGGAGAGATTGAATTGCTTAGAATTGTATCATTGAGGTTTAGAAGGATGGAGGGAAATGGGAACTGTGTGGAACTTAAAATTTTAACAAGACAAGACAGGTTAGATGCAGGAACGACATTCCTGATTCTGGTTGAGTTCGGAATGGGTCATTGCTTAAGGATAAGGAGTAAATCATTTAGGACTGAGTTGAGGAGAAATTTCTTCACCCAGAGAGTGGTGAGCCTGTAGAATTTGCAACCACAAAGTGGTTGAGATCAAAATATTGTGTTTTTAAGAAGGAGGTAGATATAGCCCTTGTGTCTGAAGGGATAGGAAGTGGGATTAGGTTATTGATATAAGTCATCAGTCATGATCATATTGAATGGCAGAACAGACGTAAAGTTGAATGGTGTACTCCTACTCCTATCTTCTATTTCTATGTTATCCCTCCCTTTGTGTCCCCTTTATAACCTTATACCAAGATAGTGGCAACTCATGCCAACCCATGCAAGCCATTAGCCACCACTTGCCCCAATAATCACCATTTTACAAAATCACCTTTACACCCATCATGAAATTGAACAACGTTCTTCTGTGCCTTTTGATAAATTTACTATATTGAGCAAGATACTTGTCAATAGCACAGTCTTGTGAAATTATTCTTCAAGTGTACACAATAAATTGCTGTCTGAGGAAAAATTCAAAGTGAACTAGCACTAAAACTAGAAGTGTCAATAAAAGCTGCCAAATGTTATTACTTTAGTTGGATTTCACAATTCTTTCTTGGGAAAGGCACCTGACATCATATCTGATCTGCCCTATCCTTGTTTGGAGCCATATATTACAGAAATATCTCAAACGATAGGATAACTAAGGGTGGCCAATAAAACAAATGTTCCCAAAGAGATCATACTAACTTTGTTTTTTAAAGCAAATTGTAATGGGGATAAAAACACAAATTCCACAGTCTATCCCTTATCAAACACTGGCCTGTTATGTCAACCTGCTCCTCATTTCTTATCCAGCTGTGCGGTCAACCACTGAGAGACCCCACTCTCCGGAATTTCTTCTAAAACCTTCCTTTCTCTCCACCTTTCTTTGCTGCTTTTTAAGATCACCTTCAAGACCTACCTCTTTAACAAAGCCTTAAATTATCCTTCAGAAACCCTCTCCTTTATTTCTGAAGCCTTTAGAAGAGGTAAGTTTAAAACATTGTTGCCACTATATAAATGCAAGTTTAAAGTTTTCTCCAATGATCTATCCTTCAGGGAAATATCTGATCCCATAAACTGACCAGCTGAAATGTTTTTACTTTGCAGAGATGGATCTGCTGTTGAAATAGTTGGTCTCAGTAAATCAACTATTCGCTGGTTGATGGAACTGAATAAAAAATCCCTGTTCCCTTACAATGGAGTGAAGGCATATAAAGATGGTGAGAAAGTTAATCTATATACATAGTTGCCATGATTCAATCAGTCTACTTTGATTTTGTCAGGAATTTAGTGAGAAAAATAACATCAAGGGATTTCAGTTATAGGCTGGTAAATGGAGTTGTTAGAGATCGGCCATGATCCAGTAGAATGCTGGAATGTATTCAGATTGAATGCAACAGTCATGTGCTATTATTCCTATGAATCTTGATCAATTCCTAAAGTAGATTTATTTTATATCCTGAAGTATTTGCTACGCGTTACTATTAGTCCCTGACCTGAAATTTTTAAGTCATGTTATTCTGGATGTTTTAAAAATTATATCATGACTCAACATCGAGACATTTGACCCATTATCCCTGTGTCAGCTCTTTGACCGCACTATCCATTTATTCTCACTTCCCTCCCCTTTTCCTTAAGCCAATAAATGTTTCTTCATTTTGGTGACTTATCCAATCCCTTCTTTTATCTATGGGACAATTGTTAATTTGAAACTACAACATTTCAGGCAGTGCATTTTAGAGCACAGCAGTTTTGGCCTCCTTTTTGGAAAAAAACAAGTTGTCACATTTTCACTAATGAATCATCATGAATTGTCCATAAATTATCACTTGGTAGCATGGGACTAGAATATTACTGAAAAAGTCATATTTATTGAAGCTTTTTATCTTGCATTCACAGGGATGATTTTTAGGAATACAAATTTAACGGAAAAGCTAACATTATTGTGTATGAGGAGTAAGTGCTAATAGAAGCATTAAATGGGAAATACACCAGTTATTGATGATTGGCAGTTAACTGCAACATTGTAACTTTGCCTTGTTCAAAATTTAAAGTATTGTCAAGGCATTGTCCTGACAAAATGTACAGTGAATGGCTGTCACCAATTTTGTTTGAGTTTAAACCCAAACTTAGCTGAAACTGTTACAAGTCAATAAAATTAGCTGGTTCATTGGTATTCTTGAAGACTGCCCTTTGAGTATAAGATGGGTAGCTTTGAAAAAATGTGTATTTTGTTTTCAGTGGTAAATCTGTCTCTGGATGCCAACTCTTCTGTCACTGGTAACAGTTCCTGTTTATTTCATCAAACTGTTCATGGTTTTGTGTATTTGTATTGTATGCATATTCTGCTTTAAGGACAATCCCATCTTCTGTCGTATCTCTACATTACAGAACTCCCTCAGCATTGATACTAGTCTAGAAAATCTTGACCACACTACCTCCAAGACCTTTTGAAAGTGTCAAATCCAGATTTGTTCAGCTCTCCAGCTGGAGTCTCACCATTTGCTCTATATAGTTTACTAATTACAGTTTACTACTCCCCTGATTTTATACTGCTTCCTCTCTCAACAATGCTGAAGATCGCTTGCTTACTAGCTTTGAAACTTTGACCTACATATTTATATTGCACCTTTAACACTATAAACCATTACAAACTGCTTCACCAGAATATTATAAAACAAAATGTGGCATCTAGACACACAAAAAATTGTGCCAGATGACCAAAGGGGAGAGCAATTTTTTTATTATTATTGTTCACCTGTTGGACGCGTGCATCACTGGCTGGCCAGCATTTGGCTGTGCCGAATTGCCCTTGAAGGTTGTGGTGAGCTGCCTCCTTGAACCGTTGCAGTCCTTACTATAGACCCACAATGCCGTTAGGGAGGGAATTCCAGGATTGTGAACCGGCAACACTGAAGGTGATATGTTTCCAAGTCAGGATGGTGAGTGACTTGGAAGGTAACTTGCAATTGGTGGTGTTCCTGTATATCTGCTGCCCTTGGCCTTCTAGATGGAAATGATACATGCTGCAGCTTCTGAGCATTAGTGGCAGAGGGCATGGATGCTTGTGGATGTGGTGCTAATCAAGCAGGCTGCTTTGTTCTGGATGGTATCAGTTTCTTCAGTGTTGTTGGAGCTGCACTCACCCAGCCAAGTGGGGAGTATTCCATCACACTCCTGACTTGTTCCTTGTGAATGGTGGACACACTGTGGGAAGTTAGGGGGTGAGTTACTCAATACAGCGTTCTAACCTGGGACCTGCTGTTGTAGTGACTGCATTTATATGATGAGTCCAGTTGAGTTTCTGGTCAATGG
Organism: Ginglymostoma cirratum; assembly: GCA_024137785.1. Classification (NCBI taxonomy): domain Eukaryota; kingdom Metazoa; phylum Chordata; class Chondrichthyes; order Orectolobiformes; family Ginglymostomatidae; genus Ginglymostoma; species Ginglymostoma cirratum. The sequence goes on along the minus strand of JAHRHZ010000273.1, from coordinate 748,106 downwards.
TAACCCCCATGCTGTTGATAGTGGGGGTTCCTTAACGGTAACACCATTGAATGTCATGGGGCAGTGGTTAGGTTGTCTCTTATTGGAGATTGTCATAGCCTGGCATTTGTGTGACACAAATGTTAATTGCCATTTGTCAGCCCAAACCTGGATATAGTCCAAGTTTTGCTTAATTTGATGATGGACTGCTTCACTTCAAGGAGTCATGAATGGTGCTGAACATTGTGTAATCATTGGTGACAATCCCTACTTCTGAATTTGCAGTGGAGGGAAGATTGTTGCTGAAGCAGCTGGGAGGGTTTTGAGTCTGGTAAAGGAGGAAAGGGAAGTCAAGAAGAAGGATGTAGGCAAAATATTCTGGACCTTGGACCGTAGGCAACTGATGGCATACAGCCACTGATGGTGGAGTGATTTAAATCTGTAATGCTCAAGAGGCCAGAATTAGAGGAGGGCAGATATCTTTGACGTCCATTATTTAGCCTTAAAGTCCTCCTCTTAGGGTGAGGATGGGAAGGATAACATCATAAACTGCAAATGATTAAAGCCCAAGTAAATAACAATCATGGAGGTCTACATTATAGAAAAAATACCCTTTGACCCATCGAGTCTGTTCTGGTCAAAAACTGCTACATAACTATTCAAATCCTATTTTCCAGCCTGGATCTCGCAAGTGTATATCTAAGTACTACTTAAATGTTATGAGGGTTTTTCCTGTACCACCCTTATTGTCTGTAAGTTCCAGATTCCCAGTTCCCTCTGGGTGAAAACATTTTCCCTCACATCTCCCCAAAACCTTTTGCCCCTTTACCTTAAATCTATGCCGTGGCCATTGATCCCTCCTTCAAGGGGAAAGGTTTCCTTCCGGTCTACTCTGATTATGTGCCCTGTAATGTTATAGATCTCAGTCATGTTAGACGATTTCTCTTCAGACCTAAAACTCCCCAGTCCAGGCAACATTCTGGTAAATCTCTTCTGCAGTCTCTCCAGTGCAGACATATCCCTCCTATTATTGTGGATTCCAGAACTGCATACAGTGCTCTAGCTGTAGCCTAACCGACTTCACATTTATTTATAGTTTGTCTTCAGCCCCCACTGAAATCATTGTTCTCTTGTCACTGATACTGCCTTCCTCTGCTGAGTCAGTTTGTAATCCTTGGCATCTTGTTGAAATCTGAGTTGAGGTTTAGTCACCAAGTCTGTACACTTTCACCTGCCTCTGCCCTTTTGCTGCTGAAATCGTCATCTCTGACTTCGTCATCTTCAAGTTTGACAACTGAATCTCTCTTTTACGGCCTTCTGTCAAACACCTTTCATGAACTGCAATCTCTGTAATTCTCTGCTGCATATATTCTACCACACGATGAATTCTGCTCGTCTTTGCTGACTAATCTTAGCTACCTGTTCCTGTTCTAAAATTTAAAATTCTCAACTTTGTCTTTGCATCCCTCTATGAGCTTGCCCCATACAAACATTTCCTGCTGTAATCTTGTAATTTATCAAACGTTCCATTCCTCCAATTTTCACTTTGTATCCTTTTTCCAATCCCATTAGTGGCTGAATTTCAGTGCAGAGGAACAAGTGGATTGTTTAGTCCCTTGAGCCTATTCCGTCATTCAATGAGATAATACCATATATCCTATTTTATCCCATTATCCCTCAAATTAATGAGCAAAAATGTATCAATCTGTTCTAAATTTAACAATTGATACCTCCTGTTTGCAGAAGCAAGTTTCAAACTTCAATAGCCCTGCTTCTGGACATTTTTCTCAGCTTCATTCTTAACAAATCTGTGAATAAAATAAAAAATACAATGTACCCTGGCCCAAGACTTGGCGAACAGAAATATTTTCTTCCTCTGTAACCTATCAGTTCTGTTCAATAGCTTAAACTTTAAATTGTCCCTGATCTTTTGCAGCCAGCGTGTATAATCCTAGTTTTTACACCTTACCCGTAATTTGGTGTAGTGAATCCTCCACCTGTTAAGAGTCTTTTCTATTTGTGTTCTTTTGAAATCTATACTATTGTTTTTGCCTCAAATGGCAGAATTGAAAATTACTTCTGATTATGCACAATTGTTGTAACAGTCCATTTCATGTTAATGTTAGTCAAATCCAGTTAAACATTATAATCAAAAGCATGGCTGTTTGTATGATAGTTAGTTTTCTCAATTGAAGTAACTATCATTTATGAATTTTTAAAATTTCACTCATTGAATGAGCTGGCCCAGCATTTATTGTTCTTGAGAAAGTGGTGACAAGCTGCATTCTTGAACCAGGTCAGAAGTCACATGACACCAGGTTATAGTCCAACAAGTTTATTTGAAATCCCGAGCTTTCAGAGTGTAGCCCCTTCCGCTTCACCTGATGAAGGGTTCTGATTTCAAATAAACCTGTTGGACTATAACCTGGTGTTGTGAGAGTTCTGACTTTGTCCACCCCTGTCCAACACCAGCACCTCCACTTCTTGAATCACCACAGTCCATTTGCTGTAGGTAGAACCACAATACTATTGGAGAGGAGGTTCCAGGACATTAACCTAATGACATTGAAGGAACAGCAATAAATTTTCAATTTAGTATGCATCTGTTGCCCTTGGCTTTCTCGATGGAAATGGTTGTGGGTTTGGAAGGTGCTATCCAAGGAGCCATGGTGAATTTCAGCAGTGCATCTTGTAGATGGTACACACTACTGCTGGGTGTTGGTGGTGAAGGTAGTGGATGTGGTGCCAATAAAGAGGGCTTCTTTGTTATAGAAGGTGGCAGGCTCCTTGAGAGTTGTTGGAGCTATGCTCATCCAGTCAAGTGTCAGTCATAGCTGGAAATTTAGTCATGAGATGCACGCTTCATTAAATTACAGGGTTTGCAAAATAAGTTTATTTTTTCCCAAACCTGCAAAATGGTTTAGTGAAATATATTGTACTCTACAGGAAAAGAAATATTTATAACGTATGAGGAGTGGAACGAAAAACTAATGGATAACTTTGAAAAGAACTTCTTCGTTTCTGAAGATCCAGATGATCCCAATGAAAGGTTTCCCAACTTGGTCCACAAAGGAAACATTTACAAAGACAGCTTTGGTGCTTCCAGCCCATGGTGTGACTATCAACTAAGACCAAATTTCCCTATAGCTATGGTTGTGGTAAGTGATTTGATTGGATTTCACAGAATAAATTTCATTGCTTTTGCACAACACTTGAATCGAAAAATGTCAGTAAAAATGCTGCAATTTATGCACAGAAAATGCTGGACTTATTCTGCAGGTCAGGTAGCATATGTGATGTGAGAAACTGAGTTAACATTTCAGATCAGTGTACTTGTGTTTCCCTCCCTGCAGATGCTGACTCTTGTGCAGAGTATTTGTAGCACTTTATTCTGAATTCATGCCGTATTTTAAATCTTGATAGAGATTGGCTTAACATGTAAATTACCTATGTAAGTGGTTGATCGGTCATCATTTGTGTTATTGGTTATTGGCTAAATTTTGAGTTTGTTGCCATTGATTTTGCTGTTCCACTCAGTTGTGAGATCTCAACTCTCGCCTTTCTTGAGTCATCTAAAATGATATGAATGCTTAAATAAAGCTTTGATTTACTGCAATAAAATCAACTCCTTTCATTTTCAGGCCCCTGAGCTTTTTACCCCAGAAAAAGCATGGAAAGCTTTAAAAGTTGTAGAGGAGAAGCTGCTTGGACCCCTGGGATTGAAAACGTTAGACCCAGAGTAAGTTAAATTGTTGCTAAAATTAGTCCTAGTTTCCAATCAAATAAATATTGTAAATGAAAACAAACAATTGCTGCAATGTATACTAGTAGCCGTAAAGTACAGTTTTTACAAAAAGACATGACAGTACAAAATTGTTGAGATGTTTCTTTGGTAACCTGTTCATGGCTATCCATTTTCTTCGGTTACCCACCCTGGACTCCCTTCCTAATGGGTCTTAACAGAGATAGTAATATTCGTTTTCCTCTCTGGTTAGTGACCAAGTTTACTGTGGTGTATATGATAACTCCTTCGACAATGGCAACTTCAACGTATCAAGAGGCTATAACTACCACCAAGGACCGGTAATTATTTATACAATGTTTCATCACCTTCAGCATAATACTCTTTGTTGTATTATAACAAAATGGTATGTTTTATTTTTGTTTTCAGGAATGGCTGTGGCCTCTTGGTTATTTCCTACGTGCAAAGTTGCAATTTTCAAAAATGATGGACCAGGATTTGTACGAAGAGACAAAATATTTAGTGAAGAATATTCTTTCTCATCATTATGATTACTTGGAAAAGTAAGCCAGTAATTTTAAAATGGCTATATAATGCAAACCTCCTTGAAAAAATCTTTTATCTTGAGCAATATTACACTAACATCCAGCTGTATATTAAATCATTTTGTAACTTAATCTGACTTGTATTTGTGTTTCAAAAGACAAATTTCAGTTATGTTGAAACTGTAGAAAAAGTTGGTTGGGCCACAGCCAGAGTATTATGTCCAGTTCTGGAGTTCATATGAGAATAGGGATGTAGTTGCACTGGAGACGGCACAGAGGAGATATACGAGGCTGTTGCCTGGTCTAGAGAGTTCTAGGTATGTGAAGAGATTGACTGACAGACTGGGATTGTTTTCCTTGGATAAAAACCGAAAGAACTGTGGATGCTATAAATCAGGAACAAAAACAGAAGTTGCTAGAAATGCTCAGCCAGTCTGGCAGCATCTGAAGAAAAAGAAAATCAGAGTTTAATCAACGTTGATTTTTTTCGTCACAGATGCTGTCAGAGCCACTGAACATTTTCAGCAACTCTTTGTTTTTGTTTTTGTTCTTGTTCTTGTTCTTGTTCTTGTTGTCCTTGGAGCTTAAAAAACTGAGGGAAACATGAGAGATATATAAAATTATGAGGGTCATAGTTAGAGTAGACAGAATGGAATTTTTGTCCTTGGTGGAGGGATCAATGACCAGAGGCATAGGCTTAAGGTAAGGGGCAGGAGGTTTAGAGGAGATGTGAGGAACATTTTTTTTTCCAGCCAGTGATTGGTGGGAATCTGGACCTTGCTGCCTGTGAGTGTTTTAGAGACAGAAACCCCCATAACGTTTAAGTAGTATTTAGATGTACACTTGCAGTGCCATGGTATGAAAAGCTAAGAGCCAAATGCTGGGAAATGGGATTAGAATAAATGCTGATTTTTTTTATCATATAGATAGTGGGTCAAAGGGCATTTTTCTGTGCTGTAGACCTCAATGACTCTAACTAGTGTTATAGTTAAAGGGGAAACAGTGGATGTATTGTATTTAGATTTCATACAGCATTTGATAAAGTGCCATGTCAAAGGTTGTTGAGGAACATTGAAGCTCACGGTATAGTGGCAATTTCATATTGATGTGGATAGAAGACTGGCTGTGTAACAGAAAGTAGAGCGTAGGAATAAATGGGTCTTTTTCAGGATGGCTGGATGTCATGAGTGTTATGCCTCAATGGTCAGTGCTGGGGTCTGAACTCTTTGCAATTTATACACATTGCTGGCATGAAAGGACCCAGTGTATGATAACTAAATTTGCTGATAACAGGAAAGTTCTGAAGACAGGAAAGTGAGATATGAATGGGGACATAAGGAGTCTACAAAGGGATGTTGATAGGTTAAGTGAGTGGGCAAAGATCTGTCAAATGGAATACAATGTGAAAAAGTGTGAACTTGTCCATTTTGGTAGAAAGAATAAAAAGGAAGTATATCATCTAAATAGTGAGAGGTTGCAGAGCTCCAAGATGCATAGAACATAGAACAGTACAGGACAGTACAGGCCCTTCAGCCCACGATGTTATGCTGAACTTTTACCCTAATCCTAAGGTCTATCTAACCTCCACCCCTACCTTACACTATCATCCATATGCTGATCTAATAGCTGCTTAAATGCCCCTAATGAGGCCGACTCCACGACTGTCTCCAACAATGCATTCCACACCCCGACCACACTCAATAAAGAACCTACCTCTGACTAGATCTACCTCCACTCACTTTAAAACTATGTCCCCTCGTAATAGCTACCTCCACCCTAGGAAAAAGTCTCTGGCTGTCCGCTCTATCTATACCTCAGATCATTTTGTACACCTCTATCAAGTCACCTCTCATCCTTCATCATTGTAAAGAGAAAAGCCCTAGCTCTCTCAACCTTTCTTCGTAAGACCTTCCCTCTATTCCAGGCAACATCCTGGTAAATCTCCTCTGCATCTTTTCCAACGCTTCCACATCTTTCCTGTCATGAGGCGAACAGAATTGGACACTATACTCCAGATGTGGCCGAGCCAGGCTTTTGTATAGCCGGAGCATAACTTCATGGCTCTTGAACTCAATCCGTCTGTTAATGAAAGCTAACACACCATACGCCTTCTTAACAACTCTCCACCTGGGTGGCAGCTTTCAGGGAACTGTGGACATGAACCCCAAGATCCCTCTGCTCCTCCACACTGCCAAGAATCTTTCTGTTAACCCTGTATTCTGCTTTCAAGTTTGTCTTTCCAAAATTAATCAACTAACACTTTTCAGGGTTAAACTCCATCTGCCACTTCTCAGCCCAGCTCTGCATCCTATCAATGTCCCCTTTGTAACCTAGAACAGCCCTCCACACTATCCACAACTAACCCACCTTCGTATCATCCGCGAACTTACTAATCCACCCTTCCACTCCCTTCATCCAAATCATTTACAAAAACCACAAATAGAAGAGGACCCAGGACAGATCCTTGTGGTACACCACTCGTAACTGACCACCATGTTGAATATTTTCCGTCCACTACCACCCTTTGTCTTCTAAGGGTCAGCCAATTCTGAATCCAATCTGCCACATTTCTCCCTATCCCATGCCTCCTTACCTTCTGCATGAGCCTACCATGGGGAACCTTATCAAACGCCTTATTTAAATCCATGTATAGCATATCCACTGCTCCACATGTTTGGTCATCTCTTCAAAGAATTCAATAAGGTCTGTGAGGCATGGTCTACCCCTCACACATCCATGCTGACCGTCATGAATCAAACTGTGCCTTTCCAAGTGATCATAAATCCTATCTCTTAGAGGCCTTTCCAATAATTTGCCCACCACTGATGTAAGACTAACTGGCCTGTAATTTCCGGGGTTGTCCCTATTCCCTTTTTTTGAACAAGGGAATGATGTTTGCCTCTCTCCAGTCTTCTGGCACTATACCCATGGACAGTGAGGACGAAAAGATCATCGCCAAAGGCCCTGCAATCTCTTCCCTCACTTCCCATAGAATCCTTGGATAAATCCCATCAGGCCCGGGGGACTTATCTATCTTCAACTTCCTCAAAATTCCTATTACATCTTCCTTGCTAACATCGACCTCTTCTAGCCCATCAGCCTGCCCTCCTCTACAACTAGGTCCCTCTCAGTTGTGAATACCGAAGAAAGGTATTCATTGAGGACCTCTGCTATCTCTTTAGGCTCCATGAACAAACTCCCTTTACAATCCTTGATCGGCCCTACCCTTTCTCTAGTCGTTCTCTTATTCCTCACGTACGTGTAAAAAGGCTTGGAGTTTTCCTTGATCCTATCTGCCAAGGTTTTCACATGCCCCCTTACAGCTCTCCGAAGTCCTTTCTTCAGCTCCTTCCTGGATAACTTGTATCTCTCTAGAGCCTCTTCCGTTCATTGTTTCCTAAACCTTATATAAGCATCCTTCTTCCTCTTAACCAGTCGTTCGACCTCTTTTGAGAACCAAGGTTCCCTCACTCAACCGCATCTTCGCTGTTGGCTAGGGACAAACATATCGAGCACATGCAGTATGCATTCCTTAAACAATCTCCACATTTCAATAGTACCTTTCCCTGACAGCATCTGTTCCCATTTTATGTTACCCAGTTCTTCCCTAACAGAATTGTAATTACCCTTCCCCCAATTATAAACCTTACCCTGCTGTATGTACCTATCCTTTTCCATGACTATTGTAAAAGTAACAGAGTTATGATCGCTACGGCCAAAATGCTCTCCTACCAACAGGTCTAACGCTTGGCCCGGTTCATTGCCAAGCACCAAATCCAAAGTCGCCTGTCCTCGTGTTGGTCTATCTACATACTGTGTCAGGAATCCTTCCTGAACTCACTGGACAAAATCTGCTCCATCTAAACTATTACAACTAAAAAGTTTCCAATCAATATTTGGAAAGTTGAAGTCACCCATGACTACAACCCTGTGACTTCTGCACCTTTCCAGTATCTGCCTCCCAATCCGCTCCTCCACTTCTCTGCAACTATTAGGGGGTCTGTTTCTAAAAAAAAAA